>NNCF01132408.1:4033-86826 GCA_002313205.1 Laupala kohalensis | reverse complement strand
ATAAGAGACAGCCTCTGAGGGGGGGGTGAACAACTGGAGGGAAAACACGGAATGAATAACCCGAGGTGGAAGCGACAGCAGTTTTTTAAACAGATTTTTTCAAAAAGATTTCATTAGTCTTGACCTTAGCCAATTTGTCTTTCCCAATTGTCTCCTTCATACGAAAAATACCCAAAGTCGCCAACTCGTGTTGTTTTGTATCTCTCAAATTAACCAACTAAGAAAGAAACAAAACTTATTTATTGTAAATTTTATTACGACAAATACTGTTTCAAGGTCGCATATTGCATCAGAGATGAAGTGTGCTTTCATAAGACTGAACTGGTCACATTTCCACATCTGGCAAAGCAGTGATAAGAAGCGACAGATTAAAAAAATCTTAAGAGTACCGGAAGTGTGTTTCCTTTCCAGAAATTTACAAATAGAGGAATTAACTTTCAGGCACACGTAAGTACCAGTATTGTAAATGCAATCGTTGGGGTACATTATAAATTTACTTGGTGTACCCACCTTCCCGCGGACGAGATAACAATTCAAGATGCGCTTAGTAGTGTTGACGCCTGAACGTTATTAGAGTTGCATTTATAAATAATTATTTAGTACACCAATGTTGAATGCAACTGATATGTACGTGGACGAAGAGTATTCAATTGAATGTATTTTTACATCGTGAACTACTCACTCTGCATACTTTTTAAAGCTGTTCTATAATATTTTTGGTGATTTTAGAAATTTTAACTTAATTAATTAAGCACAATTTTTATTTGACATAATAAGCTGTGTTACTACACGAGCTTTAAATAATCACAATGAAAATTCTCGCTATAAAAAATACAGCCTTTCCAGTAGTATACGTGATGAGACCACAAATGGAAGGAATTTAATTATAAAGTATCTTTTTGAAGTAAATGCATTATTAGAGTAAAGAAAAAAAGGCAGTGTATANGAAGGAATTTAATTATAAAGTATCTTTTTGAAGTAAATGCATTATTAGAGTAAAGAAAAAAAGGCAGTGTATAAATCCACGGGGGAAAAAATCCTTTCTTCGCTACTATCACATAGGTAGTTCGACATTGTGCCAGTTTTAAAAGGGTTTAATGATGAGGGTTCGCCTTATGATATGCGGGCAGTGAAGAGCAAAATGAATCAGAAGGGTGAGTGCTGATTACAATGGGGGAGATTAGTATGCAGGTGGGGTTCTGTAATATGTAGAAGTTTGGAGTGCGAATTGGCAGACTGTTATTTCCGAGTCGAAGAGGTTGAGCAATGATAGACGAATGAGTAATATTTAAGATGTAAGTGAACTTATTTGTGAGAAGTAATTTGCATTTTTAGAAATATATTTGCTGATAAGGAAATATAATATATCGCGCATGTTCAATACGATTCAAGGAAGAATGTTACAACTCGTCCCAGTTTTGGATTGATATTGTGATCCCCACGATAAGAACGAAAATGTTCACTGTTTAGAATGCATTTTTGAATTAATTTTTTGTCACAGATAAGGTGAATAAAATATTCTAATTCCCTTGTCGGCGGAACATTTCACGCTTCTACGCTACGAGAACTGCAGATTTTTTATTCGCTCGTAGTCTAGATGCAAGATCGCAAACGTGCAGATCTTTAATCTCAGCTTTTATGATCACTTGTCTTCAATGAGTGGCTTGGAACGAACCATAAGCCGATGAGAATTTGTATTTTTATCTTCGTGGTGTCATAAAATATACTCTCTACTGTATTCGGGTCCTCCACGAGGACAGTCACTGCAGCGAGGTTCGAGTCAGGTGGAGCGCACTAAAGCAAAATATATTGAGATTAAAAGATTTTTTTAAAGAAATGATGATGAATTATGAGACGGTGATGGCGATGGTAATAATATTTTAATATCAGAGTCGATGATGAATAGTATTTTCGCATGTTCATTTGAACGTTTTAAGAATTGAACTGTATTCAAAGCTAAACAATTCGAAATAATGTCTCTTATCTACAATAATAATGTATTTATCAACGCATATGCATTAACGGTACTTTCATTTTTATCTAAAACTAGCTGATTACCCGGTGTTGCTGGGAATTTTTTTTACTTTTAACACCAACGAACCCACTCACAGGTCGAATTTTCGCTTCCGAGGCAAGACATTACGGCTGCACCATTTCAATAAAACGCTTTTAAAATCTATATCATGCGTCTAAATTTTACGATTAAAGATGTTTGTAGTCTTTGTTAAATTCACCAAACAAACAAAAAAAAAAATTAAAGTTGTTGATGACTGATTTTTTCCTTCCTAACTTATGCTCTTATTTTTAACACTTATTTTTAATAACATAGGTAAACCTTTGTAGATAGACATACGCTGTCGGTGCCTTTTTTGTAGAACTCTTTGAGGCGAACAATATTGCCATTCATAGTTATCACCTATCTCTAACCGTTTAGGAGGCGTAAGCGAATATACCTGTATTCTCTAATTTCATTTATGGTAAAATAATTTTCTACCTTTATTATCACACATTAAAAAAAATAAAAGTTAGCCTATGTTCATCCTGGACATTTAAACAATCTCCTTGCCAAATTTCATCACGATCGGTTCATCGGTTTAATCGTGATTAAGTAACAGACAGACACGCTTTCGCGTTACGCATTGATATAATAGTATAGATTAGTGTGGATATGGATTATCGACCGTCTTTTTGTTAATATGGAAACGAGATCACGCAAAATATTTTTTCATTAATGGAGAGGCCAGTCCGAAAGTCTCGCAATAGGGCCCAGGCTAAAATGTACCAAATTAGAGTAAATTAGTTTAATGTCCTCCGCGTGGTAATTAGCAGTTTGTAACAGATTTTTGACAAAAAAATTCATAAATTAATAGCACTCGCCGGAGAGTTGAAATTGAATGGCGGGAGGTATTAATCATACTTAACTTCGGAGGCGAGTAGTCGTTGTTACCCGTCCTGACAGTTCTCGCGACTCGTTCACCAATGAATGAAATAATGAAACCAAAATATAATTTTTTTGTTTCGTCTTGCACATTTCACTTTTCCTCTCGTCTTCCTTTTAGCTTGGGGACTCCGGTACGCTTACTCAACGGCACTGAATTACAACATGAAACCGTTATGATCACTTATCAGTCTCGTTTGACCGTTGTTTAATGACACACTTGCGACCGTTTACTCATCTAGTCGATTGGAGAGCTGCGTATTTAGCGTGGAGACGATGGGAGTCCCCGGGCAGCCGTCGTCGTATTCGGCCGGAAGCTGCGGGCGGTCGCCAAGCGGCGGCGTGCGTTGGCCGTGCTGCCGGCTCCTGCCGCTGGTCGGATGAGGGTCTCTGAAATGTCATCCGCCGATCGATGAGCCAGGGACTCCGTGCGGTGGCGACCGTGACGGCGAGAGGGGGAGAGGAGGCGTGTGGCGGGGCTGACATGGCGCAGAGGAGAGGAAACAGATACTATTCAATTTACGCACAATGGGGTATCAATCGAAACGGACTATTTTTAAAGGAATGGGGAAATATTTGAAAACTTGATTAGAAATGATTATTAAGGGATTCAAACGATTCAAAAATGGAATTGTGCAGGAGCGATACTGAATTTTTCTGAATTGAAGATTTTTCTTTTAGTATTTAGTGTATAATTTAATTTCTTGCGACGCATTGTTCCGGGTTGATCATATTGATCCAATTAATTTATTTGCGATTCTTAGTTTTTCAACATGTGTGAGGCTATAATATATTTTTTTAAATATTTTATTGATTTTGAGATTAAGTTTAATTTATGTTTATAAACTTTAATGAAGACATGAAAAAATATATTTTCAACTATTGCTGCCACTAGTCAAATGGTAATATATAAATAATAGTAATCTTGATAATGATAAATATCAGGGAGCATAAATTAAAATTCATTCATTTTTTCTTTGTACAATACATTCGTACCAACAGCTAACAGTGTATGTGATGTAAAAGATGAGATGTAATACATTTTGTCACACGACCTGATCTGATTGCTATTTAAAAATTAAATTAAATCGCCAAACATATGTTAGAGTCGACTTTCGACCGCATAGCGGTCATCTTCAGTAGTCTTCCTCTGGACAAGAAAAAGTGGCAAATGCGCTATGAGGTCGAAAGTCGGCTCTAACAATAAACATATAGTTGGCGATACCACACAAGTTAATTTAATTTTTTATTCCACCAACAATCACCCATTCCATCTGTATTTAATCATTGCTATTTGTACATGCTTGATTACAAATAGCGCAATATCGTAATATTTACCGTAAAAAGAGCATGACATTTGACGATCTCTGGGGTGTCATTTTCAAAGGGACAAAAAAATTGATTAGACATAGAACTTATAAACGTGGGGTTATTATTAAAAATATAAGAGATGAAAAATTGAAATTAGTATTAAGATTATTATAATCATAGTATTGTATGGAAATATTATTTGAAAAATGACCCATTCATTCCATGCTTCGAGTGAGAGCGTAAACTCACTGAACGAGTTAAGGGGGAAGGCAGAGGGGTCGATCAGTGAATGCACGCGAAAAGGGAAAAGGGAAAGGGACGAGCAGTTCTGGTAATATCATAAAGGGATAATACCAAAAGACAATAAGTTAAACCTATTTTATTTTGAACTCTTTAACAAATCAAAATTAATATTTTGTAATTTGGTCTAGAGTTTGGAGAAAGTTATTTGTAAAGCGCTGTCTGAACAGTGGAGGAAGAATGGTTCCGATGAAATCACGAGGACTTTTAACTTACACCCAACGTTGACTTTACCCTGGACAGTTGCTGATCTGATGCTTTACCAACATCTAAGTCTTCCAATTGGTATCCGATTATCCATCGCTGGAGTCCCTTGAGACCCTTTAGATTATGGTATACCATTGATGTAGTTTCATTTTCCTGGAAATATATCACACTATGGAATTATTCTTTTAATCTATTACAAATAGTTCATCTGCCCTAAGTCAACTTATCCTAACTTGGTTCTGCCACTTAGCCCCAACAGCCAGTGGCGTTGACTACAAAATAATATTCGGACGGTCTAAAGCTTCGAGGTTCTCAGGATCCGTGCTTTTTTTGCCCCATTCTTCCCACTCTCCTCGTGACCATAATACTACTACCACCTCTACAAATTCTACAATAACTGATATATTTTAGCACGTCTTTTATTAGAATAAATTGCTGTAAACGTTATGTATACGACAAACGTATCATGTATTTCAGGGTTCATATTTTTTATTAATTCAATATGTTATTTAAATTTTGATTTTTAAAAATTGTGTCCTTCTTGCTTTACCTTCAGCAAATTTATTGAGATTTTTTTTCAAATAATTATGTCAAATTTTGAGACTACCCTGCCTGAACTGCTTAAGTACAGGGTGCTTCTCGTTCATACGTATATACTTTATTACATCTTCAAAATCTAGATTTATAGCCTAAGACTGATCGGATTAAAATATTGTGAAACGTTTTAATTCTCATGTGACCCAGTGTGCTCTGCGGATTGTTTTTTAGTTCGTTTTTTGGTCAGGTTGCAAAATGAAAGCACCATACATGAAGTTGAGAACCTACGATTGGGAGGCTGCGACCCTGCTTTAATGGCATTGAAGAGGAGGGAGGCTGCGGAGCCCGGGGTCAGTTCCAACGGTATTTTCAAGGTGGCCACCACACTTTCCCATACAACATGAATGGTTATTACCCTTGAACGAAATCACAGTTAAACTCTGTCGCAGATGGCTATATTAGAATCACCCCCATGTATTTGCTGTGTAACAGCTTTTTTGACAATAAATTTATTATTACTATTGTGCAATTGTTTTTCATTGTTCAAACAGGCAGTTGGGGCGGGCTTATACGCCAAGTCGGAAGTAAAATTTGGTATTAATCGAGACTAAGAAATTTCCTTGTTAGGTGGCATGTTCGTAATGTAACCGATTTCTGCATTTCTGGAGTACATTTGTAGTCAATGGCAATCTTGCAAAATGCCCTTCCAGTGTTTTGCAAGTGACTCAGTTGCTGAAATTATGAGGGAAATAATTAATATTATATTTTGTTTCCAAATCTTTTGAATTTCTCACGTAAGAGCATGATATTTTAGAATTTTTGTTACTTCTCTTTTTTAAATTGTTGGTGGAAGGAACAGCTACATAAGTAATACAAGTATTTGTCTATTAATGTTATGAATGTAATGTTATGATCTACTGTTCTGCCTGTAACTATTTGCTTATCCCAGTACAAGGTGGCATTTCTATTTCCCAGGACTGGTGGTGGATCGAATTTATGAAAGTGGGGAACTGTTTCAACCAAGTTAAAGTTTTTAGCTAGCTGTTGCTGAATTATTTTGGCCACTTGATTATGTCTGCAGGTGTAGTCTAGAGGGGCGAGTACTAGCAACCCGAAATAATGTGATGGATTGTTTCATTACAGATGTGGCATGCTCTAGATAAAACATCGACATTCTCAGGCAGAATTTCTTTTCTGTAATATCTAGTTGGAATTGCTTGATACTGTATAGCACACATAAACCCTTCAGCCTCTGTATGGAGTCGACCGTTTCAGTCTAAAAGTTTGCTCTTCCTTGTCCACATTTGCATCCTGCAGAGAATTTGGGAATTGTCCTACAAGGGGTTAGGAAGCCATTTTGCACCACGGGGTTTGATATCATTTATAGGTAGTTCAAAATTTTCCGATAACTTTACGGGAGTGTAATCTTCATCTAAACGAACAAGTAACTGATGAAGAGGGTCGTGACTACTCTTGAAATAATTTTTTAGTTTTGTAATCTGCGAATGATAAAGATTTTCTGGTCTAACAATCTCCTTCTCCATTCTGACCTTGGCGGGTAAAGGTTGTCAACACATCCTTTGGCATGGTGTCTTCTAAATTTTGTCATAAGAGTGCGCGTTGTACTATTGGTGTCCGGATCTGTGTGGGACCAATTAACAATTCCAAATCATATGTCAGAACGGATACTGCCCAGCTATTTATTGCCTTAATCAGATTGTTTGCATTTAATTGCGTCTTCAAAATTGAAATTTGTCTTTTTTCATATTGTTTTGGAAACATTTTTTGAGATCTGAGTGGTCAAATTTGCGATTTTGTAGGAAACCAAGATACTTATAATTTTGATCTGATTCTAGACATTTTATGCATGATTCAGTTGACACTTTATATTCCTCAATGCTGAGGTAGTTGCTGACAATGTGGTAGGTGTTAAGCACGACTAACTTGTGGATAAGGTATGCACTTCCCTTCTTGATCCCCAGGGCTAAGAGATTTTTATGTTGGTTCTTGTGTATGAAATGACTAAAGGCTTATTGTTATCGATATTATTGTTATTATTATTATTATTTTGAAGCTGAACCAAACAAAGCCTGTTAGTGAGATACATTACTCATCGGTCATATAAACAGAAATTGTTGCATACTGAAGCAACGATATTTTCTATCGGATAAAGAGGTGGATAGTATACCGCAATGAGCACTTTTAATGCACGAGAGGATAGCGCCGTGACGCATCTTTCGTGAGAAATAAATGTCAATCAATGTCAACTTACTCCCAAAACCAACTATCATTTGTCTCCTCTAGTTGAATCCTTACACATTTACCTTACATATATGAATATTACTCAATTCTTGTTGACTTACTAGGTCATGACAATTTTATTATGTATACGATACTTGGTTCTCTAGTCTTTGTATTGAAACACGAATTATATTATTATGGATTAACTTAAAATGTCTTGTTTTAAAAGTTTCTTATTAAGAGATAGAAGTGAGATGGATTTTCTATTTCCCTGTACCCAAGTTCTCGTGCTATCTAAATTATCGTAAATTGCTGCATACTCATGAATCCCATCAATTTTTGGAAGTGGTCTGTCCAATGTTTCACTTGAAAATTGAAGGATAACAGAAGGTATTACTTCTCCGTAGTTTTGAAGTGATCAGGGCGTAAATTGTATTGTTTATAGATAACATGTGTTTTCCTGCGAATTATGGCAGAGAGCTTCTACGCTTTGATGAATTCGAGTTCGAGTGTTAACAGTTTATCTGTGGGCCCTTAACAGAGGCTTATTTCGTGCTGTATAAATGCAAAGAAAGATTCGATTGCAAAGAAAACATAATATATTGGCAACAAAATTTGAGGAGTGAGTTACACTTTAAGTTATTGCTCTAGGTGATACCAAGACTAGCAATAATCCTGTAAAGATCACAGATACGGGCTGCTTTAAAAGTCTGTAAAACTTATGTATCACTTTTATATCGCGAGGGTTTTTCATCACAAATAAACTACTTGGAATTGGAAAAACCAAAAGCAAAAACTAGATTTTTGTACGAGCAATCTTTAAGTGTACACGATATTGAACAGTGGTATGTAACTTTCAATACATTTTTCTTATAACCATATGCAGTGGAAAATTTTCCCCCACATCCTAATTCGCGGGCACTTTCTCACAGGCAGACGGGCTAGTGCTACCACCAACTGCTAAACACTTTGTAACATATTACTGAACATATGGCAGTCACTAAACACAAATTAATCTCTTCCGTAGTGGCTATTAATCAAATTTATGAATGTCATTAAGTTTCTCGTTACATTGCGTTGAAATGAGTGAAACGATATATTTGATGTGCTTTATATCTACCTCATACACCCACGTCACAGAAATGTTGTTGTTTGTTATTTGAAAGGATAATGTTACATACGTCACCAAAGGACTTTTTAATTAGTGTTTAATGCTCACGGTCTTGATATGACGTCCATCTTTTTTTTACTGCTATTTAGATCATATGTTGGAATGAAATGACCAGCTGTTTACCTCTATCAGCTGTCTACCCCGAGAGAATTTGCTTCCTCTATCACCACCAAATCCACTTGAATCAAACGGGGTTTTGATCTGCTATCCTCAGTGTATTTGAGTGAACTAATCTGCATCACGATTCACCTACTAATAGGCACTTAGTGATATCAATGGATCCCGGAGAGGATAATGAACATAAAATGTTTAATAAACTTGTGTCCGGAAATTCATAAGATCCATGCTTGTGGCCATTTAATTGATTCACAATTTCTTACACTGAATACAGAGCAAGTACATGGAGTCATGCGGCTATTGTTACATGATGTGTCTCCACAAACAAACATTGTATCCTGTGGTTGTTGTCCGTAGCGATGTTTCCCGATACTGCCTTGCAGCCTGCTATCCGCTGCCAATTTTTTTCCACATGAAAACTCCATGCCGGTGAGCTCGCGATTCGAATACCTAACCATCGTCAACAGTGCTGCACCACATCCACTCCATAGTGCATCAGCAAGCGGGTACAGTTGAGGTCAGTAAAGTAAGAGGAGGAGGGAGGGTGCTCTACAGTCATGAACAGTACCACCCTCTAGGAAAGAACTTACACACTTGATCATTAGATTTGTTCATTATCTTTTATGTTTCGTATCTCAAGGATTGACTCCTACAGTTTGTACACGTTGGTTAAAATCTCTCTCTATACTTAATCGGTTGTTTATTCCTTCTGATTTTTGACTCCACAGGTTTGGATATTATAGTCTAGTGGAATCTTTTTTAAATATATTTCGCTAAGGCACGTCACCGCTACTGTTGCCTCATAAATATTGTGTCCCAGGTAGCGCTCTTCGACCCCCCAGGGGACTTACATCTAGTAAGTACGTGTCTGGCGAACACGGGGCTCCGAGCTGAGTCAGGCATTACTTCCACTTACTTGTACTAGGCTCCTTCCTTTCTCTTTCCTGACCTCCCTTGGTCACCTCTTATTCTTTTCGATCCCGACGCTATTAGGGTTAGGGTATCTTTCATTTTCCTCTTTCTTCTTCTTCTTCTTTAATGTTTTAAGTAAAGACTTGAGATATGTTGGAATTTGAGTTTTGGGTTTTAATTCAGGAGGGTTTTTAGTGGGTATGGATGAGTCATTCGGCGAGTCCCACACGCAGGGAGAGTCATGTTGTCTCTCCCTAGTGCGTAACTGCATTTTCCCTACCTGTACAAGTTTTAAGGGCTCTAATGACCCCGTTGTTGACGAGCCCTAAAGCCCCACAAAAAAAGCGCTCTTTGTGTCTGTTAATTTTACGCTGATACTATGTATCTATCGATTCCGCAGTTCACTTTTGATTCTTAGACAATTGATGGGTTATTATGATATTAATATCTCATTTCTCAGTTCTTAGTCACGTTTACTTCCATGGTTCATAAACGTAGGAAGGTATATTATTTTTTACAGGACGCAACAATTTGATACATTTACATCTCTTAACATTTTTTAAAAATTCTAAAATATTTGCTCATGTTCAGCTAGTATTTAGTATTTTGACAAAGACAATTTGAAACAACTATACGTATGAAATGGAGAGTCCTAGCATAACTATTCAAAACGCATCCTCATGGATCTGTAATGCGATATATTCCGCTTGCCTCTTGAGGAAAAGTATTTTTATTTTCCTGTTTATAATTATCCTCATGATACTTCATAAATGAATCGTGAATTTCATCGCTTGTTTCTAAAATTAACAAACTCCACTCGTGAAAGTGTCAGTGAGACCGTGCTGGCAACTCCGCGTTGATGTGACCTCTCATCATAAAATCACGAGACCAGAAGGGATGGGATCGGAGTGGCAGAGAGGGTTGAAGCAGATGCGAAGGGAGGCACGGAATCAATGACGCGGAAGAGAGCTGTGTTAAACGACATAAAGAGGAACGGAAATCGACATGATAAATATTTCGCCAACACTTTTAGCAGAAGTGAGCTACGTCGTCATGGCACGTCGTCAGGGGCGGCGGTTGAAAAGGTTCATCGGTGTGGAGGAAATGGAACAAAATACTTATCAACATGTTTAATCGAAATGGAACTTTCTGACATTTCATATAAAGGTGCCAGAAATATCATCATATACATTGATACGCTAATATCCCATAATTTTTTAGTTACTTTTTTGGGTAACCAGACGGAGCAAATCACAAAAATGAAGTATTGTACGACAGAGCATTAAAAGACGTGTATGTGGTGTCCTATTATTTTGTCATTACTTTTTTCCCTTGCTAAATAGCATTCAAAATTTATATCAAGAAAAGACGATACTGGACTTATTTATTTGAAAAGTGTGTAACTTGACTACTTGGGTCCTGACAAATAAAATGCGTCTGGTAAGTATACAAATTGCAAGTGGAGTACGTAATGTTCCATTGTATAATCTCATGTACTGTTCATAACTCTTCATATGTCCTACTTATATTGTGCATGCTTAATTTGAAACAGAGTGAAACTCGCATACAACTAGTAAATATGAGGAAAAGTAGTATCTGACGAATAATTCTGGTAAATAAGTTGTCTTTCTACATAAAGCATTTATATTTTCATACAGAATATTAGTTAAGTACAATTGTTGTCCTAGTATATGATATCAGTCTAAAGGTTTTATTTCATTCTTTGTATTATTTCATATATGAACAAATTTTCTTCTTCATATTTTACCTTTGCAGTAGCGTGTTGTTTTTGTTTTGGGAGTTTTCTTTTACGCAGCTAAAGAAGTTTAACTTACAAAAGTAAAATGTTTGAAACTCAGAACACATTACAAATGTATTTACAAAAACAAGAGCTCAGATGCAGTGCACACCGATGAAACTTATTCCGTAAAACACGTTCCACTAGAACGTACGCACTAGTGAATTAATCTTATTACATAATTTTATGTTTTATAATTAATGACGATTGAAATTGACGCAAGGATTTTCTCTAAGACGTCAAAAAATAAACACGGATGGTCCGCTAATCGTCAGTTGGCGAACACTTATTTAGTGAACACAAAATTTCCCTTTAATCTGCACTATTACTTTCGCGGATACTTCTCCACTGCTTTTTATAGCTTTATTTGAGCTGAATTTTAGCTTCCTGAGCCCACTTGTCACTAAATTCTAACATAATCATCGCATTGCAAGAAAAACCATCGATCCAATTTGGCGCGATCCATGCAATATTACGGTAATTTTATACATGATTTCTCTATTTTGTGTTTATTTAGTTATTTTTTTCCGCAGTTATATGTTATACAGTTCCATTAGTACAATACTGCATGATTTATGTAAACACCTGATGACTGCCAAAATTCCAGCTGAAACGTTGTAGTAGAAATTCTACTTCAATTAACGTCCATTATATAATCAAAATAAATACGTAATTTAAGAATTACTACTTTATGGTGGACTAATACTATATATTTTGGGATAAATACACAAAAGTCTTTAATTATATATTTATTTTGATGGAGTAATACTATATATTTCGTGATATAACACAAAATATATGGCATTAGACAATCATAAGGTCGTAAGTATTTGTTTATTTTGTTGTAGTATAGATATAGTAATTTGTTGTTAAATTTTATAACTGATACACCTAAATACTCTTACAAAAAGAGAACTTCATTGTCTTATTTTAAAAGCGTAATGTGTTTGATTTCTGAAGGTAAAATACGACGTATTTCATGGAAACGTAGAAACGTGATCGAGTTTATTCAATCGAATTTCGAAGCGGAATAGTCATTTGGATTGGAACATATTGTCACATCGTTGTGAGTTCCGTGCACGTAAGGTTTGTTCTGCTTTGAGAGTAAACTTCAGAGCAGGGAACTCGACGAACGCTGTCGTGGAACGAGGACAGGCTGCGTAATCTACAACGATGTGACGTCAGTCGGCGCAGGAGGAAGGAACAAATGGCCCTGAGATACAAGTGAGCGAAGGCCAGGGGAAAGAAAGAAAGAAAGAAAGAAAGAGAGAAAGAAAGAAAGAGAGAAAGAAAGAAAGAAAGAAAGAGAGAAAGAAAGAAAGAAAGAAAGAAAGAAAGAAAGAAGAGAGAATTTGGAATAGAAGATGGTTGTTGCATGCAGAGGTGGATCTAGACCTTAATCAAGAAGGGGGACTAAATTTTATAAATATAATTATAAACTGTATAAAGGAGTTGTTTTTTTGAGGTGAGGTCAATCTATTGTATCATTGAAATCACAATTTTGCATAGCCAACGTTTCGATCAAATATATCGTCTTCATCAGGGCTACAAAAGATATATGGTCAATTCCTCCACTAAGTATTTCACTCTATCTACAATAATTTTACATACCTTGTAATGAACTACCTAAACTAACATCCTTCATCAATACCACTCCACGTGGCATCATATCCTTCCATTAATATAAACAGTAACAAGTCAACAGCAAACATTCCCATTCTGAATATTATTCAACTTTCAACACCATGAGTTATTTTCATATACTATCCGGTGCTGCCACCTTGCACAAAACCTCCTTTATACAATGTATTTCAAGGGTCAAGAACGAAAATGGTTTCATAATAATATTTGTTGTAAATATTACTATAAATATTATAGCGATATTGTATTTTAAAATAATACATCAATTCATCAAATCGATAATTTACAATTCATTAAGTAGTGACCATTTAATTGATTCATAATGTTACATTTGTATCTGTACATGCTCCTACAGAGGAGAAGGAGGATGATGTAAAGGAGATTTTCTACGCTGAATTAGAGAGAGTCATCGACACTATACCATCATATGACATGAGAGTCATATTGGGGGATTTCAATGCCCAGGTGGGCAAGGAAAGTTATGTGCTACCAGCATGTGGACCGTATACCATACACGAAAATACTAACAATAACGGAAGAAGGTTAGTGGATCTAGCCAATGGTAAAAACCTTGCGGTCTCAGATACATGGTATCCNGAAGAAGAAGAAGAAGAAGAAGAGATGTGTATAAGAGACAGAATATAAATGATGTAAGAAGTATGAGGGGAGCAAAGATAGAAACGGACCATTTTCTAGTAAGGGCCAAAGTTAATTTGAAAGTTAGTAAGACACCAAAAAAAAAAGAAAAGTGAAATGAGAAATGGGATGTTAAAAAATTAGAAAATAAGGAATACAAGGAGAAATATTGTAAAGAGCTAGAAAATGCACTCCTGAAAATCAATGAGAATGATTCAAATGTAGAAAAGGTGTGGAAAAATGTAAGAGGAAGCATAGTAGAGATATCGGGGAAGGTGCTAGGGAAGGAGGGAAGACCGAAAAGAAATGAGTGGTTTGATGAAGAATGTGGAAAGGCTCTCCATGAAAGGAATATGGCGTGTGAAAAGTACAGGAGAAGACCGACAAGACAAAACGAACAAACATATAAAGGAAAAAGAAAGGAGTGTAACAAGCTGTATAGGAAGAAAAAGAGACAAATGTGGGATAGTAAGATGGAAAATATTAAGGAAAAGTACAATTGCGGAGAAGCTAGAGAATGGTACAGGGAAGTCAAATACATCAAGAATGGATTCAAACCTAGAGCAGTAATCATTAGAGCGCATAATGGAACAATTCTAACGGAGGGAAACAAAATTTCGAGTAGATGGGCAGAGTACTACGCGAATCATTTTCAGTACAAAGAGGATGGAAGTATGAGGGGATATGAGAAACATGGGGAATACCAAACAGCGGAACCAGACGTAGCTCCACCATCGGTACAAGAAATTAAAAAAGCTGTAGCAAGCTTGAATAGTGGTAAAGCGCCAGGATGCGATGGAATTCAGAGTGAATTATATAAATGTGGTGGGGATGCGATGATGAAAATTATGCACCAACTGATTACGAAAGTTTGGGAAATGGAAGTAATACCGAGGGAATGGAAATGTGGAATTATTAATCCAATACACAAAAAAGGGGATGAAACGTTGTGTGACAATTATAGAGCCATCACCTTACTCTGCACAGGCTACAAAGTGTTGTCTAAAATAGTGTGTTATAGACTCAAACCATATGTAGATGAGCTGATTGGAGAGTATCAGTGTGGATTTCGGTCGGATAGATCAACAATAGACCAGATATGTATTATGAGACAGACATTGGACAAATGTTGGGAAAGAAATATTACTACACACCATCTATTTCTCGATTTTACATCCGCCTACGACTGTATTTTGAGAGAAGAAATGTGGGATCAGATGCATGAGATGGGAATACCTAAAAAGTTGGTAGGGATGTGCAAGCTAATGAATGAAGAGAACCAAGCCAAAGTTAAAACAGGTGTAAATATATCGGAAGAAATAAGCCTTGAAACAGGATTTAGACAAGGAGATAGTGTAGCCCCGATGTTGTTTAACGTAGCATTGGAAATAGCGTTTCGGATGGCTGGAATAGACTACCGTGGGAACATTCTGTATAGAACACACCAAATACTAGCGTTTGCGGATGATATAGTGATATCAGGGAGGAGAGTGGAGGATGTGAAGGAAAAATTCATCCAGTTGGAAGAATATACCTCTAGACTTGGTCTGAAGGTAAATGAAGCAAAAACAAAATTTATGACAGTCTCCAGAAGGAAAAATATAAAAGATACCAAAATTATCATTGGTAAACATACATTTGATGTGGTACAAGAATTTATTTATCTGGGAACATTGCTTACAGCTAGAAATGAAATAAATATGGAGATAGATAGAAGAATTACAAATGCTAATAAAGCATATTTTGCTCTACTTCCATTAATTAAAAACCATATCGTGCCACGCCAAACCAAAATTAGGATATACAAAACACTAATTAGACCGGTGATTATGTACGGTGCTGAGACATGGACATTAACAAAAGGGGTATGTGAAAGATTGAAAATCTTTGAAAGGAAAATTCTCAGGAGAATCTATGGAGGGGTTAAGGAGAATGGTCAGTGGAGAGTACGGTATAATAACGAAATAGCGCAGTTGTACCAAGATACTGACGTTGTCACGTACATAAGAGTAAGTAGATTGAAATGGCTGGGTCATGTTAATAGGATGGATGAGAGCAGAACTGTAAAGAAGGTGGTAAATGGCCAACTGGATGGAGTGAGGACAAGAGGAAGACCAAGAAGTAGATGGTGGGATTGTGTGGAGGAAGATTTGAAGAAAGCCAGGATTATTAACTGGAAGTTGGCGTCAAAAGACAGGGAAAAATGGAGGAGGCTTGTCGAGGAGGTGAAGGTCCATTTGGGACTGTAGAGCCAACTGAAGAAGAAGAAGTAGTGACCAAATTTATTAATTTGTATTATAAGGTAAATTTAAGAATTGTTTACAATGACAAATCTATATTAAAGGACAAAGAAACATTTTATCAATTTCAATATTATCTATTGAAAGCTCAAGTTTAATGGGGGGAGGGAGTCTATAGCCCCCTTAGCCCCCCATAGATCCGCCACTGGTCTCTCTACTATATTCACAACTATAAAATTATTTGCAGTGATTCTGAATTTGTCCAATTCTTAGTACAGTTTACAGCGAACTGGAAACGATTTATTCGAACACACTGAAAAGATTTTGACTTTATATTCTATGATAATGTTCTGGAAGAATCATTCGTCGTTTCATTGCATCACCAATCCTGAAGCACGAAGAATAAACAGTGAAGTGCTAGTGGAATATTAATTTATCAATTGCTTACGAATATTCAATAATATACTTATCTGGATCGGGGTGGAAATGGTGAAAAGTTTTGGAAGGTGAACTGGTGGTGTAGTGGTTAACCCGGATTCGATTCCAAACTCGTCGCCATTTTCACCTGATCGAAAGTTATCTCATATCTTCACGTGTAGGATATACGGAAGAAATATGAGCATTCAATAGAATACATAGTTTACAAATAAGGTGATGAATAAAAGGAGAAAGTATGTATGATTATTAACTGAGTGTGCTGCTTTGCTTGTTTGAATTTGAAATTCTTCAAATAGTTTTTCTTAAATGCTCATTGGTATGTCGTGAAAATGTATTTCATTAATTTTTGTGGTACAGTTATGTTACATTAGCTTTTGTAATCCCTTCAATTCACTGATTAAAGAAAGTGTTTTTCAGAAACCATTAATTGTTAGTTTTGAAATCATACATTTAGTAATTTCATCAAATCATGTAGCCTATTTTCTGGTGTTACACGTAAGAAAGTCTAAATTGTTGCAACATCCTGATGAGTTTTTACACTTTTCAGTTTGCAACTTCTTATTGTTAAATTTTTTTTAGAAAACCCGTAGCTAAACGAAGGTATCTACCAATGAATATTGTTACAAGGCCATGAGGTAACTTAAGTCTCACTATAATAAATCCGAAAGTGGACGATACAGATAACAAACTTGTTTTCCCTATCCTGCATCTGTAAAAAGATACTTTGAAAGTTTTAAATTTTCACACTTATATCAAGGAAAATATTAATATTTAATATTGATATATAAAACAATATTAAAATTACCTCAGTAATGTGATTTAAAGAGTTCTACTCGTAAATTTGTGAAATAAAATAAATAAAAGATGTAGATTTTTTTAAAAAAGGAAACTAACTTCCTCAAATAACTCAACAGTGTATAATACATCATAGCTATAATTACTTGCCGTTCGAAATTGAACGGGTAAAAAATAGTGTCATAAACATACAAAAAATTACGTTTAAACATAACGCGAAGTTACGGATGAATGATGTTATATTGAATGAAAATGGGAGACAGAGCACAAATTCAAACCCGGATACGAACTGCGTTGGTACGAGTTGGTAGCGTTTTAGTGCGCTAAGCTGATTGTCTCGGGTTCGCATTCCAGTCCTGTCTCCCATTTCTATCCAATGTATAGCGACACGCTACATAGTGACATTTACTAATAGTCACCAAAGCCAACTTCCACGAACTTGACTCCCATCATTACAAGGAGACCTGGTCGACTGTTAGAACCTAGCAACGGGACTTGTTGATTTAGAAACTAGAATATCAGTCTACTGAGCGCTTCACTACTAGTGACATCAGTCTACCGCTCTTCGTCACGGGAATGACATCGCGTTCTTGTACGGGTTTTCAATGCCCACGTACACTATCAATGTTAAAAATAAGTGCTAAGTTCAACTCGGCGTCAGAACTATTTACTCGCCGACTTTTTATTCGAGCCAAGTGTTTTTATTCAGTGTCTTTCTCAGATTTCCACGGACTTTATGTATGTACACTACTGATAACATAAAGGGCCCATTTATTTTTCTAAGTCCCACGCTCTGACCAGTTTTGGATCTGTTAGGTTTGCAACGGATCTCTCTTCTTGCTTTCCCTTCGAGAGGGGAAGTTTCGTTCGACCAATCGTAGGTCTATTTGAAACGGCGCCTATATATGGAAGATATCGTGCGGCGGGTAAATCGTAACGAGATAAAATGTTTAATTACACCGCTATTAAAGAAATATTTTGTATTTTTTATTATACACATTTTGGACTTCTATAACAAAAATATTCTGTATATCCTTGACTTCAATAAACTTCAACATTCTCTCTATTTAAACGACATCTCGAGATTTGTTGTTTTGCAAGGTCTTCATAGGCAATGTAAAATATATTAATCTTTCTATAAAAAACGTTTGCGTAATACTGTGATAAAATATAGTTTTTAACAGAATTTGAATATAATTGCAAGATATCGTATGGAATTGGTATAATTCGAATCACAAATTACTTATAAATATTCCTATAATTTCTTATATTTATACAGTGAAGTAAAGAAATCAAATCTCATTGTCTACAAATGATGTGTATTGTCGAAAGTAATTTCACATAATTTGCGATTCTCTTAAGTTTTTAATATATGTGAAAAGGAATTAAATAAATATAGAAAACGTTTGTCTCAAATATGAACTAATAACACAAAAGTTTAATTTTCGAGTTATAAATAATATAAAACTACTTAAGGAACAAATAAATTACATCTTCTAGTGACAAATTTATCCACGATAATATCGGTGTAATTACAAAATATTTCTTTAATAGCAGTGTAATTAAACATTTTATTTCGTAGTGTACCAATGTAACATCATTAAAAAGCATCGTCATTTCAAACTCCTCCCATTCGAAATGATATTTGTGTTGTCGAGGCTTCAAGAAACATTTCACGAAAATGGTTTTCATACATGAAGGTAAGAGATTTCCGACGATTCCTCGCTTCACCTGTTATATAAATGACAATGTTACAATTCCTCTTACCTGTCAAATTTCATGTCGCTGTCGACCGTAAGTCGTACTGCAGTATTATTGTATGAGAACATTGCTTCATCGTACGTACTCCCACAAAGAGCAAAATTATATTGACCTTGTTGTTTTAGGATGAAGGATAAATTCTTTCTGTACAACTACGCTTTACAGGGGAGATTGATTGTGGTCTTGGTTTGTAGTTGTTCGGAAAGCCAATGGTGAGTGGGTGACTTGCGTGATTGATTCTGCGAAGTCGATGGAAGGGCTGGACAGCGTGGTAGTATACGAAGTGCTGGAGAGAGAACGCTATTGAAAATGTAGCGAGAATATGTGACGTCAAAGATAGAGAGGAAGGGAGGGAAGACTGTGTGCAGACGGAAAAGATAGGGAATAAAACGAGGGTTGCGGAAGGAACTGACGCATGTGTAGAGGAGCAACAGAGGGTGTGAATAGGCGACGCAGTGGAACAGAGAGAGAAGTGATGAGGAAAGGAGTAGAGACGAGCGTGTGGGATGTGCGCAGACGCAGGAACGGGGACCGCTGCCCGCCACCGCCACCTGTGGCGTGCCTCGGGCGGGGCTGTGGCGGGACCGTGGCAGGGCTTGGCGGGATGTATCGGGGATGCTGCGAGACGAAAGGAAGAGGGTGTTGGACCCGGATGAAGCGCTTGCGCACAGTGGATCCTAAACACTCTTCTCGTGGTACAATGGAGATGTAAAAAGTGATGTAAAGAGATTTAAAATTCTTGAGGATAAAATATGTTTGTGTAATAAAAATGAGGAGACAATACACCCAATGAAAATTATTATTTCACGGAATAGATTGTATAGGTTCTGTGTTTATCTTTTATTTCCTTTAAGAATTTCAAATTTTTTAAGATTAATTATTAATACATTTCTTTTTGAGTTATTTCCGATATTTCGATCCTGGAATTCGTATGTAAATATGGAGCATTCTGTGAGTACTTTAGTGAGAATGTATGAAGTTATGTTGATTGCGCAGTATACGGTTTTTTGACAGACTATATCTCTTTCTTTAGCTGAGATTCAATTCGGCGTCAAACTTTTTATGTTTTATTGAATAAAACGATATAACGATAGTGATGAAATTCACAAATACGTATATTAATATGTGTAGTATTTATTATGGGAAACTTAAGAAGTGATCCGCAATGATCTAGTAGGATGAAGTTTGAACTTTTTTTATTACTACAAAGTACGTATATTGTGAATTTCGAAGGAAAGGTAATTGATTATTGGCAATCAGCAAACAGGAAGTAATAACTTCGTGAAGGAAAATGGAAAGTAAATGTTAAGTACGACCCATTTACTGTGTATCTCTACTGCTACCTAAATACACGGCGACAAAACGATAAAACCGTGAATTTTGAATTAACTCTTTCCGCTTGATATCGGAAAAAATTGTGGATTGTGTTTTCAATCCAAAGTCACCAAATTACTGAAATAATGACGTAGGTAATCATCAGAAAGAAGCTCGGTCGTCGAGGTTTTAATAAATTATACCACGAAGGAATAAACTGTTTAACCCTGACCTTTAAAATTGGAACTTCGCCCCAAGTAGAGAACGGTTCTAAACGTGTAAAGGAGAGTTGCCAAGAAATGCGCACAGTTTGCAACGGTCTAAATTATTAAATATAAGTTGAGTATCGTGTAAAATCACATAAAAAGTACATCGAAGCAAAGCTTTTCTGTGAACTCTGTTGATTGTCCAGCTTTTAATTACTTTTTTGGGAAACTTCTGACCATATAGTAGTTATGAGTTATTCAGTTTGTTCCAGGCATAAGCGACTTGTGTGAAAGGAAACTTTATAAAACTAGTAACATTGACTTCATATGGTACTTTTGGTAAGTTTTAACCGTGGAATTAAAACTTTTAATTGTTTATCTCGTTTAACTTGTTTATTTTTTGTTCTTTGTTTTTATATAGTTTTTTATATGTAGCTGAGAGTTCTTTCAACCAAATATCGGTCCTCACCAGGTCCTGACAATGCTGGAGTATGATGTTGGTGGCAATGCCATCAATATACTTGGCTTACCGCCTACAAACTACTCCAGCATTGTTAGGGCCTGGAGGTGACTGATATTCGGTTGAAAATTCTTTCCAAAGAAAAATACAAAAATTTGGAGTGTGCCTTTCTACTTTCCAATTATAATTCATACCAAAAAGCAAATAGAACTAAAAACTCCGTATTGCTATAGGGAAAAAAACGTCCAGAAAAGATTTGATAACATAACATATTATTAAACCCGTTATTTAATATTTAAAAGATCAATCGGTTTAAACATATTTATCCTCACAATCCTACATAGTTCACTCCTAACAAATCTGCAAATTCAAGTATTGTATTCTCTTCCACATTAAACTCTTTGCATTAAGCGCGTCATAGGCTACTTAAAAAAAAGCACCAAAAAGAAACCGTTTTGCTTAATAAGCTTTCACTGTATCTACAAAACAGTGCGACGTACAGACATGCGGGTTAGCCATTTGAAAATTATAGAATTAAGAGAACAATCAGAATGCTTATATTTTCAAAATCTTGAATTTATGAAACCGAAAATGGAGCGCGGTGTGTAAATAAAGTCTGTATGAGCTGTCCAGATATAAGCTTTATAATTATTTATTTGTAACATCATATTGTGATTTTAATCAATAGATTTATATTTCGAGCTGAAAAAAATAATTTCTATTTTTAAAAGTATTTTAATATGTAGAGTACACAATTTTTTTCTTGTTGCAGAATATGACGGGGTAATTTCGAACATTAATTTTCTATTTTCTCTTGACGGACATGCCATATCAAACATTAATTCACACAGCATAGATTTGTAGCACAAAGTTTAACCCTCCCCTTCCCCAACGTTTGATGATTTGATGTAAATTGAACTATAACTCGCGGGCAGCAAAAGAAATTTCGCGGGCCGCTAGTTGAACAGCGTTGAAGTAGTTCATGTTTAGATTTATCTTTTTTTTTAAGTTCTAAAGTATATTTACGTGAAATATTTTAAGAACCGTCCATGTGCTTGGTTGTGTCCCACAGTAGAAGCGAGGCCTGGGGAGTGGTGGTTACAGCGCGGCGGAGGCTGAGAGAGTTGCGCAGGAGCGGCGGTGACGATGTAGGCGGTAGTCGCAGCAGTCGCTTTGAAAGGGAGGGGCAGTTGAGTTCCCGCGACCGGGAAGGTAGTATACGGTCGTGGCGTCAACGACCCGGGAACCGTCAACAGTGAGCCTTGGGATGAACGGAGCATCTCGATCCACGTCCTTGACCGATGCACACCCTGTCTGAGGTAGGAACCTACGTTGGCTTTCACTCGCCAAACATGATTTGACGAGCGAGCAGTGAAATAGTTGACGGAGGGAGGAGTATTCCTGAATAGATATGGAGATGCGTTATTCATTTGTTGCGATACTGTTTTGTCGCGTGTGAGTGTATACGCTGATTTCTTTGTCGAAACGTTGTACTAAACTGGAATTGAAAACAATGTTGTGAAGTGTCTCACGGTTTATATTAGGTTTCCAAACATACGGAAATCATCTATCCTTATATATCAGGATATTCCTATATAATAATTAATTATTGTGAAATGTGCTGCTGTGAAGTATTGCGTGTAAACCAGACTCGCCAAATCAACGGAGATTATTCATCTAAAATGCGTCTATTTAAATAATCCCTTAATGGTGGAATGATGTTTTGATTCCTGAATGTCTGAATTGCAAATGCTGATGGACGATCACTGGTTTATTTCTGCGGAAGTTATTACAAATAGAATGTTTGTTAGTCTGGTTTTATCCTAGAATCTTGTATTTTCCATTTCTTCTTGTGTAATGTTCTATGCTTGTAACTCCAATTTAATTCACGACTTATTGGACACAATGTGTACCGTTAAATCTTTTCCATTGTCGTTGAATTATTCTACTTAGTGTATACTAATAACTCTTTTCCGTCATTTTCTATCATGGAACATAACTCATTTTAATTTCAAGCGTAATAGATTTCGCGATGATGAATCATTGAGAGGCTTTCTGGCGTACCTAATGGGTCGATATTGGAAACTGTTATGCGAAGTTGCACTCGATCGTGCTGAATATCATTGTCACAAATCTCCCAAATAACAGTTGTAGCAATTTATTTCACTGGAATTCGAAAAAAATATTTTTGAATCGAAACAATTCTATCGATAGAGGAAACGGGGGAAAATGTGTTATTTTGAACTCTTGCAGATTGAAGGAAAACGAAAAAAACGTTTTACCTGTAAAGTCAGTCATTTGTCAAACACGAGAGGCAAATATCAGAAAATTGTAACAATACTCGACGGTCTTAAATAGTAATGGTTCTTTTTGCAATTTTCTGATCGGTTATCTAATAATAATATTTCGTGCATTAGCTTATTCAAGAACATCAATACATTCAATGGCACTCTGGTTATACTTCCTTCTTTTGCTACACATCACCCTTGGATTTTTTTTTTTAATATTTCAGCTTTTGAAGCTAATTTTGCACTCTTTCAAAGTAAATCCAGTCCCGTACTTGTACTACAACACATTACTTTGATGCGGCATATATATTTTATCAATTGATTTTTCTTACAACTGGTTACAATGTGACTTTTTTAATAACAAAATCTGTTTTATAATGACTTCTAATTTTGCGCTAAAACGTAAAAGTATGTCATTCAGAATTGTCAACTTTTACACCAAGTATTTTTATCGTTTTTAATAGTGGTTATAAATACATTAGACTTTCTAACTCATCAAATATTCTTTTTTGGTTCGTATTTTAATATCGAGAAAGAACTGGTGGTAATTATTTATAAGCTTTGCTTCATTTTTCAAAACCAAGCATGGAATATGATTTCAAAAGAAAAGTTACAGAAACCGACGAAATTGTGATGTCGCGAAGAAAGTTCACGATGAAAAAAAATCCAAAACTGGGGTCAAGTAGAGAGATATTCCAGATCTTTGCAATATTTTTTTTAGACAGTAAGTATGACAGTAGTATTCCGATTTTATTTACATCCCTGTTCACTGGATTCTACCCGTTTCTCTCATTTGAATGAGAAAAGAAAATTCAAATGCATTTCTTCGGTGTGAACTGAGTAGGCAGCTCACCATAGTACACTCGAATGACTCATGTTAAAAGTTATCTCGGTAACTGAACTGAAGTGTATAAGAGTAATATTCAAACGTGGTTTTGTCATTCTATCTTGACTAAAAGAAGAAGAATCATAACCATGCAACGTTTCTGATGATTTATGGTGAAGTGATTTGTCCCAAGATACAGGATTTCTGAGAATTACACAATGGAAAGTTTTTACTGAAACAGATCAGGAAAGGCGTGGGTCATAACGTGGGTATGGTAGTCTGTACATCCTTGCCACAAATTATACCTAGAGATTGGGATAATTTTCCCTGGCGCTAGTATAAGTCATTTATTCCTATTTCCTTAATTTTCATTGTTTCACTTTTATTTGTACGTTTGAACGTCCAGAATCGGGATGGGACTCTCAATCTTTATTTCCTAGCAAAATATTGAAAAATAAATCTATAATTATCTCTCAACCCTTATTAATTTTGTGAACTTTAGTTTGCATCACTCTGTTTACCTTGGACATATTATTGTAATCCGCTCCAAGTTATTGCCATGAATAATTCATTTGTACTTAGGGGTCATACATTACTAAAGACAGAAATTACTATTTTAACACTTCCCCCCCCCCTCAAAAAAAATATCCTGTAACGATGCATAATATACCCCCTCCAATAGTTGCGATACGCTAGATCTACTTCCCCATCCCATGAAAACAAAATTATTTGCATTTTGGGAAATGAGAGGAGAAATTGTGTTACGCTGACTTAATTACCCGTCCCTCAATACCATGTGCTCTCACTGAGTGATTGAGTACATGGGTTATGGTGACTAATTTCACATCCTTGGTCTATTATGTCGCGTGGCTGCATACAGTCTATTGCAAAATCATTGCTTCCAGAGTACCTGGAATGAAGGTAAGATTACACACATATCATTCATCCACGTGCGTACGTAAGTTTAAATTCTCTGTGTTAAATATTAAATGATAGGAAGAAATGACTGGTTAATTACATGAGTATACGACCAGAAAAATTATCATACATTAAAAACGATTCCACAGGAAGGAACATACGGGTAAGAGATAATTTAAAACTTATGTTTTGTAATTATTTATTAATAATACTCTTGTGTTCAGGAAATTATCTTGAAATACGAATATGAACAACTTCAGATGATTTTGGCATATTTATCTAACAAATCATTACAAAAATGTATTGGACACTTAAAAACACTGTTCAGTCAAAATATCGGAATACAACATTGCAACTGGTTTTAATTTCTATTTCACAAATGTGACTTTTCTTCTAGCAACATGGTTATTCCCAAAGTTTATACATAGCAGCATACGGCAGCAATAAACTGTAGCGCATGTGGAAGAAGGGATATCATTAACCACAAAGAACAACGTGATGTAGTCAAAATTGGGGGAAGCGGAAGACATCAGATTATTTACAAACACGTGGTCTCATAACAGACTAAGGCAAAATTTGTGATAAATTGGTCAATAGGCGAATTTATTTTAGGGAAAGTGATGCAACGCCAGGCTTCTTATTCAGATGTCACGTATTGTGCAACAATTTCACTTTTTGCTGATTTCGACATTCTGACTTCCGCTAGTAAATGGCAGTGCGATTTAATAGCATCTATCTTCGTTTGCTTCTTTTCTTTGAGATTAATTTAGCAATGTACACAGTGGTGCTCAAGGGATCTTTTATATGCCGCATAATCATGTAACATATGGCGTATGGATTTTCACACCAAAATAATCAGATCGGAAGATTGACTCAAGGGATATAGTACTGAATGAATCAATTGGGTCACCTTTTCCCCCAGATGACTATGTCACATTGTGCTGGATAATTAACGAGTTTGAATAAAACAGGGAATATCAAAGATATTCTTAAACAATTAACAGTATTAATGATTTAAATAATAAATATAAAATACGTCCACGTACAAAGATATCTGCCATGTCAATATACTGCTGTATTCATCAATACAATATAAATGACAGCGCACTTACTTTAATCTTTTACTGATCTTTTACTAATAGGCTAAGATTCAAATATATCACAGGTGACTTTGAACATACACAGTGATATATGATGAGTTACCATACATCACAGGTAACTCATCATATATCATTGAAAAACTCTTAAGTAACATAAAATATTCGAAAGTTTTACGCCCAGATACACAATTGAGTTTGCCATGAATTCGGTTCGTTGAGTCGTTAATTTGTCAGAAGAGAGACAATACAGTGTGTGCTCTCTTTTCAAATTTCTTTTATGCAGAATGAGGATGCGGTAGCCAATGGTGTACCTGTATACTAGTACGCTATTACTTACAGAAAGGTTGATTCAAGATTATGTACTAACAATTTTTAAAACATTTATTATTTTCTGATATACAAATTAAATGATTGAAGAAATATTTTCGATTTTTTTTTTTCGGAGAAGGTAACTATTTTTCTTTCATCCTTCCAAATCTCGGCTATACTCAGAAAGTTTTATTTACAAATGAAAAGAGTCAAATTAGTTCGAAATATCCTGCAACGAATTCATGCAAAGATTGGGCTACATTATTATTATTATTATTATTGTCACTGTGCTGGTGAAAACTGATTTTATGAACAAATCGTATTTCAAGCTATTCCAATTTTAAAATACCCATCGAGAAACGTAAAATTTAATAAGCAGTGTATTGGTGTGACACAAAAGATGTTTACATAAATGTACACGAGGTAAATAGAGGTACAGTTGCACTTGACTATTTCGAATTCCTTTTGAATGCGAACTTTTCGCATTTGTCTTTAAAATTCCTTACAATTTATGTTAAAAATCCAGGAAAATTCGAATATGATATCGGATATTTCAGACCTTTAACGTGTATTCACGAAGATGAAATTGTTATCGTATGGGCTGCAAAGCAATACAATAACGTGACCTACGTCTAAAGACACACTTGAGTTTTCTCTGCTCAAGAATATGCAATATGCTTGTGCAAAGACACACCTAGCGGAGCGGGCGTTAGCGGACAGGAGTAGGGGAACGGGATCGCTTCCGGACGAAAACAGACATGCTTCTCGCAGGTCTTGTACAGATCATCCAAGCAACTGTCCGCTAAGTACACAACGCTTATATTGTAAACACATAGCTATATATTATGAAAATGTTTAAAGTAATATTTATTGTTTACTGTTCAATGAACATAACGGTAACTATTTTTGTATTTTCTAAATAATAGAAATAGACCTACTATACATAGATGCCAATGTAACAGTAATAGTGAAATATACTTACATAAGAAATAAATAACAACGTAGGACCTTATTACGGACGATTACGATACATATTGTGCTTACTAAAATATGTTGCTACGCTCATGTTTATTATTACAATGTGTTACCACCAACCGACGACACAAACCACGACTCGTTACGCTGTGCATTTTAATTAGAACAGTATGTATTGTAATAGTCCGTAAAAAAGTCGNCACACACACACACATATATATATATATATATATATATATATATATATATATATATATATATATATATATATATATATATATATATATATATAATAGTAGAATACATAATTATTATAATTATTATTTAATTTATAAATAATTACATAAATATTTATAAACAATTGTAAAAAACATTTTTCTAGTAGTTATGTTATAATTTTTCGTCATAAGATTTTTCTTGCATGAAACTAATTTAAAACTGCAATAATGTAAACCATTTTTACCCATTGAAATTAAGTGGTTTAATTCGAATTTTTCACAGATCCCTTGGGCTTCGAATTAATGCAAGATCGACTGTATGATAACTACCAATACGAAGCAAAAGTTAATCATAGGGATATTATTATAAGCACAATTACATTTTAGCCCTACTATTAAAAATGAAAATTCTTGTTTCAGAATGTCAATCAATCTCACTCTGGGTAGAGCTCCTCTATTCATTGTCTGTCCTCTTCATGAAGATGAGGAGAGTAAGCAATGAGGCCATCGTCACGCTCTTGGATTGACTAGGTACTCATTTTTTAATAGGCTGAGAAGGCCTATAAGTCAGTATGAACGTTGAGGATTGACGTCAGTATGAAGAACTATAGCGAATACACCAAAAACTTCTCAACTAGCACACATTCGAGCTACTAGATAGTTTACTCTGAAAAAAAAACAAAAACATTTTGAACATAAATAGTAATAAATATGGCATAGTGTGCATCTCGGTACTTGAAACTACCACTACCATCTCTCTTGCATGGAGATGCAATGTCCCAAAGTCCGACTTCGCCAGTCTTAACTTAACGAGTAGAAAGGAAAGTTTGAATGCCTTGCCTTCCAGATTATAGAAAAATTAAAAGTAGCAATCATCAATTTTTTCAATAATATTCCAATATTTGTATATAATTCTAGGTAGTAATAAAAATAATCTGAAATTTGTAATAATTTCATGAAATGACATTTATCGCGATAAATTTTTAAAATCAAGACATTATTTCCCAATTCGTTATATTTCAAATCAATCGCTTAAATTAAATAATAACGATATTGTTATCAATGAAACTTTCATTTACGTCTGATTCATCCTTCGATTGTCGATTGACATGGAATAGTCTTAAAATATTGGAACAGTTAGTTTTATCTTCTCTCTGTAACAAAAACACAGTGCTGCAGCGACTCCAATAGTGAGGATGGGAATAGCCCAGAATGCATTATGTAATCCGGATTTTTCTTCTGGCGTTGCGTCGGGTTCGATGCTTTTTGGTGTACTTGAGGGCTCATCAGGTCTTAGTGATATAATTTGAGTGAGAGGAGAGCTAGGTGTTGTGCTTATTAGATCCGTCCAAGATGAGTTATCACCTGTATCCTTGCTTCCATTATTTGATGCTTGGCAAATAACAAGTAAGATGTTGAATACAGTTTCTAATCTTTCTTTGGTCTTCATACAGTTTATTCCACCAATTGTAAGTTTACGGAGATTCGGCATACACTCGAAAACATTTGGAGGTAAGACAGGAAGATATGTAATGTTTGATATTTTGAGATGTTCGATGTACTTTGATTCAAGAAAACACTTGGTCAATGGAATGTGTAAATGAATATTATCAGAAAAGTCTACTTCCTTTGTTTTTGCATGAGCCTTAAAAGCATTCACTGGTATGTCAATGAGGTTTGTGCACGCTTTGCACGAGAAGGAAACTGCGTTTCCGGAGAGCTCGATGTATTCTTCAATTCTGCTTCCATCGCAGGTATCGAAATTCACATGTCTTGCATCTTTTTCCAGTGGTGCACACGGAATAATCCCAGGGGGGCTTTCCACAATCTGGCACAATACAGCCAGCAACCACAGTTCTCTGTAAACAATAGAAAATATATTAGTTATCAAATATCCTCTGTCAAGTCTGTAGTAATAATGAAATGTAGAAAAAATGCCAAAACAAGTAATTTTATTCATGTATGATAGAGAGCAGCAGTGTAAAAATTTTCGGCGCTCGAATTCGTCCCAAATATCAGAATTCAAAATATACCTACAAGAGACTTACTCAAATCCAATTTCATCGCATCCATCGAAAGGAAACTCTCTACATTTTGTAATATCTCTGCGACCTATTATAATGAACAAAAATTTCTTTTAAGGTTTTCAAAATTTAGGAAAGACATGGAAATAATTAATGAATGATAGGCTTCCGCTCAATTGGACAGGTGTATAG
This sequence comes from Laupala kohalensis, assembly GCA_002313205.1. NCBI lineage: Eukaryota > Metazoa > Arthropoda > Insecta > Orthoptera > Trigonidiidae > Laupala > Laupala kohalensis. Next base: position 56,953 of record NNCF01132408.1, on the reverse strand, counting down.
AATACGCTTAGGTAATAGTGGAAAACAGAAATTATAAATATATGTGACTTAACTCAAATGAAAATAATTAGTAATATTGTTCATAAATGCAAAATATAATTTTAATTCCGTAGAAAGAAAAATGTGTACTCACAGTTTGGTAATCTACGTGTCAAAACACTTCGATTTACTGTGTCTAATATTGCATCAAAATTGTTCATTATTTTACATATTTTATTTACTTTCGGAAATATAAATTATACAGAAAATATTTGTACAATGATGTGTACAAAGTTTTAATTAATTATATTGATACAAATCAATCGTTATTCTTTCTTTAAAATTCTTGGGCATAAAATTATTTTCATAAAACGAAGAAACATCTTGTTCGCCAAGTTTTGGCTACATAAAGGGAAAAAATACTTTAGGAATCTTTGAGAAACTTTTTTGACAAGTTTGACACGCTCAAATTGAAGTGCTACTAGCTAAGTTTCCTGTTTCTCAGAGAAAAAAGTGCCTATCCTTTGCAACCAAGAGCAATTTTATTATTGAAACACACATTACGTAAGACAAATCGTATTATGATGCTAGTTTATTACTCTAACATTGAGCAAATCTTGAATCAGTTTATCTTTCCACTCACAATTCATTTCTTATCCACAACATTAATATTTTCTATTATTCATTTATTAGTACTCATTATACTATAACTAACGTTACTGTTGTGATGTTTCTGATCAACATTTAAGAGAAATAATTTGATAACGAAAGTGAAAGATAAGAAAGATCATATGAATTCTAACAATATACTAGTAGCTTACAAAGTAAAATTCAAAGACTTTCTACGTAGTGCTAGCTATGTGGGTGAAACAAAGAGATTAAAAACTAGAATCCCGGAGCACAAACGAAATTTATTATATTATTAATGCATTGCATTAATAATCACTTGATGGATTGGGATAATACATTCATATTGGCCAAAGAAGTTCATTTCAATAGAAAAGTCACTCTCACTCTGATTTTCTATTTCCATTTTATAAGGGAGAATATATTAAAGACAATCAAATTATTTACAAGCCACGAATATAAATAAATTTCATAAAACACTTGTTGATATTAAAATTATTACAAACTTTGCATATCAGAAATAATATTTATGATAAATAAACACGGGAGTTAGCTATTATGTGTAAGCATACATCCAATCTGATATTTACAATACAATATTGTTACGTGTTTGTATATTTTCTACTTTTTTGTAAACATTTTTGTAAAACTTTTTGGGTTTATATTTATGTTTAGTATCGTGTTTAATTGTTCTGTTATGCTTCTTGTTATCATTTCTTATAATTTAAACCACCTGACGACGACACCAACGTAAAGTCGAAACGTCAGCTCACAAATATGTACTGTTCGTCTATTAAAGGTCGTAAGTCTAATATTATTTATTTAATTTGCACTCATTATACTCATACCTATCTTTAAATTTTACGGGAGATGTGACTAAGGGTCCATTCATCCTTTCCGTCATACACCTAAATGAAACATTATTGAATAGGGAACGTGAAACAAATAGGGGATATAATGTATAGTTTTGAAACTTGGTAATTAGGTGTAGAATGTACACTGTCCCACAAAATTGGCGGCGCAGTGAATGCATCGCTACATAACTTCTATGTTTTAAAATGTGTCAGAGTGAAAATTGGGCTGAGGAAGTTTCTAGGTTTTATCAAGACACTCCCACATTGGGAGCTGTCTGTGCCACACACATCGCGCTGGAATACCGTTTAATTGAAGAGAAATGCAAATTTCGAAAAAATCGAGCAAAAATATCATGCATCAAAATGTCGGGAACAGCAAGTCTCACGTATACAGACTCAATAATTTGAACTGCAGTACCTAAGATTAAAAAATGTCACATCTGATGACGCACCTTCTCCTTCTCTTAAAACAGTGTATTTCAGATGTTCCAAAATTACTCAGGATTGTGTGTGCTTGTCCGAGGAAGATGGTTTACGGTTTTTCATCAATGGAAGAAACCATCTGCGAACCACACCTTTACACATTTCACCCCTTTTGTAAAATTGGGGCTTTCTCGCGTTTAAATCTATTGATTCGTGATGAAAAGCGTTGCATTTAGTGTTTTTAAGCAGTACATTTGTATGAAAAATTTAAGTCACATAACCTAACCACCCCCAATGAGGGGGTACCCACCCCCATAACCCTTATCAATTTCCTGAGTGACCGCGAGAAAATATTTTTCGTGAATCAGATAAGGAATTGCTTGGTGTATTAGCACACAAAATTTCAAATTAGTCGATCCACTAATTTTCCATTTTTTCATAAAAAAAGGGGAAAAGTGCCATCTTGCACCCTTCAGTTCAAATCTATTCACCAGTTGAACGGGTTGTGGTAGCATTGCGATTTTGACCCTGTAGGAAGCACAGAATCTTTATGCGATCGACGTATGACGTACAGGTTTCTCTAACAACTATTGTGGGTTATACTCACACCGATCAACGATGCATATTTCTCTTGAATTATTGCTCGTGTTGTCTGCGTCTTCCAATATGCAACCCTCTCGCATTTAAAACAGTAGCGGGTTTCGTCATATTCCGAATTAGAAAACATGGCATTCCTTATTCGGAATGTGATGAAACTCGCCACTTGAAAATTTACCGTTAAAAAAGAAGAAAACAAATTCTTCATAGTTAAAATTAATTTTTGACCCAGAAAGAATGATTAAAATCGTTTCTGCCATTTTATAAGGGAGAAGGGAATTTTAACCCCCATCCCCAATTTACACTGAAAAATGTTGAAAGGTTCCTCTGTACATTCCCATCCCAGTCCTAAATCTGAAAAGTTTCTTGAAATCAATTCATCTGTTGATGCTGAATATGTGCGAATGACACACGCACACATGTCTATGAAGTTATTCACGCCACAAACAATAAATTGAAAAAGTTTACACCAATATTTTGAACTAATTATGGACAAATTGAATACACACAAAAACTCGATTCCATGGGGAAATAGTTTGTGTTTCAATTTGAAGTTGGTACTTAGCGGACGTCGCGTACACTGACCAAACATACAATTCTGATATCGACTACCTTTATCATATCAGCCGCTGATATTCTTTCTATATTTCGGTGATCAACCATCGTTTGAGCAGTATCTTCTCTACTCGGACTAAAATATTTTATTTTGCCGTTAAATTGAATTTTTCTAGATTGTACTTTTGCATTTACGTTTACTTTATTTTTTTCACATTCCGTGTTTTTCTATAAAACACAAATTACCCTTGAGATTTGGGATTTGCAATAAGCACATTTCGGGCATGACTCACATACCTCGGTGAATATTTTATTAAAGGATCAAGACATCACAGTCATTTCCGAATCAAAATGAGCATACTAAGACCGGTGACACACGTTCTATGTGAAAGTATATGAATATGATACATAAGTGTTTAAACTATTTGTAGAAATGAAGATAGTGTGGTGAATGCTTGTTTAATTGTGTAATAAGCGATTCAAAATTTCGTGTCCAAAACAAGTCACGAAATGTCGGCTTCGAATGTTATCATTCGCAAGTAATGTGAACTTTGATTTTAATATATCCTTACTTATTATAAAGGTACTTTTATTATACTCCATGCAAGGGATATAGTAGTCATTGGTTTGATTTTCTAGAACACATTGCATCAAGGAATACTAATGGCACAAATAGATTCATAGACATACAGACAAAATAAAATGTATTATACTTCAATAAATAATAATAATAATAGCAAATTTATTGTCAAAAAACAGTACAGACTGCGTATGACCACGTGGAGGACAATAAACTAATTTACTCTCCGGAAGAGAGCAAGGGACCATCCCATCAATTCCGATCAAGGGCCCTAAGGCAGAGGCGGATTCAAAAATTTCAGCAAAAGTTCCTAGATAAGATAAAAAGTTAGCTGCGAGTTATAATACATATATAATGTCAATATGTTTGTAATTTAACGCAAATATGTTTGTAAATTTACATGTACAAGTTATTATCGAACTATAGATTATTCTGACTATAGTGTTTAAAAATCATAAGAGTTGAAAAAAAACTCACTAAATTTAAATTTATTAAATAAAAGTAAATTTATTGTTACAATAAACACGCCCCTAGACAAAGCCTAGAGAACCTGTATAAGAAATCCGCCTCTACCCGAAGGAAAACCGGAGAAAAACCCGGGCCAGGATGGGGCTACAGAATTAATGTACACAACCGTGCCAAAGTTGAGTACACATAAAACTAAATTAATATGAGCCATACGGCAACACAATCATGCAAGAAAATAGTTTTTGAAATTGTTATAAGTTATTTAAAAAGTGCTACAGCAATGGCGTGATAAAGTACAAGACGAATTTAACTTTTATTAAAATCAATAAATTCTTTTACAGTGTAGAAGCACTGGTGCAGGAGGTAGTTTTTAACCGCGGATTTGAAGATATTCAATTTCATAATGTCTTTTATATTCTTGGGCAGGGAATTATATAGAACGATTCCCGAATGGTATGGTCCCTTTTGGCAAAGAGTGGTTGACACTCTAGGGCGATGAATATTACTACTATTGCGTGTATAGTGTTCGTGAACGAGACTGTTTCGTATAAAGCAAGGGTGGCACTTCAGTAATTCGGTCTTAACAAACACGACCGTTTCATAAATATAAATGCAGGGAAGTGTTAAGATATTTAATTCCTTGAATAAAGGTTTACAAGAGTTTCGGGGGTGAGATTTACAAATTATCCGAACTATCCTCTTCTGAATTCTGAAAGTTTGAATACTCTGACCGGAATTACCCCAGAAGGTAATGCCGTAACGTAAATGGGAGTAAACGTTTGCAAAATATACGCAACGGGAAATACGTGGACTAACTGCGTTAACTAAGATTCGGAATGCGTAACACAATTTGCTTAATTGGGAATTAAGATTGTCAATGTGACAATTCCATTTGAGGTTGTCTTGAATATGGAGACCTAAGAATTTTGTATTTGTAACAGTTTTTAATTGTGTTCCGTTTAAAGAAAGAGAAACCTGGGGTAAAGATTTTGTGATACTATTGTGAAATGACATAGACACTGTTTTGTCAGTGTTTACAATGAGACGATTTGCATGGAACCAAGTCGAAAGGTTAGACAAAACTTTTTGAGCATTGGCGTGTTTACATAGTAAATTAGTGTCATCAGCAAAAAGAACCATTTTGCAATCTGATGTGGATGATGACATGTCGTTCACATACAATAAAAAGAGTATAGGGCCGAGAATTGATCCTTGGGGTACTCCGCAAGTAAGTGGCTTTGTTTCTGAAAGACAACGCTCAAGTATTTTATTTTTAGTATAGGATATTTCTACCTGTTGATATCTATCTTTTAAATAAGAAGTTAGCCATTGATGTGGAAGTCCACGAATGCCTAAAGAATGCAATTTGGAAAGGAGAATTTCGTGATCGATGACATCGAATGCTTTGGATAAGTCAAGAAAAACACCCTAGGATTTTCTCCACGGTCTAGAGATGTGGTAACATCGTCTAAGAAGGACAATATGGCGCTTGTAGTGGAAAAGGATGTCCTAAAACCGTGTTGATCGTCAGAGAGAATGTTATATTTTGATAAAAAATCTAGAAGACGCTTATAGAACAATTTTTCTAGGATTTTTGAGAAAGTGGGTAGTAGAGATATTGGTCGGTAATTTTCAAAATTAAGTTTGTTTCCTTTCTTGTGTAAAGGTTTACAAATTATCCGAACTATTCTCTTCTGAATTCTGAAAGTTTGAATGCTCTGACCGGCATTATCCCAGAAGGTAATGCCGTAACGTAAAACGTTACTGTACAGAACATACGCTCAAAGACAGTTTCACATCTCTAATTAATAGTGCATAGTATAAAATAGACCGAGCTATGTAAAAATGCTTTGGAGGGAAAGTAGTCATATTAGGCAATATGCGAACGTTGCTCGCAAACGTAGTATGGATTGGTAAACACTTTCTAGATATTAAATACACAGTTACTATTTAAACAGCCAAATTGTTTTATTGTGTAATATTATATGCGCAATATTTTGAATTGATAATACATGCTCGAACAAATGCACAGAGACAATTACACAGTGCCATTGGACAGTGCATAATTAAAATAGCAATGAGAAGAGATGCTTTTGAGAAATAAGTAGCCATATTGGAGAATTGCGTTTGTATTATAATAGGAAAAGAAAATATATGTATCTATTTTAATGTCTTAATGGGTAGTAATTATTGATACGCACAAACATTTTGTAATATTGTGTTCTATTATATGTGCTTATATGTGTGTATTATTCAATATGTGCTTATTTAGATGTGACAATACAAGATGGCAGCCTACATGTAGGAAAAGGGCGTGAACTATTTTTAATAGGATTTGGATGAAATCCTACATGAAGGTAGGGTGCAAAAAGAAACCCTTAAATCCCAAGGGGCAGAACTCTACACAAAATACACTGCAAGCTGCACCCCTCGACGCATACGAACATAACCTAACTTTATACAATAGTGGATATCGTAATAACGAGAAGGGTTATCGGGGAATGGTAAACGGCAGTATGAGATGGGTCACCGTGTGAACATTCATATTCAACAAAGGATTGAGTAAGATACATATTGGATAGTACGGACATACAAAAGAGAAAAAGGGACTTTCATTATATGCACTATACAAAGTGTAGCATGTGCTTATTTGGATGGTGAAAATTCAAATAGCCGGCCTACATGTCTAAAGGTGGATGCGCTATTATTGATAGGATTTGAACGAAATTCTATACAAAACTAGAGCACAATAGAAAACCCTTAAGTACAAAAGTGCAGCATTCGAGACATAATATTTGCAAGATAAAACCCTCGAAACATACAAACATAACCGGAATTTTATAAATTAGTGAATATCTCCTAAACGAGTAGGGTTATCGGGAAGGGTTAAACGACAGTGTAAAATTACTGAGTGGGAATTCAAGAAAAATCCTATGATTGGGAAAGGTACATAAAGAATAATATGGACATTAACATTGAGAAAATTAATACGTCGATGGCAATCAACATAGAAGAATATTCTAGTTCTAATAAAGTTAACAAATAAGCAAAACGTCTTAAATTAAAAAATAATTGAGGTATATAATTAGGGTTAAAGATAAATTTACATAAAATTGAATAAATGACAGGAAACAATGGACAACAACAAAGATCACACGACGTCGCGGGAAGGGAAAATTTTGAGTAATTATACAACCAGAAACTGATGTGATAACACGATCACGAAAGTATAGGAAGCCGGGAGTGACAAAAAAAACCGATGCGCTTCATCTATCATTTATTTGGGGATAATAAATTCAAACAGGTTTCAGGGAAAACACACCAGAAAGTAACGAATTATGTGAGGGACCTATGGAAAAGTTATGAAGTGTTGCGTAAAGAAAATGAGGCATTGAAAGACAAGCTAGAGGAACAAATGAAAATACTAAATCTAAAGGAGTTAGTTTGAGACGTAGGAGAGAAATTACGTGAGGGAGTCAATGTAATGGGAGGGGGAGAAATTGCAGTAACACTAGAAGAGAAAATAATAAACACAATATATGAACGTAGGAACCTGTTAATCGAGAGGATGGATAGGGATAGAAACGAAATGGAAAAGTGTATATTGTTGAAAATGGAAAACCTTTAAAAGAATCTTGAGGGACGTAAGGATGAACATGGTAAGGAAGTAGTGATAATTTTACACGGGTTAATGGACATGATGCAGGTAACAAGAAATGGAATAGAATAAATTAACAGTAAAGACGATTATAAAGGAGGGGTAATTTGTGTAGTACGAAATGATAGGTTTGGAAATGTTAATATTGAGGTGGACTACCAGCGGTCAATAGAAAATACGATTAAAACTGCAAATGCCGAGATATTCTCGAAATCAAACAGTTTAACAAGCTTATTGAAGATGCCTTCCTATTTAAAGAAGACATCCATACAGAAATCAAATCAACCCTGGCAGAGATAATAAAAACGCCACCACAAACATTTGCCTAATAACCCAAAAACCAAAAGGTCTGCAAAGAAATGATGCCGAAACTACGGTGCTAATTCTCCCTAAGAAATACAACATTAAGGATGCCAAAGAAACTCGCCAACAAATAAAGGAAAGAGAGAGAAAGCAGAAAAGAGTGAATATAAAGAATGCCAAACATATCCCGAACGAGGGAGTAATCATAGAAACAGAAAGAAAGCAGAGAAACTAAACGAAATAATCAAAGATACATCAACCTTGGAAACACGAAAAAGCAAGAAAAGAAACCTCAAGATAGTCATATATGACATAGAAAAGGAGAGGAATGAAAGAAAAATAATAGAGGATATGAACTACCAAAACTTTCAGGTTGAAGACTAATCCTTATCACCGTTGAAGCAAGAAGCACTTGTAAGATTCCACAAGAAACCGAAAGGTAGGGAAACCCCTAATAATAAGTATTGGGTTCTTGAACTCTCTCAAACTATGGAGAATAGCTACAAACAAGTACAGGCTATACACCGGCTGGACATCATACAAAGTGGCTGACTTCTCAGTACCAACGAGATGCCAGAACTATTTGAGATATGGCCATCCAGCAGCATACTGTTGTCAAGACACATCAACCTTCAGTCACTGTGGAAAAAACGACCATTCAGTTAAAACTTGCAAAAAGGAAGATATTCCCAAATGTGAGAACTGAAAGAGAGCAGGGAAAGAAGATGAACATAGCTTTAACTACAGAGAATGCCAAATATACAAAATTGAGCAAAAAAGATTAAAAGAAAACACCAACTATGGCCCTTAAAATAATGCAAGTAAATACGGCCAGAGCAAAAGATGCTATGTCAGAAGTAGAACGATACGCATTATCCCAAGGAGTTGACATCATAATGCAGCAAGAACCGTGCACTGCATTTGGTAAAACAGCTGGAATAAGCAGAAAATGCCAAGCCATAGAACACACAATAAAAGTCTCGGCCTCAATCATCATAATAAACCACAAGATTAAACCATTAAAAATCGGCAGCTGCTACGATAGTAACTTCGCAACACGCTTTGTTAAATGGGACTCACAAAAAATTTACATATTTTAAACATGAAAGAGACACAGCAATCAATCTGGAGAAGCTGAAAGAAATAACTCAGAAACGTAAAGTAAAAGAAATAATAATAGCGGGAGACGTGAACGCTAGATCAACAGCCTGGGGAGACGAGAAAACAGACAAGAAGGGCGTACTAGTACAAGAGTTCCTAGTGCAGAATGACCTATATGTAATCAATGATGAGAAATCAGCCTAAACGTTCCACAAAAACGAGAATGATTCTTGTATAGATCTAACGATCACAACTGGCAATACAACAAATCTTATCAAAGACTGGAAAGTCGTTGAAAATGCCACCACAAGCGATCACAACCTAATCATATTTACGGCAAATGAGAACCAGATAACGGATAGCCACATACAACCTAAACAAAGCAGACTGGGACTTGTTCGAACAAGCTCTAGACACAGAACCTAAAGAAGGATGGAGCCAAAATCCGACAGAAGCAGAAACTCAAGTGAACACAATTAAAGAAAGAGCTGCGAACTTAGGCATCCCGATGACCAAAAGGAAAATCCCCAAAACAAACAATAAGGTGGACTAGAAAAATAGAAGAATCCAAAACAGAACGAACGAAAATCAAACGAGAGATAAGAAACCTAAAGAGGAAAGACCAAGACTACAACATAAACTAGAAGAGTACAGGAAGGCAAAGAACAAATACCTTAAACTAAGAACAAGAAAACAAGAAAAATGGGATGAATTTGTCGCGAAGGCCATGGAAACAGGCCCATAGGGTCATAAAGGCGGCAAACAAGCTAAGAACACCCCAAGTAATCAGCTCACTCAAAAAAGAGGGAGAAGAAACACAGGAGTGGGATGCAACAGTAGACATGCTACTGGACACCCTACTACCAGATGACAACAGAGAAACAAGACTTCGAAGAGCACACAAACGAGACTCGAAGCAGCAAGGCTCAAAGAGGAAGAAACAGAAGACATGACTCCGATCACAATCGGAGAGTTAGAAAGTACTCCAAAAAGCTAAAAAGCCAAAAAGGCACCCGATCCAGATGAACTGAAGGTAGGAATTATAACAAAAGCTATACCAAAATAGAGAGACCAGTTTCTAAAGATACCAAATGAATCCTTGGCACAAGGCACATTCCCAAAAAATGGGAAACAGCCTCAGTATTAGCACTGAAAAATCAGCAGAAAAACCAGAACACGATCCTTGGTCTTACAAACCAATCTGTCTCCTCCCCGTAATGGGAAATCTGTACCAAAAGAATAACAGAACACTTAGAAAAAGAAGGAAAAATATCGACAAGACAATTTCGTTTTAGAGAAGGAAAGTGCACGACAGATGCCATAGAAGAATTGATCAAGACAGTAAAAGAAAGAGATACAAAGTACCACCTTACGATATTCGCAGACATCCAGGGCGCTTTTGACAACGCCTGGTGGCCCAGTATCCTAAAGCGCCTAGCAGAAACAGGAGTGAACACTCACATCAGAAAACTGTATGCAAGTTTCCTTCAAGACAGAGAATTTATCTTACGAATTGGAGAAAGAAGATATACTAAACATTAACAGAGGATGCCCACAAGGTTCCAGTAGTGAGCCCATCCTATGGAACCTAAAATAGACGAAGTGATACAAAAGCTAGAGGCAACAGGAGCTAATTTCGTTGCATATACCGACGACCTGGCAATAACAATTAATGGGAACAACAGGAGACAAATCGAAGAAATAGCACAAGCACAATTAGAGGTGCTAATGGAGTGGGGAATCAGGGTAAAAATGTAGTTCTCACCTTCAAAGACAGTTATGATGATGTTTGGCCCACTAACAAAGAACAGACCGCCCACACACAACATCCAAGGGAAGACAAGCAAAATGGTTGATAGGAGTGCATCATGACACCAAACAATTCTTTGTCTTACACATCTGACAAGTTGCAGATAAAGCCAAAAAGCAATTGAAGAAATAAGATGCACTAGAGGAATGAAGTAAGAAGAGGAGGTCAGAAAGAACGAGAAGAGAAGAAAGAAACTAGACGGAGGAGATAGAAGATAGACAAGACGAATGAAAATATGTACATTATTAATTTAGCTCACTAGACCAACCTCGCATTTAAAAATCACACACAAATTAACACATAGAAGGATAAGATCACGAAGAACACACAGCAGAACAAATGGAGAACACACATACGTCTTGTAAGTAGGAACTGCTAACAGACAAGACAGTCAAACATAAAAGAAAACAAAATAAAACATACACGTTCAAACAGACCGCGTAAAAGGAGCGAATTTTTTATCCACGCGTTAATATCCACGCGTTTTTTATCCACGCGTAAAAGGAGCGAGATTATATCCACGCGTTAATACAATTTTCTTCCGTCGAAATGGGAAGAAGAATCTATTGTGTTATGTTAAGTCTTATATTGATGTAGTAATATTAATTACAATCTCATTTGAACTAATGCACTAAAATTCATTGGAAGAGTGGTCCATTATCTATAATGAAAGTAATAATTTCCTCCCCAGGTGTAAAATATTAATGAATAAAACCCAGTGCTCCGAAAAGTTNTTGTGCATACCCTGTCTCTTATACACATCTAGATGTGTATAAGAGACAGCACTTATAAGGGTTGTGGCAGCAACATAGACGAAGCACGGGAGTGCCACAGACGCAGGGCAGTCTCCGAAAAGGACAACAGTCACTTCGAGAGCGACGGCAGTGATCGCCAGAGTGGTGGCGATCTTAGATGGTAACGAGCAGTACGAGACCATACCGTGGGGACGGGTGGAGCGCCGTCATATCGCGCGGCAGCCCGAGGTCATGAGTTGGTACGGTTAAACGCTGCTGCACCGCGTCACCTGCCCACCACGCAGAGTCTCTACTCTGTTACGCCGTTGTCGGAGCGACTCGAGTAAAGATGCTCGAAGCATATTGTCCCGGCTAGAGGGTCTAGAATTCGGGAGTCATTCGTGATCCTTTAGAAACATCATTCCACGTGTTGAACTGCAATAAATCTGCACGTGTAGTTGAGACAAAAGATACATCTCAATACTGGTATAAAAGAATGAATTTATCTGTTTGTCAGCCGCATAGAGCAAAGACGGTTAAACCAACATTTTCGAATACTAAGATGCGATTCATTCAAAGTTCCATTAAGACTTTTTAAAGATTAGTTTTTAAATATTACTTAGTAACAACTGCTTAGTACAGACATCCAGTCGGCCTGTCTGCCTGTTCGTTTATCTTATCATCTCTCGAGAACCACTTATCCAATTCATAGGTGTGTTCTCAGGAAATTTGTAAGTGTATATTTTGTAACGTCAGATAATAAGCAATGCAGAAACTAATAAGCAAAGGAAAAACAAAGAAGCAATTATTTCATTTAAATGGCCGCTGAGATATGTTTTCCAAGTACTACCTTAAATAAAATGTTCCATGCATTTCGAAGTGTAGTTAAAGAAAGACTAGTTTTATCGTGCTGCATTGTTCTCCTTTAATGTTTAATCTTATATTTGATTTTCTCTGAGTCCGGACTTGATATTAAGAAATAAAACTAAGAGACAATGATTTTACGTTTTAATCAATTAATGGAAATAATTCCTTAGTAAAAGATTCATGGAAAGTAAATGAATTTGCAACCCCTAACGACCAACTCAAATTCTGTACCAAAAACACGTCAGATGTTTTCCCGTCATAATTTTTCACTCCCATAATCGAAATTAATATCATAAAACAAGATTTATTCTTCAATTACATGGGCATTTAGTACTGTCACAAAGAGAGGGAAATACTCCTTTTTACACCCATCACACAAAGTTACAATTTTCTATTCTGTAGTTTGCGAAAAGTACCCCATAGCCTCAATGCAGTTACACTCCGTTCTTAACAATATGTTATTTTCATATGATTGAAATGTAGAATTATTTGAATTACTATTACACTTCGCACATTGCATAATTTTAGACGAGAGAACCGCCGCACAATCTTAACGAGAATTCAAAGAAAGGTCACTTCTATACTTTTATAAACATTTCCATAAAAACAATTGTATGCTATTTCTCAAATTCAATTAACGTACTAATTTTTAAAACTTAATGAGAAAATAGAACGGTTATTAAGATCATGTTCGATGCATACGCAAGAAATATCGTAATGCAATATATTGCCCCAGTTTTTAAGTAATTTTTTACGCCTATATAGAAGCCGGTTTCAACCGGCGTTCATGTTTTCCGTTTATTCAGAGACACGATAGTTATCCAAGTGAAGGTTTTTATGCATAATCAATAAATATTGATTAAAACTGTCGTCTACTTTCATCCCTCATTCACAAGAACGATGAAGCCTAACGTCATAACTGCGTCATAACCTTTCTTTCATCGCGATACGAAAAAAACACGAGAAACATAACAAAATTGACAAATAATCTTTCTGTATTAATATATTCATCTTTATCGACGCAAATGTTAATGCCTGAGCGTCACATTCACTGTGTAAGACTTTTCTGGCTTCTGAAGTCAAACAGTTAACCAATAAAAAAAACCAGCATTTCAATATAACTTTAATTTTTTATATTCCGCAAGGTACAATTGTTAATGAGTGGAAGAAAATCTATTTAATTCTATAGTGGGTTTTGAAATTTCGTCGTTCTTTCATTAATTTTATTACCGTACCTTCATTCGAGATGTGGTTATTCAATTATTACATTTATATCGGCTACTCACAAATTTTTAAATGAACCCTGATGTTAAGATCATTAAGATTATTAGAACTTAGACAATTTCCTATCAATTAGAACTATCTTTGACGTTTTACACACAAATTTCTATTTCGTAATAATTTTTGGTAAATGTTGATACACTGAGCTTTTTTTTTGTACTGTTGACATGCAGATCACTCACAATTTTAGTACGCTGCTGTGCTAAAACATGTTTGATAGAAAATAGGGAGAACTTACCTGAAAACCATTTCTTGTTGACTAATGGCACAAAAATAAGAGCACTGTGATTTTAGTAGGAATGTAATCGAAGCATGAGAGAAAGGACACATCTGAAACAACTCCTCCGGACGTCCATGTGCAACTGACAACTCTTCCGGACGTGCAACTTAGTCATATGATCGGAGAAACAGAGAAAGACTACTGCGGCGCAGTAACGGCGCTGAAATGATACCTCCGGACGTCTTCGAGCAACTATTTCCCACAAACCCGTTGCGCTATCTACTTATGCGTGTCGTCCAGAAGAACTAACTAAATGACGTCACGCAAACTAATGGCGCTACTTTAAAAACAAATGGTCATTCAACCTGAGATTTTAATTCATTACATTCGAATTGAACGAAATGAAAGCTTATATTTTTACCATCTACCATACATTTTCATGACAACAATAGAATTTATTATATAAGCATTAATTAGCTAATTTACCCTCATCTTATGATATATATTATTATCATTTCAAGCTTTTTTTTAACTTCTATTAGTTCGTATGTTTGGTGCATTTTAAACCAGTTCACCCAAACCGTGGAAATTTCATCGGCTGAAATTTTACAGATGTGTGGTTTCCATGACAATAGACGATTATGGTTCAATTTTACCAAAATCTACTCCTTACGGGGTGAAATGGGGTTTGTATTTATGAGTGTATATCCCACGATAACTCTAGAATACCTGGAGTTATGTCAATCAAACTTGGTACAGATGACAGACTATCCGACATCAAACACTCTTTAGATAAGACAACCCTGGCACCTGTAGTGACGGTGTGGGAAGAGGGTGATAGTTAAAAACTGTAGAAAACACCTATATTAGATCGGAAACTATAGTTTTAGGTGCCGTCGAAATTAATAAAGACGCCCCCAATGCTGCATAAGTTCACAATCAGTCTACATCGGAGATCAGTCTACCCTTAGGCAAGGGAATGGGAATGCGTTGGCAGGTAAAAATAAATAAGGATGACCGAAAGTTGTGTTATATACATCAGTTTTGGGACCGAGGAAGAAAATACGCTCTTAATGCAACTTAAGTTAACAATCACTGTCTGCGTTAGGAATAAAATCTCTTTAAGTAGGAGGTGCGAAGAGGATGAAATGTAAAGATAATCGTAAATGACCAATATTAGTGTTGTGATCATGGTTTTCGGGATCTCTGAAACTGGTAGTGAAATTCTCCATGACGCATAAGGTCATGAAAAGCCCCTGTACACCCGTAACACTTCTTGGGAGGGGCATGTCAAGTTAAAATTATTCAAAATTATATCAGTGATAAGTTTTCGGCATCGCTGAACTAATATAGTGACATCCTGATAACGTGTGAATCTAAATTCACCTCCTACGGAAATAGGACAACAATAGCACGTCTAGAGTAAGGGGTGGGAATGGGGTGGCGCGAATGAGGTGGCGTTATCAGAAATGTGTCGATTAAGAAAATGTTAAGAAAATACGTACTCCGGCAAGTACTTAGTTGACAACCAAACTCAGTCCCATGAAAATAATTGGTATCTACTTAAATGAACGTTTCACGCAACATTTCCTTTGAAAACTAATAATTCACAAAAAATGTAAAATCATTTTCAGTGATAGTAAAGATAGTAAGTACGTTTATTTTTATTAGGATCTACTAATGAGAAAGATGTATTGAGGTACTAACATTTGGCATTGCATTATCTTAATAAATTGTAAACTGATTTAACTCATTTTATATAAAAGCTTAAATAAAAACTTGATTTTAAAAAGGTTTATTATTTATAATTTTATTTTTCTTCTCCTTATGTACATAGCTCATACATATTTCATCCAGTAAGCAACCTACTCTCAAGTGATAGTCAGATTCATTGTTATTGAAACACATTAAAGGTAGAAGTAATAATATATAATACTTGTGGTGAGGATGGTATATTATAAACAATAATAACTATAAAATGAATGAAAGGTTTAATAGGTATGAATTAAATCAGACCTGTTTGTACACTGCTGTGTCAGATGTCAAAAAAAAAAAAAGTGAAGATGGAACAGGGGAAAGAAATATTTCTTTTGCAAAAAAATAGTGAATACAAAAGTAACTTTAACAACTGTGTTTAGAGCGAGTACAGAAAAAATACTACTACTAAATATAGCAAAGAATTATGGAAACAAGGATAATTTACACCTCAATGTCGTACACACAGTTTCCTTTCTATCGCTATTGTACACAAATGTTGCTTCCTCTAGATGCTTCCTTCTAGAATTTCCTTTAAGTTTTCAAGTTTTTCACGAATACTTACAGAAACCAACCCTATTCCCATTCCTTCCCATATTATCCTAACAAGATTAATTAAGGTACTACCATAGCAAATTTCTTAAAATCACGCCTACCATGCATTTGCTCTAGAAAATGCTGAAGACAAACTGTACCTATTGATATCAGCATTGGAGCAGAAAAGGACCTGAATATTATTTGAAAAAGTTTTCATTGAATGGAAGACACTTCATATAATACGTGTAAAAAAGTCCGCCTAGTTTAGGTTGAATTATGAATTAAATTTAGAAGAATACCAATTTTGAGGATGTCAAGCAAACTCCTGTGAATATTCAAGGGAATGGGTTTTGAATTGTGGCAGAAATAAGTAAGAAAAATACGACGTATGAGGGATACAAGTATATGTACAAGGCATTTAAAAAATATTCCTTTAATAGTAATGTATGGATTTGTGTAGAATTTCAACCAGAGGTGAACATCAGAATATGTGATTAGTACTCAGCTTTTGGTGTAGTCGACTTGTAGTAGAGGAATGCTCTAACAGATTAAGGTAGTACTTCACATAAAATCTGAAATACCCGATTTCGTTTATATTTTGTAAATGTGTTGATATTAAAACTATTAACAGTGGACAACGAGTCATGACCTTCACGAGAGTAGTTAGCGGATTATTGCAACTTAAATTGAACATAGACTCTTACGGGATGTTAAGTATTTATCTGGGAAAACATTATATAAGCAAATGCTGGAATTTCTTAAAACATTTTGAAATTATTCATTGCTAATCAGAAGGAATGAAATCCGTATGACAATCATAAAACTGGATGTATACTGATATATTCGATTAAAAGTACAGTAATATCAGGTTACTCCAGTTACAGTAGTGAAACGTGACAACGCTGCGCGGACTACTTATTTTGTCTTTCACCACCAGAGTGCGAAAACTGATTCCACGGTCTTCTAACTTTTCCTATATTTGGGGTTCAAACGGATGAAAATAATTATTCATTCTTTCAAATTCAAATTGAAATAAATTACTTTCGGCTAGGATATTTTTTCAGAGACTACATCAAATAAAATAATTTTAAAGACATTCTTCAAATAATCATCGACAAACAACAAAAACTTGCTTCTATTTACGCGTTGTTTGCAAGCAACACGCTCAGATACGCATTACTACGCTACCAAAATGAAAAAGTAAAATACAACGTGTCCGAGAATAAAGTGTAAAATTACACGTTTTATTTGAGTTCGTGTTATAAATGAAATTCATTGTTAAATACATGTGACATATCCTAAGTGATCTAATATATTTTAAAGAATTATGAATGTCACAGTTTGATACCTTACAGCGTAGTTTAAACAGATACGCATTACTACGCTACCAAAATGAAAAAGTAAAATACAACGTGTCCGAGAATAAAGTGTAAAATTACACGTTTTATTTGAGTTCGTGTTATAAATGAAATTCATTGTTAAATACATGTGACATATCCTAAGTGATCTAATATATTTTAAAGAATTATGAATGTCACAGTTTGATACCTTACAGCGTAGTTTAAACAGATACGCATTACTACGCTACCAAAATGAAAAAGTAAAATACAACGTGTCCGAGAATAAAGTGTAAAATTACACGTTTTATTTGAGTTCGTGTTATAAATGAAATTCATTGTTAAATACACGTGACATATCCTAAGTGATCTAATATTTTTTAAAGAATTATGATTGTCACAGTTTGATACCTTACAGCGTAGTTTAAATGTAAAGATTGTTTCTTCTGTAACTTACAATCCAGGTACATAATTTATAACCATATACGATAATATAAAATATTTAAATTAACTTCTTAAGCTATTTTGAAACAAATTTTACTGTATGAGTGTGTAATCTAACTATAATATTCCATGATAGTGAATTTCATGAACTACATTGAGTCCATTAACTTTTAACAAGATCTTACGTGAAGTACAACATAAAAATTAAGATGTGTTCAAATAACTCTGGGAACGTACCACTATGAGGAACTAACTTTACGGCTGGAAAATCAGCCGTAATTGGGACATCTTTTAATCCATCACAGTATATGTAGTTGCTACACTTGTGTCGCTAATCTCCCTAAAATTTTGCATTTTTGCCTCTTGTGGTTAAACGTATGGGGGATCGAGAAACTGATTGGAGGCATGATAAAGTGGCCTAACTGGCGCAAACATAGTGAATTTCGACGAGGTACGAGGGACAGAATTATATGCGAATGGCATGTGGCTAGTTTGATTTTAAATCTATCAAAATATCTTGAAAACGACAGGTGAGATTGGACTCAAACGAACGGCGTTGAAAAGACGACGGTTACTAGGTTATATAATACACGGAGATAATTTTTTGAAATCAGTTATTGAAAAAGTTACGACTTAATTTTTTGGGAAATAAGGACATAGTNAACGGCGTTGAAAAGACGACGGTTACTAGGTTATATAATACACGGAGATAATTTTTTGAAATCAGTTATTGAAAAAGTTACGACTTAAATTTTTGGGAAATAAGGACATAGCTAAATCTAACTTTTCTATATCAAGATAGCAGCAGAAGATACGATAAGTGAAGGAGGCTTAGACATCACACCGATATTAGGAAGAAAAAAGGAAAATAAGATAGAAATAAGTTACAACAGAATAATAATGGTGTTAGTAGATGGCGAGTTGAAGACGGTGACGGCTGTGACGATGGAGAAGGTTTGCTCAGCCTTGGACTGGTTGAGGGTGGTAAACTTTTTACGGGAAGAAGGGAAGAATAGGTGTTACGATGAAGTGTATAATCGGCTATAACGAGGGATTGAAGAACTAATTAATATTGAGATGAAAGGGTATGAAGATGTCTTGTTGGGAGCACGATTTCTGGATGAACGCACGGAAATGATTGAAGACAGAAGGCAATAAGACAGGTTTGGTTAGCGAACGAAATGGATCTGGTCATAAGATGTTTTAGAGAGTGGTAACAATAAAATATAAAATGTTTAATAGCCAGAGTAGGGAGGATTTACCAAGAGAGAGGACACAAATTTAGTAAGCAGGTTGAGCAGAGTTCGAAAGAAATAACGAGAGTGATAAATAAAAGAGGGTAAAATACATGCAGCAACAGGACAAGAGGAGAAACTTGGATCGAATATGCATTTGAATTATGTGGAGAAAACGATTGAGGAATGTCTAGCAATATTTTAAGATCAATGGTGATGCTATAAGAAGGAAGGGGATATCATGATAGAAGGGAACGATTAATATTGAGAAGGACCATGGAGGAAGGCGAGCCAATAATGTATTGTGTAATAGATGTATTAAGGAGAAAAAAGTGTCAAAATAAGTGTGTTACGGGAAACTGCTAGCCAGGAATTGGCGGTAGTTTACATAATAAAGAGAGAGGAAAGTTGAAAAAGAGAGAATATAAAAAATTTAACATGTAGGATTGCAAAAATAAGCAACATATACCCATGGCTGAAAAAATTCGACATCCTGAAGGATGTGTAGGAAAAGGAGGGGAGAATAATTTAAGCAGGGATAAATATAATTGATAAAATATTTAGAGAAAGTTTCACAAAGGATGACTGGTATATGTAGGGAGAAGAACGTTAAAACACTGGTAAACTAGGTAATAGAAGTTAATCGAAATTTTTTTCAAGATATGAGGATGAAGGATAGATCGCACAGTGAATACATGGGACACACAATCCAGAGGGATACCGAGCCGGGAAGTACTACAAGTACCACAGGTATGGACACGTAGCAGTATTGTGCCAAAGAAAAAAGGGTCGTAGCCACTGCAAAGAAGTGAGGCATGATTAAAGAAATGTCGAAATTCGACAGAAGTGGTTGTAAGCATAAATAATAAAAGGAAAGGATTGAAAAGTGATGGTGGTTTAATGTCATGTGCATGTCCAGAATATAGGGATGCAGAAAGAGAGAAATTTTTCAACGGAACATTTCAATGGGACATACAAAGGAAGGATGTGGGAATTAAGGAATCTTTATGACAATTAAAGAAAGTCAATGTTGGGTGTATTCAGGAGAATATTACTATTCGGGGATGGCCAGTCTACTTACCTGTACGCTTTTTGCTTCTGAGGAAGGAAGTTGGGCTATTATGCTACTAAATATTGAGTTGAAGACATATAAATAAAAACGGAGAAAATTGAACAGGATAAAGCAAAGTAGAGGGTAAGCGGAAGAAGTACAAAAGGAATATCGGAAGGAAAGACAAGAATTCAAGGCTGCAAAAATAAATGATAAGAAGAAAAATGGTAGGATTCTGTCAGGAAGGTATGAAGAAGACATATTGGAAACTTTCCTTTAAGGTTAGTACCTTTAAAATAAAATAGAAAGAATTTTGGAGGAATATAGTACACTATGATAAGCATTTGACGACATGGACGGACGAAGGGAAGAGATTATTCGGACGGTTATTCCCCGATCATGTGTAAGGGGAAAAAAGAAGTCTGGGTGAGGGAGCAGGAGAAAAAAGGAAGGTGAGCAAGGAGGGACGCACAGAATAAATATGCCTATGAAAGTACGGAAGAGTCCACGTTATGACGGAAGACGCACGAGATGGTTTGGAATGGGTAATAAGAAATGTCTGAAGCTACGTTGATAATTTATAATCCATGTATTGAAACGGGCTATTTTCCGAGACCGTGCAAGATTACTAAGAAAGGACTGTTTTTGAATGGGTGCAAAACAGGCACGAGTAATCCGCAGTCCTATAGATTAATAGCTCTTGTTCTGATATTAGGCAAAATCTTGAACAAGTGAATAGAAGATAGTCTCAATGAACATATAGGAGGAGAAAAAATGACAAACCAGTTTCAGTATGGTTAACTGGCAGGGAAGAGTTCAGAGAACTTTGTTATATCATGTCAGAGACTGAATACGGAAATATTATATAACCATTTTTCTAGATAGAGAAGGTCCTTTTAATAATGCGAACTGGAAAGTAATAATGGAAAGAATACCCAAGAAAAATGTTTCAAAGCACTTGTACAAATTAATAGCATTTTATTTTGTGGACAAATACGTTGCTCAGAATAGGTGGGGAATCTAATTCAAGAGGCAAGCTGTGGAGGTCCCCAGGAACTGATATACTGGAATATTGTAATGGACAATTTGCTGGGATATCTGAGATGCCAGAAGGTATAATACGTCACATATGCTGACTTGACGGTGTTAGTTGAGGGAGAGAGTAGATGGATGCTTGAGGAAATGGGACAAGATTTACTAAATAAAATTATAGACAAAACATCATGATTACAACATAAGATAAGTGGAATGAGGACGAAAGTAATGTGGATTGGACTCTCAGTAAAGAATCTATCCTATAAGAGAGAGGTTATACAGTTATATGGAAGAACAGAAAATTTGGCAAGCAAATGCCGGTTTTTAACAATTGTACTAGACGAAGAATTGTAATTTGAAGATATAAGTTAGTGTGGAAAGAGCAAGGGGATTATTTTTTGGAGTTCTAAGTGTTTACTTGGATAGAAGAGATAATATACGACACGCAGTAATACTATAGAAAGGAGCACGAAGACCGATTTTGGCTAATGGATGTTCTGTATGGGGGTGCAGAAGTTTATTCACGTGTTGAAAAGATACTTAGGAAGATTCGAAATTTGCTAGCAAATTTTGAATCTCATACAGATCTTTATCAACAGATGGTTATGAGGTAATTAATGGTGTCCTACCAATGGATTTAATGGAAATAAAATGAGGGAAGAGAGAAGTGCAACGAAGAGATTAACACTGTGAAGAGAGAGGATTGTGAAAATAAACAGACGAGAGAGAAGAAACGAAGGTGAGAGAATTGAAGGAGAGGACGAATGAGTAAGAAACGAATGGATAAAGAGACGGACAAGGACAGAGACAGTATAGTCCAGGAATCTGGGCTGTAAAAAAGGAGCTGGGTGAAAAGTTTTGCAGGTGAGACGATTTCTCGTACCCTCATGGTTTCTCTACACTAAATTATAATGAACAGGAACTGTGTAACACCCCCAAAATTACGCGTGCTAAGCCGGACGGGGTAACCTCGTCACATGTAAAACACTTCGACATGATGGTCGGTGATTACTTTAGTAAAACATATTTTTGAAAACTGCACTACAATTTAATAATGGTTGAACACACTTTAATTATAATAACTAAAAAAGACACACAAGAGACGCATTGCATTACCTCACTAGCTGGATAGAATCATGCAGTAGAGAAGGAACGTGGGATGCGACGGTAATGCGGATGCCATGATGGAGCGTCTACGATAGGATGATTTCTTCACTTAATTTTTGAAGTCATCCGTTCCTCTTATAAACAATTTACTCTACTTTTCAAATAATCCATCAAAGTTTTTGTAACTTTTACCGAAAAAAATATTATTTAAAAAAACTGCACTTAAATCGGAAGTTTTCACTATATTTGTCAAAAAATAGGTTGCCTAGTCAAAATGTTCGTCGGCAAACGACAGATTCGTGTCCGGCACCCCATAAAAACACGGTTATGAAAAGTCACCTCTCCAGAAAAACTTTTCATCTGAAAAGTAGTTTTGATTTTTATATTAAAACATATTGATGTATGGCATGTCAAAATATTAACTACGGTGGCATAGAGGAAGGAATTAATTTTCTGTTTGCGGAGTCTACTTTTCGCTCACTATCGACGATTTCCGATTATGTTATTTTTTACCTTTTCCTTTCCGAGATAACAATATTTAAAACTCATCTTGATCATGATTTTTTATCAATAAAATAATCTACTTGACTCACTTATTTGAAAAGGATATTACTTGATTACTTGAGTCCTAAATTTAATAGTTCTGACCCTTCTAACCATACTAATATAAACAATATTCGTAATGAATTGTACGCGAGTTATTTGATGCCTCATTTTCCATTATAAGATACTATTCATAAATGTTCTGATTTTCTATTTACATTGTTTAATACTAAATATGAATCCTAGTAAAAATTGAAAGCAAAGAGCAGATGGGGGGAAGTGGTATCTGTCATTTTATACAGGTAAATAAAATAGTCTTTTGCTAAATATGTTATGAGTGGTCAGATACAACATAAAGGATATTGAGTAAAGATCAAATCGTTTGATACCGTTAGTAAGGGAAGTACACAACACATGTTCGTTTTGCAAAACAATTTTATCAATAAAAAAACAGAAAAAAATCCTGGTTACAAGCCAGTAACCTTAAATACTACGTAAACGGAATTACTTTGAGTAAAGTGGTTAATTTAAAAAATGATGTGTTTTCAGACAGCATGTGATCTCTACTGTAGATAACACTATTAATAAAAATTAAATAAATCAAAGTGTTTCCACTCTTAAAGAAACTTAAACTTACATAAACAGAATTACGTATTCTGGAATAGAAACCTTAACAAAATAATTTTGAGATGGCCTTTGCCTTAGAATGTCCTTGTGATAAATGTTATTCAAAATGTTCATCAAAAAATGTTCACAAACGAAGTCTTCATGCGCATTTAGATCAAATAGGTTTCCAAAGGGTTGTCTTCGGACTTCTACCCGAAGGATGAGAGTAATATTGGATTTCTTCATTTATCAAATGATGCTAGATGTCTTCATAGATCGTATGCAGATTCTCCTTTAAAGTTGTTAGTCTACTGAAATATTAAAAAAGGACAATTAGCCACACAAACCAATACTTCTGTCCACGGGCCACTTCGTGGAACACTACGCCGTTGAGAGACTCAACGTGAGTCTTGTTGCGATCTCCTGATGAAATTGTGGCTGCTAAGCGATTGTGTTGTAGAGATTATATAGTGAAACCGTGTGCCTTGAGGCAATTACTTCTCATTGGCTTGTTTCACGGAGCGTCTTCTTACGTTCACTTCTCCGTGGCGTGCACCCTTTACTCTTTGCAGCTTGAGTGTTACATGATTCCTTTGGCCGTCCAACTGTTTTCTTTAAAGGTTAATAGCAGCCTCCGCAGTCGCCGCTCGATCCTTACTAAATTCGATTGTAACAAAATAAAAGTGAACTTTCTTATTATCATACAGAATGCTAGTCTCATTAAATTTTAACCGCACGGGTACATCTAGTTCGTTATTTTCCTTTGGTAGATTTTCTTTCACGTTTAATATGTATTTCATTAAAAACCTTTATGTACCCGTAAAATTTCTATTTATCAAAATCTGTAAAATAATTTCATTTTAAAATGTTAAATTACACTAGAATGTCATATGAAATATTTATTAATTGTGTAATTATTGTTCAGATTTTATCTGTCTGAAATCTTTGATTTTTTGTTGATAAAAATCAATATACTAAAAATCAAGCTACTAAAAACTGAATTTTAAGAGTACCTTGTTTAATAAACAGTGTTTATGTAGAGGAAATTTTAAGTTTACAGATGCTAACAATAAGTGTGAATTAAATTTTTAATTTCACAATAGGCCAACCGAGCGGAATTGACTTATACACACCTTCCTTCTTTAGATACAGATTTGAAACTTTAAACTATTTGAAACATATTTAAACTAACAACTATTTGAAAATTTAATTCAAGCATATGAAGCATCGATTCATATTTTTTCTCTTTTTTCAGTTTTTATAACCTATTTATTCAATTTCTTCTAACGAGAGAATTAATATTGTTTTGCTATCTTACTAGGTTATAATCTCGATTTTTAAGAATAAGGAAATGATTGATGAACGGGTCAGTGAATGGGCTGCGAAGAAAAAAGGGTCTTTAAAATGAATGGATTTATCCATCTTTAGTTCTAAAGATACATTCGCTTCCGAGCGCGCCACCTCTAGAAGATTACAAAATAGTGGTTTGATGGCTCAAGGGATCTTATACGATCATTTTTTAAAATCACTCTGAAAGACTGTGCTGTAAACAAATTTTGTACTTATTGAATTAAAGCAATTTTTTAAAATTTTTTTAAAAGCGGTACGCTTCGCAATGACTTCAGTGAGGGAGGGGGGACGAGGAAAAAGTAACTAATCAATCTTGAAAAAGTCATAAACTTTTAATAACAACGTTTAAGGATCATTCCTGTATATCACATTTTAGTCTTTATAGTATTTCATTTCCCATTGTAACATGATGTCAATATCTTTTGACGAAAGAAATTTGAAGGAGATATTATTTTACCGTTCAATAATTAATGAAATATCATTTCAAGAATGTTGCAATATTATGGTTTTGATATGACCCTGAAAAAAACATGTAATGTAGAAATATTCAGGAACTTCATATATCCATGGATCTCGCTCCAGTTATTTCATGATGTTAGCGTTCAAAGAATTGTTTACGACCACTGAAGTACACACATTTGAGATACACCACCATACCATTGCACGCGTGATTACTTTAAGAAAAAAATGTCTGAATTAAACGAAAAGTTTTTGACTCATTGAGTACAGCTA
This sequence comes from Laupala kohalensis, assembly GCA_002313205.1. Classification (NCBI taxonomy): domain Eukaryota; kingdom Metazoa; phylum Arthropoda; class Insecta; order Orthoptera; family Trigonidiidae; genus Laupala; species Laupala kohalensis. Next base: position 31,164 of record NNCF01132408.1, on the reverse strand, counting down.
ATCATGGCTTTGATAATAGAGAGAGAGAAAAATCCATGATAAATCATCCAAGAAGAATATTCAATTTTATAAAGAGACTCGCTTCATGAACACAATAAACTGAATAGATTGTGGGATATCAAATGGATATGATTTAAACCCCTCCCTGAATTCCTGAAGTAAAAACAAATAAAAAAATTGTGTAATGTTAACTTATTGTATTAACGTATTTTACAAGATATATAATGACCAGTTTATTATCTGAAATGATTATGTTGTCCAAAAGTAAACCCTCCTGAACTATGTCTTCTTTTTCCTCGTCTGATTCCTCGTACGGCTAGTCTTGCGGTGACGTCACAGTCACCTGACTCCAAGGCCACTGCCGCGGTTACCCGTTACAAATCAGCGCGTCTTTTGCAGATGAAGATGTATGAGAGTTAATTTTAAAAGTTTCTTTTTTTCGTTTTCAGGAAATAAATAGAGAATGTCTGGAGATGTGGACTGCTACGTGAATGAGAGTATCGTTTAAAAACAATGCTTATACTGCAGGAACATGTGTTTAGAATAACTTATTCACGTCACCTCTGTAATTTAATATTTATATAAAGGTGCAATAATTATTCAAAATAAAATATCATAATCAAACTAATAATATTTAGTTTTAATGTATGAACAATTAATTTCTCAAACAAAATTCATTTTGTTGTCTGATTGTTTTCTTCAAAAGTTTTAACAACCAGTGAATAAAATACAAAAAAACAAATGTTTTATGTTGTCATAAATAATGATAAATGGATTACTTGCACATAACAGCAACATATATTGACAAAATAAGTATTTAAATATCCTTAAATTAAACTATTACCATTATCCGAAAATCTTAGAATATGAATCTTAAGTACTTAATACGTAAAACAACGAAGAAAACACAATTTCAGTTGTCTCACATTGCCAATGTTTTGCTTCTTTGTAGTGGCTTCTTCAGGATTGTAATCAGTCACTCGCTAGCAATTAACTTGTTTACCTGACAATGTCTCGCATTAGAAACGAAACGGAGAGTTGTTTTATTTTTTTTTCTGTGGTTATTATATAAATTATTATTTTCCAAATTATGATTTTGTGAACTCCAAATATGAACTTTCTTAATTTGATGCGAAATTAAATTGTTTGCAAAAAAAACTCAGGTCGTTTGTCGACGAAATGTCTGTGGAAGTAAAATAGTGTTTGGAAATGGCACAGTTTGTGTGCGTAGAATGAAGTAAAAAACTTACGGTGAATTATACGGGTGTACAAAATTTGCAACGCATAACTACATTTGTATCATTACATGCTAAAATGTTCTTTTCATAGAAAAATATAGAATGAATATTTTGTCACGGCAGATGTTACACGGAAGAATTTTAAGCAAATGTAACAGAGGAGTCTGATGGTACCTTGTACGTCGCCTGAAAGGTGTATTATGAAAACTAACCCGGACATTTACTACTAATTACAGATTTTTATTATATGATTATTTATTGATTTCTTTTCTCTATTAGTTATTGTCCTAAACGAACAGTAAGGAACCTGAGATAATTGCAGTAAAAGCTATCAAATTGCACGTTATCACCGTGACGTAGGATATAATGGAAAGAAATCAATCGTCGCGTCGTTTATCAACGACTAGTGTTACAAAAAATCTATAATAGACATATTAATCATGTTACGTCGAATGAAAATGGGAGACGGGACCGGGATTCGAACCCGGGACCTTGAGCTTTACGCGCTCATGCGCTTACCGACTGCGCCATCCCGTCAGATGAGGAATTTAGTCTCTACGAGACCACCTCAGAGGTCTTTGGGTTTCACAAGTTGAATGAGAATGGTAGACGGGCCCGAGAGGCGAACGGGTTCGAATCCCGGTCCCGTCTCCCATTTTCATTCGACGTAACATGATTAATCTGTTACCTGGCGGTGAGGTTCACCGCAATCTAGGAGATTTCTATATAATAGACATGTTGGAGAACAATTATTTACGAAAAATATTGATGTAAATGTACATCTTCGTAAAGATAATGAAAAAAGAAATAAATCGGTAAAAGTTACAGTAAATCCTCAACAAATTGTTGAAAGGTTATTACTAAAGAACTGAAGTGATTCAAGTTGAAAATTAATTATTGAGTATAGCAAAAGTTAAAAGGTAATTTCCGGTACCTTGCTAAATTAATGAAAACAACTTCAAATAAAGAAGTTAATTCCAATAATCCAAAAGTACAGAATGTTGTTTCCTACAAAACTTGACGATTTTCATGTTCAATGATTTAACAATTTATTTTTTGAATCGTTTATTTATGAAAAATAATTGGTTATCTATTAAACGGGAATTCGTAACTTCATATGAGAATTGCCGAAAAAGTTAATAATATTTTTCAAAAATTCAATACTCAACTCAATCTCATACCTCCAGCTGGAGTATTGCTTCATCTTTGTCAATAATTACCTTATAGGTAGTTTCTACAAATCTGTGTCCTATACTAGTGGTCTAAGCATGTTACCTGTGACTCTTTTCTCGGTGTCCCGCGAATGCATTAAAAAAAAAACTACAGATAATCGTTCTAGAGACCTAGTCAGTTCTCAAAACAGTCTAAAAGAATTTAAAGTGGTCGACGAAAGTCTACGTAGAAAGAGTAAAGGGGAACAGAATTTGTATTTTCGTAGGATGTTTTGAGAGCACCATTAAAAATGATCTCAAAATAAAAATTTTTAACATAGGTTTTAACTGGGTATGCTACTAGGTAGTAAGATTTTCGTACTCTAACTTCTTTTCAATTCTAATGTTCAAATATTAAATACTGTGAATGCTATACCAATGGCTCTTAACCAGAAATGAATTCTGTACATTCTCGAGAATGTATTAACTTACGTCGTTACACATGTTAACTTTTTATTATTTACTCCTGGAGTGTCACCTGATTTCTCATTTTTTCAGCAGCAATTCGCGAGAAGTTGTTTTTTATCTTTCCGCATTATCTTAAATGAAATTACAAGCTATACCCTCGTTTTAAAATCATACACCAGTCTTATAAATCTAATATCCTCATTCGGAATATTTAATAAGGAAATCGCAACTCTTATGTTATTATTGCATGTAAATTGAAAGAAAAGTTTTAAATCGAAAAAAGGAGGGTTCAAATAGAGTTGTAATGTTCTTTAAAGTAATTTTAAGTCCTATTTCGAAAAGTTTTTCCATTATATATATATAAGATAATGAATATCAGTATTTTACGAAATGTATCGTAATATTATTTTTCCTCCTCTAGCCTTCTGATAAGTACTACTTATACTTTACAACTAGAATGAAAAAATCAATAAGACACATGATAAATTCGACTCCTAAAAAGAGAATATAGGAAAACAGGATCAAAGCGACAAAAATTCCACCAACACTAAGTTAAATTTAAACTCTTTTAAAATGATGGAGAAACATACGTCCACAACAAATACATAATACATTATGCCATTTTAAGGAGCATAAATGTTACACGAAGGAGGCCGTTCAAAGTTCCGCGAAATAGGTAGAAATGTTCATTGCGGAAAATAAATGCAAGATGAATAATAAATATTATATGTAATCGATGAAAAATTATATTATTTCAATTTAATGAAGTATTGTCGATTTAACATCGAAATGCTTTATGATTTTAAGAATATAGGATGCTATTATCTGAGAAACATCCAGAAAATTATCATTGGATCTTTTTAATATTACGCTTACTATGTTTGTTGCAAATTTTTCAATCATATTTCAAAATTGATAACATTTGAGTAGTTTACATACAAAAATTGTTTGAATATTTATTTATATGGTATTTAGTAGTATCCCAGGATTACTACCGATTTTTCAATAGTGATTTGAAAGAAATTTTCTTACTTTTGAATACTAGTTACGTAATTTTTAACTCAAATAATTAAATTTTAAATGATAGCAGAGAGAAATGACATGTAATTATATAAATATGTAACCAGAAATATTATCATGCATAAAAACAATTACAGAAAAAAGAACAGATAGGTAGGAGATAGTTTAAAACACTGTCCTTTCATGTTTGTAATTATTTATTGAAAATACTCTTATATTCAGTTAGGTTCATTATGAAATACAAAAGCCAAATATAAACATTTCAGATGAATTTGTCATATTTATAGGATAAATAATTATAAAAATTATATTGGAACTTTTTAAAAACTCTTTTCACTCAAAATATTGTGCCCATTGATATTCATTTCTGCTTTGCTAATGAGGCAGTTCTTCTAGCAACGTTATTGTGGATAGAAGTAGTTTTTATTTTACGTGAGTTGTACGTAACATTATTTTTCATACCAGTATAATCTACATGGACATATACAATTTTACAATGTTTACAATAAATATTATTTATGTGGATTTCTTTTGCAAATACTTCGCATAAGAATAAAATAACAGGATTCACTCAGTTTCTTTGTGTCAGTCTTATTCAATATAACTGGACTCCAGAGAAAATTTAGTCCCCTTTCACACCATCCAGTGTTATCTATATGGAAACAGAAAAAATCACTCAACCTTGGAAAACATCATACGGAACCGAAACTTTCGAGCATTTGTGAGTCAGTTCTTTAATTCTCCAAATATTTGTTTTGAACTCGTGATTTATAGAAAAACACATTTTCAACTCTTTGTGAATTTTTCGAGATTTAATAACTATTTTGGCAAAGTGAAAAAATTTCTGACTGATACAACTTATGGTGTGAAATGGTCCTTAGTATGAAACAAATAAAGTCTCTTAAATGTCTCCTCTATTAAAAACGTATCTTCATTTTAAAAAATGAAGCGATATCATAAACGATAAACAGAAACATCGTAATGTAGTCAAAATTGAAGGAAGAGGAAGATGGTCTGGGACCACGTGTCTGTAAATCTCCTAAGGCAAAATATACGATCAGAATAATAATATATGATCAGTAAATTGATCAATAGACGTATTATTTGAGAGAAGGTGATGCAATAATCTATTATAAGCTTGTTTCACAGATATCACCTCTTTTAGTGTAACAAATTCACTTTTCTGATCGAAAGACTAATTCATGGACTGAATTTATCACTTGGGTCACCTCTACCCCCATGTGACTACGTCACATAGTACTAGGTAATTAAAGAGTTTAACTAAAACAGTCATATAATCTCGTATATACTAAAACAGTCGTTTAATACTAAAACAGTCGTGGAAATATCAAATTGATTCTTAAACAACAGTTTTTGTGATTTAAATAATAAATATAAAATACTATTACATTCAAAGATATTCATAAGTATAACTTACTGTATTCATCAGTATTGACAGCGAAATTTCTTAAAAACTGATAAATTAATTATAGTTTATTTCTAGTAGTTTAAAGGTTGAAGATGACTCCAAAAAATAGCGACTCCAAAGTAATTTATTCTCATAATGCAGAGTGCGCTTTTTTCTGAGCAGCTGAACTTGAGATTCTATCGCGAATCCAACAAAAAGAAACATCCCGATTAATTTTGCAACATTTAAAAAATAGCTGTTGTATTGTTCACGGCACAGCATTATTCCTGTTATAATTTAGGTTAGCTTTTTTAATTGTTGTATATGTTTTTTAAAATGGTTATGTATTTCTTACAATATAGTACTTTTTAAATTTAGAAATTGTTAAATATTTTTCCAGTTCTTAAAATTATATTTTATCGGAATACAGTATTTCCTGCATGAAACTAATTAAAATTTTTACCCATTGAAGCGAAGAAATTTAATTCATTTTATTACAAATCTTTTTGGTTTCGAATATACAAGTTCGATAGTATGATAACTCCCAATACAAAGCGAAAGTTAATCACGGGACTGTTATTATTAGCACACTTGCATTTTAACTGTAATATTAAGGATGAAATAAGATTTTTCAGAATTAATGAAAAATTTGTCATTAATTATGAAAATGTTTTTCTCGAATGTCAATACCTATTAGTCTCACTCTGGGAAGAGCTCCGCGTTTGCTTGTCTATCCTCTTCCCGACGTTGAGGAGAGTACAGGCAATGAGGCTTGAGTCCCGCTCCGGCCGATTTGACCTCCGGGATAGAATAGGTACTCATTTTACACTAGACTAAGTAGACTCTTAGGTCAGGATGAACGTTGAGGAATGAGTGAAATATCACATTTAAATCCATACCGCTCAGTCGTCCGCTCAGTACTCTGTCATTTAAGTCACGCTGACTCGAAGTACCATAGCGAGAACACCAAATCTTATTAACTAGCACAAACTATTTGATACTAGATAGTTTCGACTTAAAAGAACATTTTGAACTTAAATAGGAATAAATATGGCACACGTTGCATCTCGGCACTTGAATCTAATACTACCATCTCACTCTTTTGCATATAGATGTAATATTCCAAATATATACAAAGTCCGGTCTCGCCAGTCTTAACATACGAATACAAATAAACTTTTGAGTGCCTTGCCTTAGAGATTATAACATAATTAGAAGTAAAATAGCAAAATCATAATAATTTTGAATATTAGCAGTAATCATAATAAATGCAATTAAATGGCACTTTCAGAAATAAATTTCTAAATCAAGATCTTTTCTTTCCAAACTACAGTTATTTTTCTTTATTTCATTTCAATCATTAATATTATAAATATTACCTTCACTCACAATAAGAATGACCCATTCATCCATATATTGTCGTTTGGCATAATATCCTCCTAAAGGATTGGAAATCGTGAGTTGATAATATCTCTGTTTCTAATCCAAATGCAGAATAGAAGGATTCCGAAAAAAGTAAAAACAGTGAAGACGGTAGACCATAATATAACCATAAATTGCGAATTTCCTTCTGGTTTTAAACGAGGTACATGGCTTTTGGGTGTGCTTGAGTCTTCATTATCAGTTTTTTGTGAACTAGTTTCAGTCGTATTGAAGGCGGCAGTGCTGGTTGGTGCACTTGTAGGATATGCGATTATATTATATGGATCACAAATCACACGTAAGTTGTTGAATATAGTTTCCAATGATTGTTTGGTCTTAAGACAGTTTTTTCCACCAATATTAAGTTCACGGAGATTCGGCATACACTTAAAAACATTTGAAGTTAAGACGGAAAGATTTGTAATGTTTGATATTTTGAGCCGCTCGATATAATCTGATATTAAAAAGCACTTCGTCAGTGGAATGTGCAAATGACTATTTCGAGAAAAGTCTACTTCTTTTGTTTTTTCATGTTCCTCAAAAGCATTTGCTGGAATATCAGTGAGGTTACACGATTTACAGGAGAACGACTCTGCGTCTCTGGATAACCCAATATAATCGCTTATTTTGCGTCCATCGCAGTTATCGAAATTCACATGTCTTGCACCTTTTTCCGGTGCTGTACACGGAATAGGTAAAAAGGGGCTTTCCACAATCTGGCACACTGCAGCCAGCAGCCACAGTCCGCTGTAAACAAAAGAATATATATTAATAATCAAATATCTTCAGTCACGTTTGCAATAATAATAAAAATTACCAAAAAGAGATTAAATTTATTTATATATGATAGGAAGGAGCGGTTGTAAAATTTCCGGCTCATTAATTCGTGTTCCAGTTATCAGAGTTAAGTGAACCCCTTACCCTAAAAATTCTCACTATATATANTATATATATACATAATTCAAATTTAATCCTATTCATCCATAGTATCGCCAGAGATTAAATAATTTTTCTCTGTCGTTAAAATTTACTACAATATAGTTTTGCTCTTTTTTGTTTTGTTTTAATTTTTAGTGTTTTCTGTGAACACACATTACTTTTGAGAGTTGGAATCTGCATCAACCAGAATTTGTGCATGGTCCACGTACGTTAAGAATATTTTGATTTAGAAGAGGAAAGTGCCCAAATTCGGTTTCCTTTCCTAAAGTGAACCTTGAACTTTTCAAAATTGCTTTTAAAAAAAGTAATGTTTAGGAGAATAATTTCTTTTTCATAAAAACGAGTCATTATTTTTCCTAAAAATAAAATGAAAATGCATTATAACATTGTAAGGTATTTATTACAAATATTTAAAATATATTTTTTATTTTATAATTTTGTTTGATTAAAATTAAATGAGGCACTTTGCTCTAATATTAGCGAACTAATGAAATAATAAAATTCATTAAATTTAGTAATTTAATTTAAAAAACTTTAGTATAATCACCAGTATAAATTATCCCTAGATGAGTCCCCGTGGCATTGTTCGCGTAAATTCTGTAATATGTCTGTCACTTTATTCTTCCTCACATTCCCATTGATATCCAGTGAGAATACAGTCCATTAATGTTGGAGGTTTGATAGTATTCGTGTGTATCCTCAATCCCTTATTTTCACTGATGTACAAGAGGAGAGGTTTTTAGAAAACACCAGTTTCCCATTTTACTCCCTAGGGTGAATTTTCGTCAAATCTTTTCTAAGCGGATATTTTCGGTACTTTTTCCGAGTCACTCTTCCCAACCTCCATCTCTAGGGATGTAGTGCACCTCATGTGGTCTGAAGGGTACATAATGTCATTGGAAATACGATTAGTCGTCTCAGAATACACAAGAACTATGGACCCGACCCTAATATTGGTCTTTTCACGTCACTTTTACGTCTCGCCCTTTCCATCCCCATATCTAAGGATACTGTGTCTCTATGTGATTGGTAGTTCAATTAATTATCTCATCAAACATTGAACTATGGATCCGATACAGTTTTAATTTTTACATTTCAAAATTAGTTTTCAGTTTTTTAAATCCATAAATCTATTTTTAACCCTCCCAAAGGGGTGCTAGGAGTGTCTTTCTTCCACGAGGGCTGAATTTAGACTTGTGCGATATCAGGATTTCACTAACAACACAACGACACCGAAAATTATGGACTCGTCAGTATTATCTGAAATGTTCCTTAATTTCTTCACTATAACCCCTTCCCTAGGGGTGCGGGGACTTTGTCGGGCTGACTTTGGACTTTGGCGTTGGGGAATGTCACTAATATTTTCAACTCCAAAACCTATGATCTCAATACTAATATCAGTCATTTTCGTTTAATTTTACGTTTAATTTTCTACCGAAAGGGAGAATATTCTCTCGTACGGGGCGATCGTTGACTTGAGAGTGTGACTCTGTTCTTCAGCGTTTTAAAAAGTGACATATTCGACATGTCGGGGCGACGGTGGCTTCCCACGTTAGAGGGGGGGGAACCTATGTCGTCCGTCTTTAAGGGGAGCTGGCTAGAAAGGAGGTGGGTGATGCCCTAATCTTATATAACTAGCTACAGGAGAAGAGGAGTAATGAAAGACTCATTCTCAGTACTGACAAGCATAGCTTTTATTATCCAACTCACCCGGAGTGCAGCGAGCGACGAAGTGTAACGTCCGGTGGCGAGACAGCAATACTGAAGAAGCGCATGGCGAGTCTTGTGCAATATTGTGAAGTTGTGACTTGGGTAAAGATAGTGTCAGAAAGTGCGTTGGTCTGATATAGTTGATGTCAGTTCATGCCAAAAGGAAAACGAGGGAGCAGAAATTCGGTAGAGACGGAAGTCAATTCTAACTGAAAAGGATTGTTGTAGGAAATTCGGTACATATCTCTCTCTCTCCCTCTACTCCTTCTTCGCGAGCGCCAATGTCTCGCGTATTTATATTGTGACCCACGCTCAACAAATAGTTCTGTATCGTTTATGCAAGCGCTTCTGATGCGCGAGACATTTGAGCCCGCCTAACGACAGACACGAACGTCGGTAGTTTTTTTAATTTTTATTGTCCTTTGTTCCGGACCTTACCCTATGGATCCTAGTGGTATATTATCTCATATGCAGGCTGATTGTGAATTATCAAAGTATCCTGGACGTCGTATAAATCCCAACAGCACCGAAAAGTATGGTTTTGAATCAAATATAAAATATTTTCATTATTTCTATTTGTCACCCTCTTCCCACCCCCTGACAGGGATGTGACAGGGATGTCCTTCTTGTCGTCAGATAATCAGTAATCTACAGACAATGTATCAAGTTGGTTTGAAATTGCTCCAGGCACTCATGTGACGGTGGAACACATACATAAAATTCTAACCCCCATTTCACCCCATTAGGTATCAAGTACCGTAAAATTGTTTCTTAATGGATGTCTAAACTCGAAAATGAACCTACCTACTCAATTTCAAGTGGGTTTTGCAGTTTCAGCGATTTTGTTATTAGTCAGTCATACTTTCATTAATCCTATGCACAAAGTCTTCCGCTTTTTTCAAAATCTTGGAAAAAGTAGTAAAAATAGATTGGTAAAATTTTTAGCTATTACAGTTTTAGGCAGATTTTTAGCACATACGTTTTGATTTCAAAATCACCTGGGTACTGATGACGCCCTATTTTATTTTATGACTCAAGTGTACGAAGGAATTAATAACAGTGATCTCTGAACAGGTATTTTTGTTGACGTGAGGAAAGCACTCGGGGACCATGAGACTCTCGGAGATAGATTGTAAATGCAGGGTTCAGAGGAATAGCACACAAATGGTTTATGTTGTATTTATCTGGGCACGCTCAGTGCACCAGAGTCAATGGTCAAACCTTTAGTGAAGAAATATTCCATGAAATACAACAAGGTTGTTTTGTTTGGTGCTCTTTTCTTATTTATCTAAATAGTGTGTGCAATGTTTTATTTAAAGGACGATTGTCAGCATTTCCAAATTATTATTTTAAAGCGAGTTAACAATAACAGAACTACAAAGCGATATGCAAGATGTTAATCATTTAGTTTATTGTCCGTCACGTAGTCATACGCAGTATATACTGCATTTCTTGACAATAAATTTATTATTATAATATATTTATTATTAAAATTATGGTACATAAATAACTATTCGGTCATAAGTCCTGACCCTATATATGTATTATTTAATATTAGAAAAAACAACCCCTTTATATATCCATTAAAGTATTATGTGTTGATGTAAATTGTTCATGTACTCAAATAGAACAAGTTGTCGATATCAAAAATTCTTAGGGTTAGTATTTGATTCACATTTAAGTTGGAGAAGTCATGTATATCCCACACGAAGTAAATTACCAAAATACGCCAAAATATTTTAAATGTTGAAGCCTATTTGTAATAATGAATAACGTATTTTCCGTACGAGAATTATAGACTTGAATATGGGCTTCACACTTGATGTCAAATAAAAGTCATTCATTTGTTTGATTAATAACAATTGAAGTTTGAATCCCTTATTTGAAGTATTTAATATTTTGCCATTCAGAAATATATATATTTATAACTGTGCTATAACAAAAGGAAAGAGAGAAAGAAAGGGGGAAAACCATGACTTAGTAGAGTAAATTTGATGTACCGTTGTACATATACCAAAACCAAACAATACTGCACGTAAAGATTTTTTTCTTTTTTTAGCTCTGAAATTTGTAAATGTCTTTGCAAAAAACATTAAAGAGATAAATTTTGTAATATATCTGCAACTTTATTCTTTCTCACATTCACATTTAGTAAAATTCATCCTGTGCGGAAATTTTCTATTTTTTCGTATCGCACTCTTCCCAATCCTTACATGAACCTTATTGTCTGAAGGGTACATAATGTCATTGGAAATACGATTATTCATCTCAGATTACACAAATTCCAAGGGCTCGACGTAATATCTGTCTTTTTACGTAATGTTTTCGTCTCGCCCAACCCATCCCCAGCTTTAAGAATACCGTGCCCTTTTTTGATTTCAACTTGAACTTAATTGCATTGGTGGTTTAAACATCTCATCAACACTTAAACTGTGTATCCAATGCAATTTAACTTTTTTTATATTTCAAAATTAGTTTTCAATTAGTGTTATCCATATACCCATTTTAACCCCAAGGGTTGCTAATAGTCCCTGTCTTTCATGAGGTTTCAATTTACATTTACACGAAATCGGGATTTTACTATCCACTAATAGACGCCGAGTTTATAAGTGCGGATTGTGTATTTAAGCGTCTTCGGGAATGTTTCTTCTAATTTCAGCGACCCTGAAAACTTTAATATCTATATTAATATGAGTGATTTTAGCTTATTTTTCACTTCATCCCCTTCCCAAACTAAGTATATTACGTTGTGGGGGATTACCGTGGACTTAGATGGCATAGAAGTGTGACTCTGAACTTCTGCATATTAAAAAATGATTAATTGAACACCAATATTGGAACACCAATATTTTTTAATTATTTTTTCGTGTTCCCCGTTCCCACCCCTACCTTAGGGTTGAGAGGGGTACATTATATGCAATAAGGACGTACTGTGAACTTTCAAAGCACCGGGGACGCTCTTATCCATCTCCATGGCACCGAAAATTATGGTTTCGGTTCTGATATCGGATTTTCCCATTGTTTTAACGTGCCAAACTATTCCCAACCCCTTTCTAATCGTGGCAGGGATGTCTTATTCCCACAGTCCTTGTTGTCAGATAGTCTGTAATCTATGTATCAGGTTTGATTAAAATTGGTACACACTATTCGGAGTTATGGTGGGATACATTAAGTAACATTCCAACCCCTATTTCATCAATTTTGGAATGGGTTCCCGTAATATCTTTCTCCTTGTCTACAACCTACAAGGAAACCAACGTCAGATTTCAAGTTTGTAGGTTTCGTATTTTCTGAAATTTCCTTATTATTTAGTCAGTCAGTGCGTGAGTGGTATATGAATTGCTTTTTATATGTCATCAACTTGGAAGCTTTTTAGAAATCCTCGTAAAACGTTTCAATTGACCCTGTGCCGGGGTAAATGAAAATGGTGCCTGGTGTTCGTTTAAAAAGGATTTTTAAGCTGATAATTTTTTCCACTAACCCCACGAACTGTTAATGATGTGTATAAAGTGGTTAATTATGTTCGTAGTGTATAAAATAGTCATTCTTTTCTTAATCACTTTTATTCAGAGATATCAACACTGAGATTTACGATCAACATTCAAAAGAAAATTATTTTCCTGGTAATTTAATTAGGTATATACAATTAACTAAGACCACTTGGTCAAATGACTTCTATGAACATTAATTTTTAGCGGTATGTAAAATAAAAAGTCAAACTTTTCGTATCCAAAAAGCAATGTACACTTAAAAGAATGTCGACGCGCTCGGAGGAGACACGCAGTAAACGACAGGTTCCGACAAGCTAGGCAGTCCCTCCCTTCCTGCTTGGGGTTCCATCTCTTTACCTAGATACACTGTCAGTTTCTTAAAGTTTGGCTTGTTTCATTTAAACTATGTTTCTTTTGACACCAGGCTACTTTAATTAAAAATGCCAAAAAAATCTTACCACATGCTATTTCTCAAATTCAATTAATGAATTAAATATTTAGTGCGTATTGAGAAATAAATCAACTAAAATAAAATAGCTATTAAGATCGTGTTCGATGCACACGCAAGAAATATCGAAGTGCTATATGAGGCCCCAGTTTTTAAGTAACTTTTTACGCCTACATAAAAGTCGGTTTCAACCGGCGTTGATGTTTTCCGTTTATTCAGAGACACGATAGTTATTCAAGTCAGGGTTTTCATCAATAATCAATAAATATTGATTAAAAATGTGGTGCATTTTGAACACTCGTTCACAAGAGCAATGAATCTTATATATTGCGTCATAACATTACTTTCTTCACGATAGGAAGAATCTCGAGAAACATAACAAAATTGACAAATAATCTTTCTGTATTAATATATTCATCTTTATCGACGCAAATGTTAATGCCTGAGCGTCACATTCACTGTGTAAGACTTTTCTGGCTTCTGAAGTCAAACAGTTAACCAATAAAAAACCAGCATTTCAATATAAATTTAATTTTTTATATTCCGCAAGGTACAATTGTTAATGAGTGGAAGAAAATCTATTTGATTCTAAACTGGGTTTTGAAATTTCGTCATTCTTTCATTAATTTTATTACCGTACCTTCATTCGAGATGTGGTTATTCAATTATTACATTTATATCGGCTACTCACAAATTTTTAAATGAACCCTGATGTTAAGATCATTAAGATTATTAGAACTTAGACAATTTCGTATCAATTAGAACTACCTTTTGACGTTTTAAACACACATTTCTATTTCGTATAATTTTTGGTAATTGTTGATACAATGAGCTTCTTTTTTTGTTCTGTTGACGTGCAGATCACTCACAATTTTAGTACGCTGCTGTGCTAAATCATGTTTGATAGAAAATAGGGAGAACTTACCTGAAAACCATTTCTGGTTGTCTAATGGCACAAAAATAAGAGCACTGTGATTTTACTAGGAATGTAATCGAAGCACGAGAGAAATATCACTATTGAAACGATTCTTCTGGATGTACTCGTGCAACTAACGCGGATTGTGCAGAAATCTCTAGAAGCAAGTGAGAGTGCCCCCTCCCATTGCTCAATGATTGGTAGAAGCTAAACATATACGGAATGAATCTGCATCAAACACTTGATTCGTCCCGCCATGCAACCTCATACTTAACTATAAGAATCATATTTAAATGAGAGGAAAACTATTACGGCATTTTCACTGCGGGTAAATAATTAAATAAAAAAAATCATCTTCGGTTTATTATCGTAAGCAATTTTATAATATGAAATCTGTACAATGTGATGATCCGTTCTTTTTTCGAAACTCCGTCTTAGTGACTCCTTTCTTTACCGAATGTTTCGCTTCTCGGCGGACCCGTTCAAATATGAAGTCGACAAACAAATTGAACGAATTGAGTGGTCGACTGTAACCGTAACACTTGTACGGGTGATATTGTGTCGTTTGGTGAGATATTGTGTTGATGAGGTACTTCATGGTATCTTAGCCCACATATAGTCGAATAGCAATAATGAAAGTAGAAAGTCTGAAATTTATTTTAGCTCAAAACATTATAGTTAATTCAATATAGTGCCAAAATCGAATACTATAGTTGCTAAATCGGGTGTCCAACAATAGAAGTACTATGTAGGTGTAAGTCCTTGGCAATTATGTCACATTCAGTATCTATTAATCTCAGTTATCGCACATTTCCGAACCCTAAGCTTTGGGAAGGGTTTATAAAAGAGGGGTTTTATCTACGAATGTGGACAATACCATGACTGACGTTACAAAAAAAAAAAAAGAATAAAAAAGATTAATTAATAAGGCGACTACTAGAAAATAAGAATACGAAAATAATTCGTTATCCCAGGAAACATGGGGTTTATTCAGCTAGTATACAAATACATAATTTACTAATACAATTATTGATTTATATATTTATTAGGAATCAATTATCCTAGATAAATAAAAAACTTATAACCTGATGGAATCTAAGAATATGAGGTAGCACTACAAATATCAATAGCGGTTTGCATATTGCTTTTTCTTTCTGTTTTTTAGATCGATATTATATGTCATTAGAAGAGGGGAAAATTGAAACACGTTCCTTTGTAAAAATTCTAGTAGACCGAGCAGCTCAAATTTAAACTTGCTTTGTATTTTGGGTAGTTTTACTTTGGTGTTATGAAAAAAGTATCGATCAGCCATGAAATCTGGGAGGAGACTCTTTCTATTCTCAGATGTTAAGCAGGCCACATACGTTGAGATTTGTTGCGATGCACGTATTGACGCGGGGGTTAATGAAAGAAATCTCATCGTGAGTGGCGTGGTTCCAGCGATACGGAGTCAGTTAATTTTTTTTTTCATTAAAATTATAATACAGAGTGCATTATTACTGTACTAGGAAATGGATTTTCGATCTTCCAGAAAAGAAATGGAAATATTAAGCGGTTATTGGAGCGTGAATGGACACCTATAAAAAAAGTACACATGGGTTAAGCCTTCTTAAGATCATACATATATTGTTTGTATCTCGTTTTTACCAAATGTGAGGATTGGCCGACAATAACCTTATCACACTCATTACCTGCTATACAACATTTTTTGTACCAGTTTTTCCAATCTTTTGTTTTACTTTACTAAACTAATGTCTACCAATATTATTGCTGCTTTTATATGCAGTACCCACTTCTTTATTTTTCCAAACTTTACTTAGTTTTTCTGATAGAACTTCTACAGAAGTAATTGATTTAAATATAGCAGAGTTTACATTTTGCTTACTCTTACCTATTTCTGTGTTTCTCACAGTGGTATTATAGAAGATTCTATTTACCAATTTTCTTGGAAAATTATTATTAATTACATTTTAAATACATGAAAATTGTTATCATAGGAAAATTAAAGTTTACCAGTGAAATGGAAGTAAATGGAAGTATTCTCTTCCTCGATCAGAAACTTTTGATCAGAAACCAAGATAGAAAATTAAATATAGATTAGTTCAGGAAACCCCAAATATCTGACTTTTATACAGAAGATCAATACTGCTCTTGGATTAAAATTTAGAGTATTTACATTATGTGATACGTAATTTCATAAAAAAACTTGAAAATTGTATATAACCAATCCTTCAAGATATCTTTTTCTCATGTTATCATAATGCTGATTAGAAACCTTAACTCGCCTGCTGGATTTGTTGATGCTCCAGAAACTCGAATAAGTGAAAAGAAATTCGTACTTACTCCTGGGTCCACACTAATCTAGGCGACGATCAAAGAGGATTTAAGACAACTCAAGAAGCAAGCAAAAATTTCCTGAGTTTCGTTTCAAGGAGACCCTGCCCATTTTGCCATTGTATTACTATTGTCAAATCTCACGAATTCACTACTCTCATTACATACACTACGCCACTACCACTACATCAATATCAACAAATCCTCTACATTCAAAGATGTGGTAATAAACCTTCAGCTATGTGTATACGATCCAAGAAGGTTGTGTATATTTAATCTGTAATAAACATGTCTTAAAAATCAATTTCTTAAAGTCATACAACCATTCTTTATGCATTTTATATTGTGAATTAAAATTTCATTAGTGCTCCAGCATTCTAGTTTTTATACCTCTCTTTTTTACCCTAATTACTAGCATTACAATTTTTTCATTTAATTCTGTATTCTATATTATTATTATTATTATTATTCAAAAGAATATTTCTTATATTTGCCTTTTAATATCATATTATTTTAAAAAAATTGATATTAATTTATTATTTTCAGAATTTATCAGAGTTACCAGAGTAATAATTTTTATTGTTATTATTTGTATGAACTTACCAAATAATATTCTTTACCAGTCCAATAGAGAAGTACTAGAATAAATAGGATGAAACTTTTTGACAGACTGCAACAAAATTCCTTGTATTTGCATTTCAACTTTAAAACAATACTTCATTGGTCATTAAAATAAAAAAATTGTAATGTTAATTGTTGGTGGAATACATAGTAAACTACAAGATGTAATAACTGAAATTTTCTTTTTGAGAAAATATTCGTAGTATTTTTGACATCAATTTTATTTCCATATCACTGGAGCTTAAAAGAATTTAACTGTGTCCGAGATTTGACTTGTGAAACATGAGACGATTGCGCTCAACAGCCATGCTTTTACATACTTACTGTATTCCAAACCAATCCAGCTAATTCCTAAATATAATTTTAAACTATTAACTGAAAAATTAAGAATACGTTTATTCTTCATGATAATAACAACTATTGCGTTATACTACAGTTACTGTGAAAATAAAGAAAACATATTCTTCTCAGCACCTTGGAATAAATGAATTGAAAGGAAAACATTAAAGGAGATTTGTTGAATAAGGAAATATTAATTTTGTAGGTATTTATTCACAACACACGTTAAAAAATTACTAATTATTACAGTAGTGACACACGTTAAAAAATGCAATGATTATATATAATCTTGTGAATTACATATTACAAAATGTATCAATTAAAAACATTAGCAGTGCACTAGACGAAACTAAACATAATATAATAGATCCTTGAAGTGAAAATATAATAGATCCTTGACGAGTTAAAGATTGAAAGGTCAAGAATTATTTAACACAGCAGACATTCGTTCGAAATTCTAAGATTATGAATGATTAATCAATCGTCATGGTTCAGCCAAAGAAGTACGATAAGTCAGGTACAAAAGTGAAAACTTTTGGTAAGGTACACAACTTATTCTCATCAGTCAAAATTCCAAACCCATATGTTTACGAGTTATTATACTCGTTTGGGATATGGAAAGATCAAAAATCAGTCTTCCTACACGCGAGGAACATCGCATTTCATGTAAGAAATAAAGCTATTGCAAATATCACAATTATTAGGATTCATTCATAAATTATGTTAGAAGTTAAGAGATTCAATCTCTTTGTAAGCGTATAGATTTTCATTATCTAATCAAACTGGGAATAAGTAGTGAAATATATGTACAACGTGATTCAAGGGGTAGAACCTGAACCGTTGGCTTTACGGTTAGGGTTCGGGTAATGGTGAAGGATGGGATTTTCCTTCATACATCACCATCCAAGCTGTCCCAGGTCTACAGTACTCGCCGTGAAACAATAGTAATGATGGAGAAGTATAAAAGACCATGTGATAGTCGAGGAGCATATGTGAGATAGCCGACTCTTACTCTCTCCGTAGACACGTGAGTATTTTATCGTGTCAGCAGAATCCAAGTGAGTTTACGTTCGGATGCTACTTCCTACATAAGTCGATTCGTATAATCAGCACTACTCGATATGCAATCATGACAAATTTTGATCGCTAACCTTTGGCTGCAAGGAGGCTGTTTGGAGTTAGTTTTTCCACCATATGTATCAACATCTTTTTGAGTGCCTCAGCACTGTCTGGAACAAATGGAGCTATACTAGACATATGACAACGCCGCGCACTTTATTGGTGACATCTCCTCACTATTCTTTCACCGCGAGTACTTTACCCAGCCTATCCGGGGGTTAGAGAGACTAAAGAGTGCTGCTATTCACATCTCCTCTCCCTCGTTCCTAGGTTAAGTACTCAGAATTGCGGATGTGTACCTTCCGTAACCCACTGGGTGCTATGGGTCTGTTGTGGGGTAGCTTGACGTACAAATAGATTGTACTACTGACGTTAAAACAAATGACTATGATGAAAAGTTAAAAAGAAATAGAAAAAATATTTTAAGAATTATGAAATTTTACGAATATGTTTATCATAACGTACTTCAACGTAATTTTACAAAATCAAACTTTTGGTTGTGAATACGTACGTACATACATACATACGTACATATTTCACAAATTTTCTTGATAAAAACTAAAACAGTAGTAGTAACAACAATAGAATAAAAGTCGTGCAATAGCTTTGACAACAATACAATAAGAGTCGAGAAATTTTGAGAAAATTGTGGTATCCCTAATTATTTTTCCCCCAATTACTCAATATTATGATGATATTTACATATAAAATATTAATAAGGCTCTAATCACCTTGCATTTGACAAGGTCTAAGGCATCACAAAAATTTAATAAAAACAAATATTATGAGAACACACAATAGAACGTTTATCATATTAATGGAAACACTGGAAGATTTTGACGATTCTGGGATTCCGGGTATTTTGAAACTATTGTTCTTCGTGGACGTCTTGACTGCTGTTGTTTGTGGAGAATATTTATCTCCATCAGTGCAGACAACTTCTAAATTTCTATGAGCTGTTTCAGCCAATTCTTTTGTGTTTGGGCAATTTGGTCCACTCATCCATATTTTTTTTAAGGGACTGCATGAAAAAACAGTCGGTGGTAGCACTGGTAAATTAATTTGAGAAATATCGAGATACTTGATAGATTTAGATTTTATAAAACAAGTATCAGGTTTAATTTCCAATCCGTAATTAGAAGACAAAATTAGTGAGATTAAATTTGAAAGAGTTTCGAACGTATCAGGATGAACGGACGTAATAGCGTTATTTCTCAAATCTATTTTACGAGCATTTCCTAATGTAAGAACTTCTTTAGGGATTTCTGTCAAATTGCAAGAGTCCAGCTTCACATTCTCTTCATTTTCTGGTGGTTCGCAATGTCTCACACCATAAGTGAATGACAATGTCTCACACCATAAGAAAGAAGATAGAATTAGAAATCTGAAAATAAAAGAAAAGGAATTAACTGACACATTGACGTGTGGCAGAGTTTACGCATATCTCTTGTTATTCACTGATGCACAATTTCCGTTGAGTCATAATAACGTCCAGAGCGACTACCTGGTCCGCTCAATATACTTTAAAACTAATACTGGGTTTATCTCGGCGTCAAAGTTACTGAAGCATGTTTGAGATCTACT
Source organism: Laupala kohalensis (assembly GCA_002313205.1). Taxonomy (NCBI): domain Eukaryota; kingdom Metazoa; phylum Arthropoda; class Insecta; order Orthoptera; family Trigonidiidae; genus Laupala; species Laupala kohalensis. The sequence goes on along the minus strand of NNCF01132408.1, from coordinate 10,956 downwards.
CTTTGTAATTCCAACTTAAGGGTTTATCTCCAGAACACTTTTACTTTTGATGTTGTCATTATACTTTTATTATCTGATAAAATTTAGCGATATAAAATATTCAAAAAGTACCTTGACTTTCATGAAATATAACCTTTGTACTAAAGTCAAAAATATCCAGACCACGTGCAGCAAAAACAAATAACATCTTTCGCAAATTCGAATGAAAATGAAATTTATTCTTCCATTCAGTCTACAATCGCTGGGCAAATACGAACGGATGTATTTATAAAACCACTTTCTCGGAATCAGGGAACAAAACGGATATTTCGGACAAAATTTTCCAGTCGATTTTTTTCACGAAAACAATACTTTCTATGTACTGTATATGAGAAGTGTAAGAGTAAGGTACTAATTCCTTCTATCCAACTTCTGATTTTTCCCCAAAATGTAAGAAATTTTGCGTGTAAAATATATTAATTTTTTGGATACGAGTAATTGCTTATTTTACCTTTCTCCTAAATGAGTAATTTTTTCTCAAAGAACCTCCCTTCAAGAAAAAAAAAAAAAAAAGCGCAGAAGGGTCAAATAACGGAATTACTTCAACACTTTTAGGAAATTGCTGAAGTATAAATTCGACGCTTTCTACCAGGTAAATTATTTGTCTAACAGAAAAAACTTAGGAAACGAAGTTTTCGATTTCTTACCTTTTTAATGAAATGTTTCGTTTGAAGAGTGTGTTGTAATGAGCTTAAATTTAAAAGAAAAACAAAAAAAAAAATCAAATTTTGAAATGCATTTTTGTTTTGTTTTCTGAACGTTTCTGAGATAAAATGTTATGATTAGTAATGAATACTTCAAAACACCCAGGAACTAAACTTAAGAAATTTTCCAAAACATTTCAGTCCGGAGGTATAAATTCAACATGTTTTAATCGGTAAACTACTCACATGTGTTTGATATATGACGGTAAAATGTTTAATATTTTAAATGAGGGCCTTGTTTGCTCCAATCTTTTCCTGTTAGTAATCAAACGAAGAAATGACTATTGTAAGATTATAAAAGGTTTTAACATACTAATATACGTTCCTCCCCAAATGGGAAGTCCGTATTCAAGTCAAGAATTTACGTATGAAAAATATTACGATTTTAATAACTCATCATTACGCATAAACTTCAAGATGTTAAATTTTCTGGAGAATTTTGGTAATTTATTTCTTGTCTTATATACATGACTTCTCCAAATTGTATGTGAATTTACTAATAACCCTATGTATTCAATTTCGTCAACTTGTGTTATCTGAGGGCATGTACATTTGACATCAACACAGGCTATTTTATGGTAAATAAATGGAGTTATAAAGAAGTAATTTGTCTAATATTAAATACTACATGCTATTTCTCAAATTCAATTACTGAGCTAAATATTAAGTGCGTATTGAGAAATAAATCAACTAAAATGAAATGGTTATTAAAATCATGTTCGATGCACACGCAAGAAATATCGTAATGCAATATGTTGGCCGTTTTTAAGTAATTTTTTTCGCCTATATATATATAACGGTTTCAACCGGCGTTCATATTATCCGTTTATTCAGAGACACGATAGTTATCCAAATGTAGGTTTTTATGCATAATCAATAAATATTGATTAAAACTGTCGTCTACTTTCAACCCTCATTCACAAGAACGATGAAGCCTAAAAATTGCGTCTTAACCTTTCTTTCATCACGATACGAAAAAAACCCGAGCAACTTAACAAAATTGACAAATAATCTTTCTGTATTAATATATTCATCTTTATCGACGCAAATGTTAATGCCTGAGCGTCACATTCACTGTGTAAGACTTTTCTGGCTTCTGAAGTCAAACAGTTAACCAATAAAAAACCAGCATTTCAATATAATTTTAATTTTTTATATTCCTCAAGGTACAATTGTTAATGAGTGGAAGAAAATCTATTTGATTCTAAAGTGGGTTTTGAAATTTCGTCATTCTTTCATTAATTTTATTACCGTACCTTCATTCGAGATGTGGTTATTCAATTATTACATTTATATCGGCTACTCACAAATTTTTAAATGAACCCTGATGTTAAGATCATTAAGATTATTAGAACTTAGACAATTTCGTATCAATTAGAACTACCTTTTGACGTTTTAAACACACATTTCTATTTCGTAATAATTTTTGGTAAACGTTGATACAATGAGCTTCTTTTTTTGTACTGTTGACGTGCAGATCACTCACAATTTTAGTACGCTGCTGTGCTAAAACATGTTTGATAGAAAATAGGGAGAACTTACCTGAAAACCATTTCTGGTTGACTAATGGCACAAAAATAAGAGCACTGTGATTTTAGTAGGAATGTAATCGAAGCACGAGAGAAAGATCACTATTGAAACGATTCTTCTGGATGTACTCGTGCAACTAACGCGGGTTGTGCAGAAATCTCTAGAAGCAAGTGAGAGTGCCCCCACCCATTGCTCAATGATTGGTAGAAGCCAAACATATACGGAATGAATCTGCATCAAACACTTGATTCGTCCCGCCATGCAACCTTATACTTAACTATAAGAATCATACTAAAATGAGAGGAAAACTATTACGGCATTTTCACTGCGGGTAAATAATTAAATAAGAAAAATCATCTTCGGTTTTTATTATCGTAAGCAATTTTATAATATCAAATCCGTGCAATGTACGGATTTGCGAAAGCCAAACATACATGGAATGAATTTGCATCAAACACTTGATTCGTTCCTCCATCCAAACTCATACTTCACTTGAAGAATCATACTTAAATTAGAGGTAAACTATTACGACATTTTCACTGCGGGTACAGAATTAAATTTAAAAAAATCATCTTCGGTTTTTATTGGCATAAGCAATTTTATAATATCAAATCTGTATAATGTGATGATCCGTTTTTTTTTCGAAGCTCCGTCTTAGTGACTCCTTTCCTTACCGAATGTTTCGCTCCTCAGCGGAATCGTTCAAATATGAAGTCGACAAACAAATTGAACGAATTGACTGGGTGACCGAACGTACGATCGTTCAAAAACAAAGAGGGACCTATACTATATCTTTTTTTGGGGGGGTGGGGGCTTTAGGGCTCGTCAACATCGAGGTCATTAGAGCCCATTATACTATATCATTCGCGTCAATTTACCACACTCTACCCTTCACTATCCACGTTCCTTTCTATTTGCACTCTCTGGTCTTTCAATTGTTAAATTTAGTAACTTCTTCATTGTCTGTAATTGGAGTTGCTTACATCCTACCGTTTCCATTATTTATTACGTGTGTGAACGTTTTCTTTCACGTGGGACATGTATCTGAGCGCTTTCAAACTTATTGTATGGCCTGCGGGATAGTACATTAAATAGTTCATGAAAAGTTGAGGACTGGTTATTATTAATCTATATTGTCAGAATTAATATTTTACGTGATGTGTCCGGTCAGAGAAAATAGAAAATTGTATTCGGAGTCACCCCGTCATACATTACGATAATGAATAATATTTTATTATAATAATAATTAATCAATTATTTTTTTAAATAAAGAAATATAGTATCTATTTTTCCAGCTTTGTAGTAATATAAATTTGTAATAATAAAATATGTGAGTACTCACGTACTGTTTTATTGACTAACCGATCACGAAATTTCAGAAACAATGAAACCTGAAATTTGACAGGAAGCTTCCTTATAGGATGGAGACATTTCTTAAGAAAGGGTTTTTCGAAAATCTACCCGTAAAAGTGTGAAATGGGCGTAGGAATGTTTTATGTATGTATTCCACCGTAACTATTAGAGTGCCTGAAACAATTTCAACTTAATGCATAGGTGATTAAATATCGGACAACAAACACTTTGAGTCTGAACCTTTCCTAGCACCCCTAGGGAGGGAATGGGAAGAGGGTGACGAGTAAAAATAATGGAAAAATATATTAGATTCGTAGGTTATACTTTTCGGTGTCTTGAGATGGACAAGAACATCCCCGATGTTTAGTAAGTTTAAAATCAGTCCAAGTCAAAGATAATACACCCTTAGAATCCTTTGGTTAGCGGTAGGAAAGAGGGGCAGGTAAAAATATGTAAAACGAGCGATATTAGTGATGAGTAAATCATTTTTAGGAACGCTGAATGGAAGTCACACCCTTATTACCATATGAGAACACGATCTCCTCTTGTAATGAATAAACTCTCTGTGTTGCGGGTAGTGAAATGTAAAATTAATCGAAAGTAACCGGTATTAATGTTGAGATCATAATTTTCGTGACCGTTGAAATTAGTAGTGACATTTCTGAAGACCACAGTTCACAATCAGCCCGTGTAAAACTCAGTACCTCTAGGGGAGGGGATATTACGTATAAATTATCGATGTTAGTTTTCGATGAATTTACGGTTTTCAGCAATGCTGAGTTGATAGTGAAATTCCGATATTGTGCACGTCTAAATTTAGCCCGCAAGGAAGTAAGATCCCACTAGCTCCCCTTAGGGGTAGGGTGGGGTGGAAATGAGTGTATAGACAAAACTAATTTTGCAAAATTAATAATGAAACTAGCATCGGATCTATAGTTTTAGGGTTGATGAGATTTTTAAACTACCAATGCCGTTACGTTTACGTTGAGATCACTAAAAGGCACTGTATCCTTAGAGCTGACGCTGGGAAGGGTGACACGTGCAAATAAAGTTTAAATTCTGTTCCCATGACAATAAGACATCCCTTTCACCCTCAAACAGGGGTGAGAAATTGAGTGACCGGAAAAAAATAACTAAGATGGATTGATTGGCTTCGGATCCATTGTTTCGGACTTTCTGAGTTTAGTAAATATACTACCAGTGTCTTTATGTTCCACTTCAGATCATAAGGGGGAATGCTACCCACTAAGATGGTATGGAAAGGTGATAAGTGTAAAAATAAAGGAAAACAGCTGATATTTGCGTCGAATTCGTAGATTTCGGAGAATCTAGGATGAATAATCATATATCTGATTCCGTCCAAGGTCAGAGCACATTGGATGATTGACACTCCTAGAGGTGGCGTTGGAAAGGGCGTGACACGCTGCCGAGATGAATTATAATACATCCGATGTTGTTTATATCCGTGTTGAGACCATACTCCCAGGAGTGAAGTGGAACGGGGGCGGCATGTAAAAGTAATACAAAACTAATATTATTAGGGTCGAATCCATAGTTTTCTGGCCCGTAAAGTAAATGGGATCACTTCTGATGTAATGTAAGATATAGCAACCACGGGGATAAATCACCGGATGGATGGTGTGGAGAAGGATATGTAAAAATAATGTAAAACATTCGGATATTAGTTTCAATTTAATAATTATCGGGGACGTTTAGATGAATATTTTTTGTGGGACTTTAGGGCTCGTCAACGTCAAGTTCATAAGATACCCTAGATGAATTGTGACAAGATGCCGCGTTTAAGTACACGTTCTGCACCATTGGGGAGAGAGGGAGTGAGATACCCCTAACACTCGTACGAGTGATATTGTGTCGTTTGGTGAGGTTCTTCATGGTATCCTAGTCCACATATAGTCGAACAGAAATAATGAAAGTATAACCACCTGAAATTTTTTAGCTCAAAAGTTATTGTTAAATGCAATATAGTGTCAAAATCGAACACTATATTGCTAAATTTGGTGTTCAATAATAGAAGTACTGTGTACGTGTAAGTCTTTGGCAATTATGTCACATTCCGTATGTTTTAATCTCAGTTATCGCACCTTTCCGAACCCTAAGCTTTGGCATGAGGTCATAAGAGAGAGGTTTTTTCTGCGAATGCGGACAATACCCTGTCTGAAGTTTAAAGAAGAAGAAATACTTAGGCCCAATTTCACCAAATGTAGGATAATCGTGATTTCCTTAAACGTGATTAGGTAAATGGAATCGCGATTACATTTTATGCGTTTCACCAAGCAAATCTAATCGTCGTTAAGTTGATCAATGTTTCTGAAGAATTATCTTGGTTGGTAGTAGTTTTATAGTGCATTATGGGTAATTTGAAGACAAATGACGAGAGGAAAACTCATCATGTTGCTCGCTAGCTCCACCAACGGACACCGTAGGCAGCAGCGGCCCTCCCTTGTGCCACTGAACATAATCTATAAACCGAGCCACGAGCAAACAAAGAAAATGGACGCCATATTTCTTTCAGTGCTGAAGAAAATCGCGATTTGTGCTGGTAATTGAAGGGTCCCCTTGCGTTTACGTGTAAATCGCGATTTCCTCGTAACTCGAAGTTGGTGGAACGCGCATTTTGATAAACACGATTTACTGCACTGAAAATCTCGTTTAAGACATTAAACAAACTTGGTGAAATTGGGCCTTAATAACGCAACTACTAGAAGATAAGAACACGAAAGATAAGTGATCAATTAATGCTCCCGGGAAACATCTGGTGCATTCAGGTTGTATACAAATAAATAATTTACTAATACAAGTATTGCTTTACATTTGTATTAGGAATCAATTGTCCTACATAAATAAAATAACTCATTACCCGATGGAAACTAAGAATATGAGCTAGAACTACAAATAAATATTGCGGTTTGCATATTGCTTTTTCTTTTCGTGTTTTAGATCGATAAAATATGTCTATGGAAAGGGGGGAAATTGTACCACACCTCTTTGTAAAAAGTCTAAGAGACCGAAGAGCTCAATTTTATAGAAAAGAAATGGGAATATTAAGAGATTATAGGAGCATGAATGGATACCTTTTAAAAAATAAATTATATGTCGTGAGATACATTTGCAAAATAGGGCCAGAATATGTACAACAAATATTATGGGAATGCCCAATTTACGTACGAGAAAGATAGAAATCTCTTAGATTGCGGTGAACCTCACCGCCAGGTAACAGATTAATCATGTTACGTCGAATGAAAATGGGAGACGGGACCGGGGATCGAACCCGGGACC
>NNCF01132405.1:167013-181273 GCA_002313205.1 Laupala kohalensis | reverse complement strand
CCCTTGATCGGAATTGATGGGATGGTCCCTTGCTTGCTTCCGGAGAGTAAATTAGTTTATTGTCCTTCACGTGGTCATACGCAGTTTGTAATTGCTTTTCTAACAATAAAGTTTATAATTTATTAGTATCGGACTAGTCACGTGATCTCGGCAAGGAGCACATTGAGACCATAGACGTAAAGATAGTTTAAGTCTATGATTGAAACGCAATCGCTCACGCAGAGTAGCGTAGGGCACGCCTGCGAGGCGCAGTCCGCGACGGTCAGGCAGGCATGTGCTACACACTTCTGCGCTGTCTGGGCTGCCCCAGGGCAGCGTCTCAATTCGCGCCGTTCCCCTTTACAACACGGAGACAGAAAATTTATTGCCACCTGCGCTGCGTCTCAATGCAGTCTGCTCCGTTAGCACACAAGAACTGGTCCTGCTTGTGACACTCACAACCTGATCATAGCTCGGGCCTGTCCATATATGTATAATGATATTATACATATTATTTTCATTATGTGGTTCTGTCACAGGTTGTAGTCGCGGAGAGCCACGCCGCATTCACAGTACACCTCGCTAGTCACATTCACCATTGTCACAGTCGAAAATATCACTTTTTATACAGGTAATATTATACCAGGAGACAAATAGTGATTTTGAAAAAAAACAACTAGCCCGTTCTATGACTTTCACTGGTATTATAAATTTGTGAAATAAAATTACTAATAAAAACTGGAAAAAAATTGGTGTTTCAAAATGCTTATACTAATTTTAAAACGTGATATATCAACTGCTACAGAATTAAAAATTAGTACAAAAAACAACGAATTTTTTGTGGGGCTTTATGGGCTCGTCAACAGCAACGAAAAAAACTATTTAATTTATTCAGTGAATGTTCGTTACTATATATTTTTATGAAGAGTCGATCTTTGTCTGCATAGTAATACAATACAATTGATAAATCGTATCCTTTTGAAAGCAGACAATTTATTATCACTCCATTCAAAGTATGCCTTGTGGAAATACATCAAGGTTCTACTAATCACAATATAAAATACTTAAGAACAGATGGAATACTTCAAAACTTACTAAAACCACAACGTTTAAAGTTTTACAGCGTTTAATAATTGTATAGTAAAGAAAGTCAAACTGCGTGTGACCACGTGGAGAACAATAAATTAATTAACTCTCCAGAAGGAAGCGAGGGACCATCCCATCAATTCCGATCAAGGGTCCTAAGGCAGAGGCGGATTTAACATTTCAGCACACTCCTAACAATAAAAATAGTTTCGTATATGTTATAATATCAACAGAATACCGACAAATCGGTATTTACTAAACCAAAAAACTTTATTTCACAGGTATTACTATCCAACTATAGATTTTTCGGGACGAAATTCGGCAACGTCGTCGCCGAGTGCGCGTTGTTTTAGCAAATATCTTGAGGAAGCCATTACGGCGTGTTCCGTCAGAAATTAAGCTCCGACCGAAAGTATATAATTGAGGAGCTTCTGTTCGAATACTTCCAACATAAGCATTTTTTTAGGAAACATAAACAGAGTAATCGCATCATTTAAAATCTAGGAAATGTTCCCAAAATGGAATATTTTGTTACAACCGTAAATCAAGGAAAGATTTTTTCCCCAACACAAATTAAAACCAAAATTAAGGAAATGAAATTATTTCTTTTATCACGAAGTACCGAACAATGATTTTAAAAAGAAAATAATTCTTGAACAGGATTGAAGGCAATTTTCGAAAATAAGAAATTTGTCTACTGAAAATGTCTATAATAATGCATATGGCGCACAATACTCGTAACTAAGTAAATGATACGGCGTACACTTCATCTCATAGAAAATATTATGTTTTCCCGGAAAATATCACTAACACATGAATTTAACACACATGCAAATAGATGAAGTTCTAAAACCTCTTTGTTGCACTTCTTCACGTTTAATTCTTCTCTGGGTTTCGAATTAACCACGTGAAAGATAATTTTAAACATTTATCACAAAAGCTTGGTAAAAGTGCTTTTGCTCTATTTGACTACCTTGAACATATAATCTCGATCAAATATTCAGTGCCCCGTACAGGAATCGAACACAGGGTCTGTCAGGCCAAGAGATACTTTTATTCAAAATTTCGCAACGGATTTAGAGTTTGGTTTAATGGCGGACATAAGGACCTGAACCTTATTCACAAATAAAATTCAATTGAAAATTGAAACATTTCTACCACAGGTTCGATTCCTGGTCATTGCACTCGATATCAGTTAAAAAATTCATCGCTTTATGACTTACTCATGGAGTGGTCTATACCCACGGAGATCTCAGATATCCCTCAGGACAAATTCAGTAACGTAACTATGAGTTCTCGCGGAACTAAGAAGTAAATCCGCTTTCAAAAATGTGTATCGGACGAGAAACTGGTGATTTTGTTTCTTATATTCATGAGCTAGGTTTCAAAGATCCCACGATACAATTTGAAACAACCAACAAGGCTGTCACATGAAAAATGATCCTTCTCTCAAACTCGCACAACACTGCACAATTAATTTTGCGACTCACCCTACCGTCCTCATAAATTAACGCAAAACACTGATGATCAAATATTAATTCCCCGAAGAAATTTTTAAGATTTTTGAATAAACCAGGAGATAAAATGTACAGTTAGCAAAAATATATTATTTAACTTACTTCTGGGTTGAAATGTATTGCCCCGAACTGGTTTCCCGTTCCAAGCACCTTCACTTCCAACGAAGAAATGGCGTCTACGGTGATGTGTCTGCGGAACGACGGGTGCTCACTTACATAAGCAACAATTGGGATTACTTATTTTCCCAGAGTAATTATTTTAGTTACCGGTGTAACTTAACCATCGCAATTAATTCAGGTTATTTATTTTGTACTGTTTCATGCAGTAATTTGTTTAATATTTACTTAAGAATTAGCAGAAAATTAATAAATTTTCGTGAGGTCATATATCATTTTTCAACGATTACGAAAAGCTCCTCGATCGGGATTGGCTGAGGTCGATCTTCTTTTCCCGCCCTCCAAGATTCTGTTTCTTCATTGTTGGAAGAGGGTAAAATGTCCAAAAATACGAGGTAATTACTTCAATATAAATCCATCTAATCCGTTCTAGACCCTCAAAAACACATTTAATTGTGAATAAATATCCCTAAGCATCCCTAAGAACTTATATAAAAATGGAGGAAATTTGCAGGAAATTTCTGCAGAAAAAATTCAACGAGTTGCAACGCGAAAACTATTTGTTGGACAGAAAAAGTTTGAGAAAAGAAATTGTTGGGAATTTTTCATTCTTTCATTTTGTAATGAAACATTTTCTTCCAAAAATGCATTGTTATTAAGTTATTAGTAAAAAATACTTTTAAAAAACTACAAAAATGTAAAAAATTGTTTGTTTGTTGTTGTTTTTTCGTTTCTACACTGCTATAGGTGACAATATTGAAATTCGTAGCATGCTTTTCAGACGTCTTCACAGTTGCGTAGCCCCTCACCGAAATTTTTCTGTCGTTACGGCAGGGCTACTGTCATGAATTTCTATCGTAACGACAGGGCTTCTGTCGTCAAATGTACGACGTTCTGTCGTGACGACAGGATATCTGACGTAAATCTAAAATATTCTGTTTCAAGAATTGAGATCAGGATACGACAGAAATCGTGTTTGATCAGATTTGATGTTGGTACACTGCATATTTTTACTCAGCTATTACCTTGTACATAGGCAACACATTATTACGTTAAAATACCTGACATATTAATGACAAAATATTAACTCGAGAGCTTGGCAAGAGCATAAACAAATGCACAAGAGATTCATTTTGAAATGACTACTATCATATATTTCATTAAAAAAATAAAACTAGTTCTGTCAATTTGTTGTAAACAGGATACATCGATGAATCATATAATTTATTGAAATTCGACGGATTGAGTCACAATTCATGTACAGGGCGCGAGTGAAAAGATATTTACGAATTTCGTAGTGCCAGCAAATTCTTATTAAGCGTTTAATTAGTCAGAAATGCTTATCATTAACAGGGTCTTCAAAATTATGTTTCTTCCTAGCTTACTCGCCATTATTGTACCACACATGAATTACTACCCTTTTTCAACCTTTTACATTCCTCAGATAGGTACATTAATCTTATAAGTAAATTTTTATTGATTTATAAGTGCTGTCCTCACAAATTCATTGACTTTTTCAAGCAACTCTCGCTTGTATGAAGATTCCTCTGTCGTAAACGACAGAAAATTTCGATGAGGGCAGTGACCGGCCACCACCCTAATTTAAAAAATATTCACTTTGACTTGTTTATGTAATAAATAACAAATATAAAGGAAATTAATATTATAAATGAACATTAGGTTATCATTCATTCTTTGAGTAACACTTTCCCTAGATTTCAGTTTTGACCATTGGCAGATCAGGGGGTTTGGGTTGTTGTAATTATATGCATAATTAAACATTTTTGCCTAAGAACATAGTTTGTGTAAGAGTTTTAAGGGTCTTCATATAGCATATTACTTCCAAAAAATCTCCCCAGATGCTGGGGTCCCCAAACCTCCCAGAGCGTGGACACTCCCAAGATAAATTCCCTTGTCTCTGCAAATTAAAATGAAGAGGATTTAAGTCTGGGGATAGAGGTGGCAAAGCACAATCCATTTTGAGCATCTTTTCTATCATGGAAGCAATATATTGCATGTAAAGTAATGTAGAAGTACTAATTGCTCTACTGTGGAATAACTGTTGATTTCCAGACATATGTTGATACAAATGTTTTTGCTCTTTTTTCTTTAAGAAATCACTCTGAAGTTCGTCTCCTTACTTATTCATCCAGTGATGTATAATAGCTAATGCAATTGAGATCCCTCATAATATCTTCAAAAACCAGGATCTAGACAACTCCCCTCCCCCCCATGTCTTTGTGATTGTCAATGACACTTCAGCATTTTTTCTCAGAATTCTCCATTTCTTTACACAGATCTCATCCATCTACAGGTAGTATCAGGTACTCTATGTTCTTGTACATCCCTTAACAGGGCTCTTGTAGAAATCCCTGTGCCCAAAAATACCCCAAAAGTCCATTTTCTTGTAATTCAGTACCTTCTCTGTGTTTGTTGTAAAAGTGCAAAGCTGTGTCTGTAGATTTACCCAGTTGACAGGCTAACATATCTGTGTAAAGGTTGATCCTTTAAAATAAAACCCCTACCATAGCCGTTAGTGGATATCTCTATTGATTTTTAAGGGAAAGGAATGCTACAAAAATATGTTGCCAAGACAATAAGCTGGTGATTAATTTCTTGTGCTTTAGTCTCATCTGCGCAGGCAATGGCTGAATCAGACCCTTCATCTTTGTTTTTCTTCTGTGAATTCAGTGTCCTCAGGTGTTTGTATGCCTTCTTGAAATATTTGTGACCAGTCATTTGTAAAAAGGAGGAAATGGATGGGACCCAGCTCAGTTTCCAGTCAGGAATTCCTTTTTTGTTTCAGTGCAGACTGAAACTTAACCTCAGTTTTACCTGGTGAGGTTTGTATGTTTTTCATAAAAGTTGAGAATTGTGAGTGTTGGTATGTCATGTACATTTATCGGTATCCTCAATCCCTTATTTTCTCTGATTTGATTAAAGAAGATAACTCATCCAATGGACTAAAAAAAAAACTTTATTTGAACTTACATTATGTAAATAATTTCTTTAGCAAATTGAAACAAAACTTCCAAAATTTTATTTCTCAAGAATGATAATAGGATCACTCATGAATGTTTTGTACTTTTGATAAGTCTTTCATATATAGTTCATAGTATTCATTTCATCTATTCTTTTTTAGTTGATAGTGTGACATACTTCAAACATAAATTATGCTCATTGTAATAAAATTCTTGCTTTACTCATGGTTTCCATTAAAAAAATAGTACAATATTAACATTATTCTATTTAACAAATAAATAGACTGCAATCTTCACAATTTATTGAAATATTATTTCCAAATTCAGTTTCAAATTGAATAAACCTTACATGTTCTTTTGTGCAATGTACATGCTTCTATGTTAGTTGATAGGACTGCAGAAGTCTTTATTATGAGTCATATTACAAGTTCAAAAAGATTTACATAGAAAAAAAAATAGGGATGAACAGCATGGAATGATGCATGCTAATGAACATATCTGGACGATGCCAGAACTTTTATATGATCTGACTTTATTATTAATGTACTAGAATTTGACATGTTATATTTTACAACAATTTTTTACTTGCATACCAATATTTGGTAAGTTTGATATTTATCATTGACTTATGTGGTTTACTGTATTTATGATATAATTAGTATTTTGTATTTCACCTTAAATGTTATAACTATATGTAATATTATAACTTGGTGCATTATAGTGAACCTGAAGAGAAGACAAAACCATAGCAAAATGTTTGACAACTATAGTATATGTGTGCTCTTTCTCATCATGTGATACCTAAAAATAAACCTATGATTTACCTGTGGCTTTGGATTGTCTTGAATATAATCTGCACATTTTAAATAATATTAATATAAATAAAGATTGCTGACCTGGCAAAATGGGAATCGCACGAAAATTTGTACCCTCACACAAAATTGTTGAAATAATTCTCTTCTGTCATAGTGAACTAATTATATTTTTGTTTATTTTAGAAAAGAAAAATGGTATTCATGCGATAATGAGGGAAAAAATGGAATATCTCTAAATTAATTTTTTTGTGTGTGTGATAAAAAATGTCCACTTTCAAGTGTGGGAGGAAAATTGAAGTGTACACTTAACTGTTTTTGAACAACATACATGAAGTATCTTCATATTTTCAATACCTATTGCATAACCATAGAAACCATACTACTGATGTAATGAGAATGTTACTATAATAAACAGAAGTTTTGTATTGTTAGACTTAAAGTATCGTTTTGAAACGCATGTATCAAGGTCTTATTAAGTATCATCCCCCAGATCAGAGGTCCCAAAACTTTTTTGTTATGTGGACCATATGCCATGTTTTTCAGTTTTGGGTAGTCCCCCTGCTTATCGAATATCGAATTTTTGCTAATTCTTCAACTTCAAATGTGTTTTTGACAGCTGGTATAGTGCTACTCACTTTGAAAGGTTTAAATTTCTAACTGTAGCGTGAAAAACATTAGAAAAACATGTTACTTTTCAAATATTTATTAATTGAATTCAAATTAAAACCAACAAAATTAAGTTTTAGTATCTATTACATAAAATAACTAAGTAAAAAACAAATGCTTTTAGTGGGAGGATGAACCTGATGCTTTAAAAACAAAATTTCAATATTTGGCATCAATTTAGTTACGTTTAATCTCAAATCTCCTCAGTCAGTGATACCCACTCTGTTTCTTTTTTAGGAGATTGGCTATTGCACTGAAATACCTTTCCACCAGGCATGAAGATGGAAAAGCAATTAAAAACTTTCTAGTGATATTCCATAATATGGGATAAGTGACAGGTATGACATACCTATGCCATAAATACACTGTATGTGGATTATTCCATTCATGGAAAGCCAAAATTAAGGTCACGACCTGCTTAAATGAAATCCACTATTGTGGACCCTCATTTACCACTACCATGGACCACTAATTTTGTTTTTTGCTGACATGGATCCCTTGCAGGTCGTAGTCGACCCCTGAGGGTTGATATAGACCACTTTGGGTATTAGTGTCCTGGATCAATGTCTATCTCAGTTTCAAAATGTGATGAATTCTGAACAAGAGGAGCTGTAGGAAGGAGAAAAAAAAACAGAATGAACATCTTGGTGTCCTTACAGAAGCTTCAAGATAATTACTAATTAGAATAATGTTTTCAAAATTTTCCAATATTAATTAGTTCAAAGTAGAATATTGCATTCACCACAGTTTATGAATAGAAATTAGGGCAATACTTTTTCTTCTTCGAAACATGAATTGAATTCATTTACATATTTGGTTAAAATAAATCTCAAAACCAGAAGAGTGCTTCATGACACTATAGTAGATATTTGTGAAGGCTACATTCTATATTTTCTGATTTGGTTTGTCAGAAAACGTTTCAAAATTATGGAAAATAGAGGGAAATTTAGGAGGAAACTTAACCGTACAAGAAAATATATCTGTCTGAACAAACTACTTTAATGAGCATCCATTCTATTTTACAATTTTGCCATTATTAAATAGATATAATCTTTGATGTAGAAAAAAGAAACAACTATATAACAAAATTAACATTTTTATTTCAGAATATGTATTCAAAATTGGTTTTATTATTTTTTGACTATTTTCACTAAATTGAATTCAAACATTAACAACTAAACATGTTATTTTTTATCAAGATTTTTTAGCTCTTCTTGGAAATTATTTTCACTTAATTTACACAAAATGGAATGCTTACTTGATATAATATCATTATTGATTATTTAAGGATTTTATTACTAGGAACTTTATATGACTTATCATTAAAGAAAATCAAATCGTAATAATTATAACATTTACCAATTACAATAGTACCAAGAAAACTAATTTCTTTTGCTTATTTGTATTGACAGATATCCTTTTGTCTGTAAGAGTATTATTTTCTTTTTTGANGACAGATATCCTTTTGTCTGTAAGAGTATTATTTTCTTTTTTGAATGCACACGATCTCAGAAATTCAAGGGGCAGAAAATTTTAAATTGTAATGACTTTTGCTGTTGTTAATTGTCATCTCACTTATTTTGTCACTACAAGTGAATAATCCTCAACTGCTTTCTTGCTTTTATGAAGTAAACTGTTTTAACTTATTGAAAATATGATTGTAGTTCACACTATGCGTCACCTTTAGTAATAGGATATACAATGTATATTGACTTCCTTGATTTTGTTGGCTCAGCGACATATCATTGCAGAGCAGAAGTTTTACCTGATCATTCCAATTCATAGTGCAACATTATAATTTATGATACAATACTACCTTCAAATTTTTATTCAATATTTTTGGTCAATTCTTGTTGACAAAGTACCATAATACAAAGTCTGTTCACAAACCATTTTCCTTGGAATTCCATATCTTTCCTGATGACTTACATAGTAATTATGGTGAAATAATCAATACCACATTCTTTGAACACTCCACAACTGTTCATAATTCACGAGCCAGTGAATTTTCTAAAATCTATATGTATTAGCACCAATGAAATATCAATACAGATATATCCACATATTAGAAAAAATTTAACAAACTTTTCTGGAGTGAGTTCTTTTCATCTTGGTTGTTTTATTTCACATTTGTCCAGATGTTATTTCCTCTCATTGATCTTCATATGGCATCAAAAATTTCTTCAGGAGGTTTTGTTTTATTTTTTATTTACTTTTACTTTTTTTATTTTTTAAATTATTTTTACTTTTTTTTACTTCAATAAAGGGTGACTATATTGAAGTNTTTATTTTTTAAATTATTTTTACTTTTTTTTACTTCAATAAAGGGTGACTATATTGAAGTAATCAATTTCACTCAATTTTTTTTACTTTAAATAATCAACTTTTTTCAACGCTTCTCTCTATATTTTTTATCTTTTTTATTTTTTTACTCTTTTTTTAAGTTCTTTTCTTCTAGTTTTACATGTCCCTTTCAACAAAGGATGACTTTATTTAAGTAATCAATTTCTTCAATACTTATCTCAATTCATCTGCAATCCGATTTCTGTGTACTTGCTGTTTCTCCTCCACATGTTCTTATGGTTTCTGTTAGTCTTCATCCTTCCCTTTACCTTGCTTTGGTTTTTGATATCCTTGAGTTGGGATGTGACCCATTTCTTCATCCATCTCCTCTTCTCCATTTCTCATTTCTGTTTCTTCACGGAACTCGACGCTGTTGGGGCCACTCCTGACCTCTTCTAATGTCAAGCTGTTTTCTGTCTCTTCTAGATTTTCAGGAATAACCTCTGACTCCTGGAGACGTGCCCTTTTCTTTGGGCATGGGTCCTCTGCGATCCCCTCTGTAAAATATTGTTATTTTCTTAAAAAGTGATTTATGCAAAATAAATGGAGTGTAAGTTCTGCTGGATGCAGGATAAGAAAGAACACAAAGTGTTTAGATGGAGCAGAAAACAGATCAAGAGATCACATCCTCTATGATTATTTTTTTAACAGTAAAAAGTGAGAGTAATTTCTAGAGTTAAAGAATAAAAAGTAAATGGATGGGAACAAAATAAAATGAAAAGTGAAAAATTTGTATAAAAAAATAAAAATAAAATTGGAAACAGAATAATCTTCCTAATGTCAAGAAATAGAGATGGGGTTTGTGAATAAAAAAATTAAATAATTAAAACAATGAATTATGTACAATATTTTCATTCTAGTTAACCCATTACGAAGAATTTGAATCTCAATTGCAGAAGGTAGCTATAAGGTAGAATAGGTAAAGTTCAACAAGTCAAGCAGAAATCAGTGGCAGATCCAAGCGGGGTGGGGGGCGGACGTGACTTTGTAAAATACATAAAGGAGCACGTTCAACTCGTTAAATATTTTATTCATGAGATTTACAATATCTAGAACCCTGTTCTTAGTTAACATCACTAGGATTTACTTTACTCATCACTACTTATCCTTTCCTTTGCATTTCGTCCTGTATGGTAATTGATTTTTATATGCTGCACAATGTTATTCCATACAGAAGTGCATTTCAAAAGAACCACGCAAATGCAAGTACAAGTCTGAAAATAAAATATATACTCCCGCTGCCATTAATGTACTTTATTTCCACTATTAATAGAAAGGGGTTATTTCTCGGAAGACGAAACCATCAGTGGGGATTGATAAAATGTGTTCCCCCTCCCAAGATCACTTGCTGGATCCACCCCTGGCAGAAGTTCTAGTCATATACAGATAATTTTTATTTGTCTATGTACAATCTGTTTTACCCTCATTTTCAGTGGTGGAGTGTCGTCGCTTGCGAGAGTGACACTCCGGCACTTGACATGTTTGTTGCATGCGCCATGCAGCGACTTGCAAATGAGCCTCAGCATCTGCTGATAAATCCAGGGATAAACCTGGGCTGGTGGATCGCTCCAAAGTCTGTGCACAAAGAAAGAAGTATGACTTGAATTTGTATATGAGGCAAACAGTGTGATAAAAATAACAAGGGTATTTGCTCCAACTCTTGGGAAAAAAAATTACATGTGTTCCTTTTATAACAAGTAAAATATTTTATGACAGCACAAATTAAAATATTTATTATCTTCTTGAACATCTTGTGTACGTAGTTTAAATAGTACATCAGAATTAAATACACAATGACAAAAACTATTAGACCCCCACTTGAATATAATATACATTTTCTTGACAATTTTGTTAAGTATTACATTGAAATATGAGAAGTCAAGCTTTAAAAGTTTTCCCCATCTTTCTTTAATTAAACACTGGGAATAAATATTTCAAATTTTTGTCCTATTTTTGATTTGTTTCTTCCACATACTTTAAGGTATTATATCTGCATTGATTGAAGTCAAGTTGCCAACTATTCACAAAACTTTTATTTGCCAAAGTAGTTCTAATTAAGTAATAATTTATTCCACTGTTTTTTTTCTGTTGAACAAGAACAATTATATTGAGATTTTTGAATGCTAAATGCTTGATGCTAAATTTAAGTCGAATAATTCAAAACTTTGAGCTGTAAGGGCATGAAAATGATAGGGAAAAGTTCAAATTATATATGAAGCATTTTTGGGGGGTACCTAAGTCTAGTCACTCTGAAGGATAAAATACGTTAAGAAAGTTGTATTTTTGTTGAAACACATTTCCAACTTTGAAAGTCACACCAACCCACTAGTTGTTTAATAAAGTGTGAATAAGAAAAAGAAGAAGAAAAAGAAATTAAATAAAAACCTGCAACAGTTCTTCTCCCTCAGCTTCTTCCTCCATCTCCATCGGCTCTGGAGATTGCTCGGAGAGAGAAGGTGGATCTTCATCAGCATCCCCTGCACGTAAAAAGGATCGTGATTTTATTCTGTGGTGGACCTATGGATGGATGCGGGGGACGACGACGACTAAGGGGGTTTTAGCTGCTCCCTCTCATTGGGCCTGATCTCTTAACAGACAAAGGCATACTTTGCCATTTTAAACAATTAATATATTTAGTTACTATTTAATAATGTTAATTGTTGATTATTTATTTGATGAGTTGATTTATTTTATTTAAAACATAATATTAATAAAATTTGTGTTGTAAAACCATGATTTTCAAACAGAAATCCTCCCCAGATCCCTCCCCTGGGGCTAGTCCTCCCACTGACTATGTTCTAGATCCGCCACTCATTGTATTTCATGGATATGTACTGGGACCAGAGACCAGGGTTGGGAATATTGAAAAAGAAAAAATTAACTAACGAAATTATTTCTTTGAAATATCGTGAAGTTTTAACTTAGTTGATCATAAATAACAAATAATTTACTGTTATTACTGAGAACAGTTAGAAACTACGTATAACCATGAAGAAAAGAAACAAATTTGCTCTTGGAAAGCATGTAAGAAACTGTTGAATCAATTATCCTAAGCGACCAAATGGTAGTGGTGGATTTAATGTAAAAACTAAATATAAATAAATAAATTTATTGTAAAAAATGCAGTACAAACCGAGTATGACCACGTGTAGGACAATAAACTAATTTACTCTCCGGAAGCAAGCAAGGGACCATCCCATCAATTCCGATCATGGGCCCTAAGGCAGAGGCAGATTCAAAAATTTCAGCAAAAGTTCCTAGATAAGATAAAAAGTTAGCTGCGGGTTATAATACTAATAGAATGTCAATATGTTTGTACTTTAACACAAAAAAATTAACATCTATCACCAACCTTGTAGGCAGGGACAACAGTTTCAGCACGTATTTAAATAGCTTTTCTAATTGACAGATTACAAAATGTAATAATTGGTTGCAAAGGCATATCCAGCTCAAAACGTAAGGTTGAGAAGCTTTCTGAATTTAACCTACATCAAAGAGAATTGAATGCACAACAATAATACACACTAGCATTAAAAACACTATTTATTTAAAAGAATCAATTTTTAAACAATAATTTGTGAGGATAAGTTGCCAATTTTTCAACTACTTCTTTTACTAAATTTACTCCATATGGAAAATTGGGTCTCTGCCCTAACTCTTAAGGTGGGGCAACTGCTCCATCTTGCCCCAGCCTGCATACACCCTTGATTGGTTGGTATTCAAGTCAATTGTTTTCATAGTTTTTTGTGTCGAATTATTCAATACGCACAATTAGGCACTGACCTGGGGCCCCCGATTCCAAAGGGCCACATAAAAATTTGAAATTTTAACTCCTTTATAATTGGGAAATTCAGCTTCCAAGAATGCATTGATTGTTAGTTTTAGTCACAAACTGGTCTTTTAATCCATTTGTAAATGTAGATCAATTTTTTTAAATGAAAGGTATTTCACGTAATTAATTTTATTTCAGTCTTTTCAATTCGTACATGGTTGAATCTTCTCACATTTTGTTCTGATTTCTTTTTTATGTAATTTGTTCACAATTGGTTAACTAGAAACAAAAAATACCATGAATTGCGATGTTTAGACTAGCTCTTTATGCCATTCCTCCATTCAGAAAGTCTGAATTTAAGGATCAAGAAGGTGTCCTTAATACAATTTAATTTGTTTTTAAGTTATTCATCAAACAAATGATATAAAGAGAAATAGTGAAAGAAAAGTCAAGTATTAAAAACATTTACATTTTATTTAAGTTGACGTTTTATATATGTTGATTAAACAAAAAGAAAAAAAGAAATATACAAGTATGAACAATTGTAAAAATGTTTCTAATTGTTTTATTCTGTGAGACATAGTCTTCTAAGATGAGAGATAAGATCAATTTTTTGGGGGAAAGGTCCCTAAGTGAGTAAATGCCTAAAGCCCCAAACTTCCTTAATCCGGTATTGGTTTTAACATTAACATTATCAATGAACCCTTTGCCTTTAAAATCATTAATGATTTTATAATCACATAGTGAACTTGTGTTAAATGATAATAATAATAATAAATTTTTTATTGTCAAAAAACAGTACAGACTGAGTATGATCACGTGGAGGACAATAAACTAATTTACTCTCCGGAAGCAAGCAAGGGACCATCCCATCAATTCCGATCAAGGGCCCTAAGGCAGAGGCAGATTCATAAATTTCAGCAAAAGTTCCTAGATAAGATAAAAAGTTAGCTGCGAGTTATAATACATATATAATGTCAATAT
>NNCF01132405.1:136402-162517 GCA_002313205.1 Laupala kohalensis | reverse complement strand
CCGTATATTGTGTTAAAATGTAAATAAATACGAAAGAATCAAGAACAACGAATTGTAAAATAATGTAATAATTCTATGAATTATGACGACGATAACTTGGGTGCAACAATGGGGCAGGGTTTAAATAAGTAAATAAACATACCGACAACTAAAATCAAAGAAATAATTTAGGATGACAACTGCAGATAAATTAATTCCACAATAACTAAGGCAATATTATGTTAGAGTGTACTGAATAACTACAAAAATAATCAAGAAAACAAATGGTAAAATATTGGAATAATTCTATTTACGACGACGAAACTTGAGCAGTGCAACAATAGAGTACGTTATTTGTAAGTTAATAATGATGTAATAGTATACGCACCAGAAAATCTAAATACAGCAAAATAATTAATTTTAATGAACCAATAATTTGAATTTATGATTCCGTTTGTATTTACGTAAACTTTATCACACTTTTGAATGAAGCACTGAATGAAAACAATATGAAATTATATTTGGTCCGTTGAGTTTGAAAACCTTAGGAAATGTTTCTAGTGTTTTTTCACTTAACACTCACACAGAACAAAGAATTTTACACTACAATGAAAGTTGGGATCTAAATACAACTACTGATCACAAAAAACTCGAAAAATGAAATAATTAGAAAGATTATACTGAAAAATAGAGACAGCTCATTCACAACCGCAGCTAACTCCAGGAGCAGGCTAGCCAAAAAAGTGATGATGAGTGTTATTAAGGCTCACTTCTGTGTGAGTTCACTAATTAGACACATTGTGTGTCAAATTTTGGGGGAACAGCATCTAGATAGAATCTAGACTGCTGCATCCAAGTATTACAACTGTGGTTATAAGTCGCAGAGGGTGAACTTTTCATACCCTCAGTTATATGAACCGAGACATAGAAATAAAACGCTACAAAGTTTTCTGGCCCCACCAGGAATTGAACGTGGGATGACTTGTTGACAAGTGAGCATGCTAACACCAAGCCATGGAGGGTCTATTAATTAATTGTAATTATGGAAACTACAAAGATTAATAAGATTAACGAGAAGAATAGACATATTGAAACAGCCACCCACTAGGTTTGTATATTAATGTCTGAGGGGAAATTGGGGAAAAACGCGGGCTAGGATGGGGTTATGGAGATAATGCACGAAACCAGCCAAGGTTGAGTTCAGCTACTGAAAATTAACTAATTAGTAATTAGAAACAATAAAAGTTAAATTGAATTATAACCAATTAGTCATTTATTTCTATTTGATAAGTTATTAATGTAATCACATTTATTTGATATCATTTAAACTAATGATTTAACATATCATTCATTGCAAAATAAAGAATAAATAAATAAATAATTTTTGTCGGAAACAACACAGATTCTTTTTTGTGAGTGGGTGTGGGAGCTGTCGTGTGAACTGGCTTGAGGCTCCTAGAGTCCTGTACGTAAAGAAACGCCAGCGACTTCGCTTGGCGAGTTTTTTCTCATACAGCTCAAATTTGTTGCGTACAATTTCTCATAGCTCACTACTTATATTGTGCGTGCGTGCTTACAAGGCTCCGGGTTCAGTAGACTTAAAGAAGGGCAAGAGAAGCCAGTTTAGTGCCAGCGACGCCCAATGGGATAGCATTGTTATTCACGTGATCCATATCCATGTGGTAGTAAGTATGAATAGAGTCCTTAATTTAAGAGAGAACCGTCAGTAGTTTCCACAACTCGAGAGCACGTAATTTCTCATAACAGCGCAATTTCTCTTATAACCCCTTTGGCACCAACTGTTACTTGATGCTCATTTCTTGATGGCGGAGTAAGGAGTAAGGAAGGGAGATATGACATCATCATGTGATCAATTACAACAGATTGACACCTCTGTGAGAAACTGGGTAGTATTTTCCGGAAACATGAAAAATTCCGAAATATATTCCCCTCTCTGTCGGTTCTCTAGCTTCGCCTAGCATGTTCGGGAGCCATGAGAAATTCCGCAATACATATTCTTCGCTTGAGCTTCTCTACTTGTAGGAAACCAGTGCCTCCAAGTCCAGTGCGACCTCACGTTTCTAGATGTACTTTACGTGCAATGTGCAATGGTCTATGTACAGACAGAAGGCAAGACCAAACACAATTTTTCTTGATGTGCAACCTTCAAAACATTCACGTTCATTAATATCTAAAAGTTCACAAGAAAGGGAGAATGGGTCCTCCAATAGACGCGGAGGCTATTCAGTATTAGTGACCTTGATTTAAGAGAGAACCGTCACGGGAGGAAATATAATGCGGAATTTCTCATATTTCCGGAAAATTCTACGCCCAGTTTCCCATAGTGGCTTGAGTCAGCTGTAGTTTGTCACATGATTGTGTCGTTTCTCCCTCCATTTCTCCACCTATAAGAAACGATCTGGTGCCAAAGGGATTATGAGAATTTGCGCATAGTAAAATACAGCAGTTATGAGAAATTACGAGCTCTTAATTTGTGGACACGGCTGACTGCTCTCTCTTAAATTAAGGTCTCTATTCAGTATGAGAAGAAAGGGAGAAAATAAAGACTCTGACCTGCATCTCTTGGTGTCATGTCTCCCACGAAGCTCTCCCATGGCAGCAACTGCATCAACGTCTCGTCCTCAATCTGCAGCCACGCGGCAGAAGGCCACACCTGTCCAACAACAACAACAATCATTCATTTCTCATTGTAGTATTCGTAAATGGGAAATGATGCATGCTATTGGAGCTTATCTACATGGGGCGATGTGTGTAAGGAGGCAGGAGATAAGGGTTATTGTTAATAGGTGAGTCGGTTAGGTTGGGTTTACCAACAACTTTGCTGTCGTGGAGGTGTTAGTAGGAGTAGTTAATAATGGTAAGAGTTATTGATACTGGGAGTAGAAGGGTGGATAGGAGGGCTCTCTTTTCAGAAGTTACAGCTATATGAACTGGGACATTAAAGTGAAAAGTTACAAAAAAAATTATAACCTCGCTGGAAATCGAACCCGGAGTGATTCAGTGGCAAGCAAACATGCTAGTCCATGAGCTACCAGAGAGGCCAAAATAAATGAAAGAATAAATAAATAAATATAGTTGTGTCTGTGTCCAGCCACCAGTGTGCATTGACGACTACACATCAAGGCATAGGCATAAAACATTCTGACAATGGCGGCCATTTTGATGCTTCTTGTTAATGGAGGAAGAATGAACGATTAATTCAATATATGAAAAATATACGACCTATATTCAATATTAAAATGGGAGAAGATCTTAGTTTGTATGAAGGATTACAATCGGAACATACCGAAGTTCATCTTCGGTGGTAAAGCGATCTTCAAAGAATAACAGAACCTTGTGCCTTGCTTAACAGAAAGATGACACTTCTTGGCAAAAGTAATGACCATTAAGTTGGTTAAAACTCTCGATTTTAAGAACAGAACATTCGTTACTTTCTTCTGAATATTAAAAAATATGCAAAGAATTAACAAGATGTTCCTGTAAGTAATAGAAAGTTCGTGGTCCTATTTAACATTTACATCTTTAAGATTTATTTCAAAATATTTTTGGTTTTGATTGTTTAAGAAACTTCTTTTTTTCTTCTTTTTATCGCATGCATAAGTGTCTACTAACACCTCAGGGTTAATCTAGTATAAATTCCGTGTTAGAAACACTGTTCTGGAACTGAAATTGAATTATTCCCACCAAATATCCTAATAGAGACGATAAAGCCTCAGTACTCTTTTTATATCTAGTGGATTGGGCCAGGGAGACGGTCTGAACGTCGCCGGGATTTGAAACAAAGATCTTGTGGTCAACAGCTCAGCGCTCTCTCAGTAAAGCTTCGTCGACTCTAGTGTTCAATTACATTAACATTCAATTTTAAAAATGGATGCTTGACTAACATACTGGTTCTCAATATTACTGTTATTCATTGAACTAAGGAACCCATGAAATGGTTAGGTAGACCAGTGCATCCCCCTTTCGGACCAGGGTGTCACAATTGTAACACTTTTTTCACTACGCGAATCGCACTCTGAGAGGATCAGACCAACCTGACATAATTGTGACAGTTTCTAGTCGCAACTGTAATTTTCTTGGAATTTTTATCGTGGCGTAGTCACACCGCTGTTTGATTCCTTCAATGCAAGGTGTCTTTTGACACAAGATATTGTTGTATTGCATTTTTCTCTGTAGCAAAAGTAATTATCGTCAGTTATTTCCTCGAATACGTATATTGCGTTAAAGTGAACGGAATGTCAATCTAACAACGCAAATCGGATTGGTTTCATCCGAGCGGTCGTAATTAAGTGATTTGTGTGAACTATCACAATCGTGACAGTGTGGACTGAACAGACACCTGTTTGATTACATCTTCGCTAATAATTTGTATATTCTGCTGCTTAATTTTACAATAAATTAATCCCCCCAGGGGATTTACATCTAGTAAGTACGTGTTTGGCAAACACGGGGCCCCGAGCTGAGTCTGGCATTACTTCCACTTACTTGTGCGAGGCTCCTTCCTTTTTCTTTCCTGATCTCCCTTGGTCACCGCTTGTTCTTTTCGATCCCGACGCTATTAGGGTTAGGGTATCTTTCATTTTCCTCTTTCATCTTCTTCTCTTTTTAATGTTTTAAGTAAAGTGTTGAGATATGTTGGGATTTGAGTTTTGAGTTGTAATTCAGGAGGGTTTTTAGTGGATATGGCTGAGTCATTTGGCGAGTCCCACACGCGGGGAGAGTCATGTTGGCTCTCCCTAGTGCGTAACTGCATTTTCTCTACCTGTACAAGTTTTAAGGGCTCTAATGACCTCGATGTTGACGAGCTCTAAAGCCCCACCCCCCCAAAAAACAATAA
Source organism: Laupala kohalensis (assembly GCA_002313205.1). Classification (NCBI taxonomy): domain Eukaryota; kingdom Metazoa; phylum Arthropoda; class Insecta; order Orthoptera; family Trigonidiidae; genus Laupala; species Laupala kohalensis. Next base: position 157,680 of record NNCF01132405.1, on the reverse strand, counting down.
ATTAATTCGAGGTAACTCGGATTTTGAATATTTGACGACAACGACGATTTTGACCTGGAATCGAACTATGAATTCAGAGTTGACCCGCCTGACGATGAAATTACCTGTGATAGCGATGAAGAAAATTACGTCAGAGCTACTGCAAGTAATCCAAAACCCCAGTTTTGGAATAAAACTCTTTTTCCTTCAAATACAGATCCAGTTAAAATCTATAAAAAAATCGAGCTTTCGATTTTTAGTCCTGCTCTATTTTTTTTAAATACTTCATGTTAGAAACATTTTTATTTCGTACCAATCAATATTATCAACAAAGTGAAAAATCAATGGGTCCCCAGTGTACTGCAGCTGTTGTAATTGTACCAATAATTTATTTTCTAAATACAACTATATTTAACTGACACTATTGTAACAATAATTTTGTGAGAAGCATTGAGACCCAAGTGTGACTTTTGTGACACTTCTCCCCCCTCCTCTTCACATAGGAAATTAAAATATATATTTGTTCTAATTAGATAATTATACAGCCAACACTATAAAAAAATTAAAAATATATTTTTCCGTGGCCTCGGGTCTGTAAGGGCAACACAATTATCCCAATATCTGTGCCGTGTACCATCTGTGCAGCATGGCGAGCAGCGCACCAGCAGTCGAATGCCAGAGCCACCTGGAGCACAAAGCGAACCATTGGTTGTTCCCCCACCACTTCATTGGACACGCTGAAACAAGCGAAGTCACAAGCTAAATACAGTTCTCAGTGAATGATAAAAAGTTAATGGTCAAAGAAGAAGTTGCGAACTGCGCATGACAGCAGTATGGCCAATAAACTAATTTACTCTCCGGAATCAAGGGACTATTACATCCATTCCTATCAAAGTACCCAAAGGCAGTGATAGATTTAATACAGACGTTTTGCACAACATACACGCTTCCTAGCGTATACGTAAAGTTGATGACGCTTACCGTATAATGCACATGGGAAGAACTAGAGTAATCGATGCATTTTGCATAGCGTACCTTCTGTTCGAACCATTCTAAAAATTGTGAACCCAAACGAATTACGTCTATGCACAGTACTCAAGTAAACTGTACTGTGAGTACACCAGCACGTGCTCTTGCGGCACGTAAAACAAACATCTCTCGCGTACCCTCTTTTATAACATAACCTCAAATCGAGACCAGAATCCGCCATGACCTCTCTCACTATCATACGCAAACAAACCTCTGTCCATGCGCAGAAGTAACTAGCATGTGGATAGCGTGTGCGATAGCTCGCAGGTACGCTATGCAAAATCTCCCTAATATTTCAGCACTCCAAAACTAAAAAATAATAGCATTAATCACACTGCCGCCCATAAATCCGCTACTGTCCGACGGAAAACCGGAGAAAAACATGAACAAGATGGAATAATAATAACACAAGGCAGCTTGATTTTGGGGTTTGCAAGATTTTAAGTTTTCTTTAATATTTTGTGCCTGTTGATTTAAAAAAAAAACCATTTATATCTCCCTATCACGTAAGGATTCTTTTTTACAATGATAGAAACAAAATTTGAAGAGTGTCAAAACTGCCATTTTTATATCACTAGAGGTCATTTTTTTTAAACAATTATAAAATGTATATTGAAAACGAATATTTGTGAAAAATGAACTAACAAATGTCGCTAATATATCTCATGACGAGTAATACCTATTTGAGATTATATATTATGGAAGTTTGTACTTTGTTTCAATATTTTACGTTTGATAGAATTGTTTTGCTTTTGTTGTCCTCAGTTGGCTTAAGTAGCCCATAAAGCGAACACAAGTGTGTGTCAAGAGACCTAGTTCATTTTGATATATATGTGGCAGTTTTGCTCTGTTAGATAATGAATTCCGTTCTATGCACACTTCGGAATACAGCTGGGAGATCGGTACAAAAAGTGGGCCCCTCATCAAGTATTTCATTTGTATGTCATTGTCAGAAGCGGAAACGAAAATATGTATTGGTTGCCCATAGTTTTATATAGAATTTTGGAGCTTTAAAATAGGAGCAAGATGAGATATTGCACAGTGTCGTATTTCACGTATCATTTTTTAATTTGTATGAGTAAAATTATTTTTGCTATTCAATATTCTTTTACTTCATATTTTTAAAAAAATATTATCAATATACAAAAGATTTTACACTGCTCATAATGTTACAGAAGTAGTCGAAATTTGACAATTACTAAATTTTGTTTTTACGATTGTAAAATATCCTCACACAATAGAGAAAAAGTAAATACTAGATTTAAATTTGGCACAGCAATTTTGTTCCAAATCAACTAATCCAAACCCCAGATGAAAAGTTAAATGTTGTAATTATGTCTGTAGAATTAGAATTATTGATTATTATTACACACTCTGATGTATTAACTATTAAAGACAATCCCCCATTCTGGGCCATCATCAGGCAAGTAATGAAAAAACAATCATTGTAACGGCTTTTTAAAACCTTTTTATATTTTTGACATTCCGTGCTTCTGTACTCATATTGTAAATATTCTATGAATTTTCTCTGTGCTTTATTCCTTTATTTTGTGTGTGATCCATGCATTCCATATTCTGTGATTTGTGTACACTCTGTATCACTTTTCCCAATGTGAAACTGTGGCTCTTGTTATTCACGACTTTTGCCTGATGATGGGGTTGAAATGTTGGGTGTCAAGAGGAATTCCTACATTTGCTCATTTTCTTTCTGATAAAGTTGAAAATTCGTGAAATTCCGTAAGAGACTATATTAAATTGAAGTTGCAATAACTCTCAAACTATTCTCGCGAAGGTCATGAAATTTGGTCCGCTTATTCGCAGTCATAATAACAACAAGTTTACGAAATATAAACAAAGTCTAGCATTTTTGAGTATATGTGAAGGTCTACCTTAATAGTTAATAGATCAGTCTATGAAATAGGATCGTTTTTTAAATGTTGTAGGCTAATCATTGATGATCTTTCCTCGTAATTCAGAGTAAAGCAACTCACGCAAGTGATGGAGCAGGGGCCCAAGGGGGAGGGGCCTCCCTCTGTTGAGCCAATCGCGTGAAGGCCCTGGCGTAACTCCCACAAGCAACCGCCCACGCCGCTCCCAGAGCGCGCCATCGCAACCTCTGCACACTTGTTGCGTCTGCCCAATGCGCTGCCTCATCTAGCACAAGGACGTTCAGTATTCGACAAAGATAGAAAAAAAACTGCCACACAGGTTCTCGATCTATCCTAGACGGTCCTGATATTCACTTATTCTCTAGTAAAAATGGCCATAGCACTGGCCATCTGTTATCGCCAAACGACGATTGGTGGCCACTTGAAATGAATTGCCATCAAATTCTCTACCATTGACGGCCACATAAAATGAATGACCGTTTCGCGTTAATAGATGGCCACGCAATCGCCATTTTTACTAGTCTTTCGGGGCTGAGCCGGATGCTGATTGAAACCGATCCCCTCCGACAGCAATTAAGGGATATCCTCTTTTCTAGTTCAGATTGCATTAAAATTACGGTGGGACCAGCACTCCTAGTCAAATCACCGAGATATATCACTATCTTTATTTTTATTCTAATGAATTTAAAACTCAACAATATGAATAATAATGAATGAAAACATAATTTAATTTGTATCCATCAGTTTATAGTACACTACAGACAATATTCAGGAACTCGCTTGACTCGTTTGAAAAGCATAAGAGCATGGCGGTCGAGCACAACGGCTTCGTATTTCATGCATCTCATGTCGGAAAAAGGAAAACATCTTTCTCAAATGTCCAGTGACCAATAGACAAAAGTGATGCAAGAAATATTGCAGATCAAAGTGACGTTTCATCACTTTCGTGCTTTCAAACTGGGCCTTTAAAAAAAGTGTTTCCTCCATAATATGCAATGTATTACACCATCAATTATAATTGCAAATATTTTATTTAAATGACCGGGGAGACATGTTTTTCGAGTCGAAATCTCAATAAGTATCTGTTACTCTGTTTATTTATGCTGACTTCTAAGGTATTTTCGTGATTTAATTCTAAATACGCTAGTAGTACCTTTAGTACTCTTCTTCCATTAAAACAAAATTTAAACCACAGTTGCACAACGTTCTTTTACTGAGATAGCAGCTCACCAAACTGCCTCATTCACCCTTCTCTATAATTAAGATTTAAATTATGTACATTGGTGAGCTTCTGTTTCAGTAACGGGATGTTGCAGAAGAGTGTTTCAAATTTTGTTTTATTCATCTACAATAGACGAGAAAGATGACATATTGTATTGTAAGATTAATGGTTACTTTTTCGCAACTTATTCTAGAACATGAAATTTCTGATACTATCAGTCGAGGGACATCCGGATCAGCCCCGAGCAATTGGAAAGCGTCTGCAACGAGAGATTAGGAAAGGTAATTATCTGAGTGGCAGATTTTCGATTTTTCACAAAAACTTCTTGGGAAAGTTAATAAAAAAATAAATTGAGAGTAAAAACTAAGTGGTTAAAACTTCAATAAAAGAAAAAAAACATCTGATGAAAGGTAATGAGAAATTAACTTCATACAAGGAATCTAGGTAAATTTTAAAAGATTTCAGTAAACACTTCCCGTATATTTAATAGTTACAAATAATGATTTTTTGGGAATTTTGCGCTATTGCAGGACGTTTTTAAACCAAACTAATTAGTACAACTGTTCGAAAAAGTTACGGAGCTGCTAGATCGTACAATGAAGTCTCCATACCTGCGTGTGGTGAACTCAATGGCTCCACAATATGTCTCCAAGACGTCCACAAACGGGAGCCTCTAGACCAAGCACTGGATGGCAGCTCCCTTCCAGCCTCTTCTGTGGACGACGAATCGCTCTCCGTATCCTTTGGCGAGAGCGGGAAAGCATTGGCGTTGTCTGAATCGTCCATCTGATGGGAAGCTGGCACGTCCATGGGTGCCGTGGAAGCGGGTTCGTTTTGGGTGGTCCAAGAACCCGGATCAACTCCTTCTCCCCTAGAAATATGATTGAGCCAGTATTGAATATCTCGAAGAGAGCCTGTTTGTGCGCGTCTCGCGGAGTGTCTGCTGAATTCGAGTCTCGGAGGAGCGACGATGCACTCGATGTGCACCTCTGGCATGCGAGGGACCTCGTCGCCGCTGTCAGAGACCTCTTCCGCATCCTGGTCCTCGTTTGTGGCTCCCGTGTCCCTCGCTTCAGAGCCCGGAGTCTCCCTCTTATCTCCACTTCCCAAGTCCAACCTTACGCGGGTAGATGTTGGAACAGCTGTGACGTCTTGTCTCGTGGAGGAAGAGCGATCCACTTGAGGTAAAACGTGAACGCGAGTTGCAGGCGTTGGATTTGTCCGAGTTGACATGCTGCTATGGTTTCGAGCCAATAAATGAGAATTATTGGCGAAACGCGTTCTTTCGAAGACTTCCCTCAAGAAAGAGAGAGAACCACTGTAATCGAGAGACGGATTCGGTGATATTTTTTGTCCTGATGGTTCCTCGGGTTGTTTTTCTCCACTCGATGCCGTGTCCTGAGACACAGTGCTGGACGAGGTTTTGCCCAGATTCGATTCGTCCCCTCGTTGAGGCCAATGAGTGAATCGATCGGACTGATTGTCTTCCGATTGACGATCAGAGTGTCGCGAATTCCACTCTTGACTTCCTGGAAGCAATGAGCCGTTCTGATCGGGAGAAAGATAATCTCCACTAGCTTGTGTCTCTCGTGGAAACCTCTCCCCTGACGATGCCTCTGTGGAGTTCCACATCACTCTAGAAACTTGTGGGAGTTGAGATCGCAACACGAGATACATGGGAAGGATCATGGCGACTTGTGCTATCACTGAAGTAGCTTGTCTGAGGAAATTGAGCGACTCTTCACGTGATCCCCCGACAGGGCCCGCTCCGAGCCCCAGGGGATTCAAGACTTCTCGTTCCATAGCCGATCTTGTACGCAATGCCGTTTGTGGCAAATGAAGATTACCCATAGCAGAAAACAAAGAGTCCAAAATGGACTGAAAAGTAGGATCCGACTCCGCGAGAGACCTGCGCCCAGCAGTCGTTCGCCGATAGCTCGTTCCAGGAATTGGACCCTCACTTTGCGGTGTCCGAGGTGGTGGGATAGGCATCTGTGCCAGCTGAGATGCTAATGCACGTAACTGTTCAATAGTGTCCGTCTCTGCAGTTGATGATGTACTCGCCAATGTTTCAGGCCCTACAATGATTCCCTGAGCAGTTGATGAGTTTCCATCTGTGAAATGAGCACCTGATTGGTGGTCATTTCCTTCAGTTTGAAACTGAAATAAATTGTGCAGATGTGTATCAAGATTAACGGTTTCCCATTCTCCTATATCCTCTTCTATATCCACCACAGCTCCTGATTCCAAATTTGACGCAGGAATGTCCTGCGTGTTGGAAATGGTAGAGTCACCATCACCATCATAATCGTGGTCATTAGTATCTGAAGGTAAATCTCCTGGAAAATCAACAGAAATTATTTCAACTTCATCAAAATCAATCATCAGGTCCGGGTCATCTTCTTTGTTTACTGGTGTATCAACAGGACGAGGACCGTCCACTTGAGAAATTTTCCAAGATTCACCAATGATCTCGCTTTCATCTGCTTCTGTGCTGGCATCCGTGGTTGGCAATTCATCACTACGTGAAGAATTCCCTGCCCCCTGTGCTGAGAATTCAGTGTTTGCTGGGGGATCTGGCTCTTCATTAGTTCTGTCTAAACCAGATGACTGAGTTTGCGCCCCAGGAAGAACGTGCATGGCACTGTCTTCTCCCATGATATCTGAAGACTCAGTTGGATGCTGAGATACCTTCAAGTTGAGAACATTCTCTTGTTTATATGCTGAAGAAGGAGACTCACTCACAATGTTGGAACTTGAAAGTGCTCGATTTCCATTGCTCATAGCATTTGGATTGCCGTAAATCGAGGGTTGCATTCGATGAGATGGACGCTCTAGCACTCGTGGCATTTCCCTTACTGGAGGCTGTGGAGCCATGAACTGCGGATTTAATACGTTCCCTGACACGAATAGTGAGTGAGAAGATCGTGGTTGTGGTTGAACAAATCTCGAGGTGGTAGGGGTTGGTTGAAAATCAGCTAAAAGATGAGAGCAAGGCCTCTCTCTCAGTTCCGGAACGGGTACTCCTACATGTCGTTGGGGTTGTCTCATTCCGATGGTTGAAGCTTGAAATAAATTATTCTGGTTTGAATTGCTAGAAGAATCATAAGATGATCCAGCTTGAGTTGATTCGCGAGTGAATCTTAAGAAATCTCTGAAAGTCTGTTCATTTCCTGGCAACGAGGGGAACAAGCCTCTTGGCAAAGGAAGCCCAGTACCCTGGAACGCCGTGAATGGATTCATAGCGAGAATGGACTGTGACAAAGGAGGTTGAGTCAGGGGTTGCATCAACATAGGCATGAATGGCGGGAATCCCCCTGGACTTGGAGAAGAAGGAATAAGAATCGGGGCAATTGGTTGGAAATATGCTGAATGCTGACCTCTGGTTGGTGGTATGCCTGTAGTCAACGGAGGTAAGGGGAACATCAGTGGTGAAACATTGGAAGATTGCATTGCTCTCCCTCCAGCCATATGTGTAGCTAAAGCCAATAATCCACTTGGTCCAAAGGATGGCAATGAAAGATCAACATTTGCAGGTGTAGGCACAAATACGAGTTCATTAGTAGAATGCTCTTGTGGCAAAACGTGAGTGCTTGATGTCCGCACGTTGCTCTGATTAGCTGCCTTCGACCTTAATTCTCCATCACTGGGTTTCTTTGATTTAACCACCGTACTGGCACAAGAATTTCTACTTGTTGAAGGTGCATAGACGCCAGTTGGCATGGAAGGACCACCTGCACGATTAATATCTCTGGAGCATGTACACTCAATGCGAGTCACATCCATCGCTCTTAGAGGTTGGACTCGTGCCGCGTGTGGCAGGCGATTGTAAGCATCGAAATATCCTCCACCTAATTCTGCTGCATGCAGTGAATCGAGGGGTAAAGGAGCAAATCTCGGAGGAAAACGTGGCTCATTTGCTTGGAATAGCTGACGGCCAAACATTGCTCTGGAGACTTCATTCCTACTCGAGTCTCTAGCTCTGCTCTGATGTTGGATCTGCATGGGTCTGTAAGTTGGTTGCATAAATTCAGGGAAATTGTGAAAGTCAGAACGTGGTTCCCTCCTCATTGGAGAGGGTGGTGCAGCTCTTAGATGTCGCGTTGACAGATTAATAGCTGCTTCCGCGGATGTTTCTTCAGATGTTTGCTCAAGGAAAGCACTGGACTCGATTGGACGCCCTCCTTCCTCATCAGAAATTATATGCTCAGTTGAATCTGAGTCAACGTGGCATTTCATTGAATCATCGGATTCATTAGAACTTGATTCTTCTGTGGTGAATGGAACCGTTCCTGAAAGTTCCGATAAATTGATTTCCGTGTCTCTGAATGTCACACGTTTTGGCAATACAGGCTTCTGTGGGATCCCAGAGTGTGAACCTTTCGGTTCTTGAGTTGTGTAAGCACCACCTTGGTCAGACTGGAAGTCCATACTACCTTCCTCTGGCACAGGGCTGATTGGTTCATATCGCGGTGCAGTCACCACAGTATCCAGGGAGACTTCACTGTTGGTTGTGTCAACTATTTCTTCAGTTTCAGTATTTGTCTCCTCAGATTGGCCAGCCAAAGTCTCATTTTTCAATGGTAATGCTTCTCGTTGCTCTTCAGTTTCCATGTGTTGAATATCCGGTTCAGCGAGCAACTGCTGTTGATTACCTAACTCCTCTGATTGATCAGCCAAAATCTCATTTTCCAATGGCAATGCTTCTTGCGGGTCGCCATTTTCCATGTTTTGAATATCTGGTTCAGCGAGCAACTGCTGTTGATTACCTTCCCCAGGATCTGAAAACGTGAAAGCATTTTGATCAGAATCGTTTTGTTCAGAATCATCTTAACCACCATCGCCACCACCTTCGCCGATGCCTGAACCACCATCGCCATTCCCTCCAGAAGGGTCGGAACCCTTCCACCATCTTGTTCAGAATGATCACCTTCAGAATCATTTTGATCAGGATGGTTTTGGACACAATTATAAACTGTGTCATAAGGAGGGCTATTGTTTGGACAGAGTTGAAGGGTCTTAGTGAATCTGGTTTCTTCCATGTGAGGAAAGGACGCTGCAAAATCGATTTGAGAACGTAGTGAAAATCCTTTGATAGTGACCCTCACGGATCCACTGAGGGTGTGTGACGAGAATGGGAATTCGAGGATGCAGACGCAAAAGGGGATACTGTAAAAGAAAAGTCATTAAGTACGTTTCTACCATCATTCGTTAACAAATTGATCCAGATAGCAGCAGTTGGGCGCGATAGCTAAACGAGAAGAAGACAAAACTTTATTCCCAGGGTACACGAGTCGCCATCGAGGCACGGTGTTTTAAGCGCCATCTCTGATCACTGGGCAATAATAGTGAGTCGCCCATTTTGGTGTGACATCTTGCGAGCTCTGACCCTGCATGGGGCAGGAGTGCATCAAACCATATATGATATGAATCATGTTAATGAAATATATTTTTTATAAAGTTGTAGTAGACACCGAAAAAACTGTATCTTGTCACTATGGCCGAAATCTCCCTTTAAAAGCGGCTTGTGACGTACTGAATCATCTATCAACGCAGAGTAAAAACTATTAGACACACTTGAAATTTCTAGTGAATTTTTCTCTGATATTGTCTAGACCCCCGTAGAAGTGATTTTTTGAAATTTCGATTTCAAAAGGGTACAATAGAGTAAAATGAGATTTTTCGCAATTTTACTAACATTCACGAACTATGATGAAAGGTAATGAAAATATTATTTTTTTTGTTTCTATGCGCACGACTTAGTCATTCATCAACCCGGAGAGAAAAATGTATGGAAGATGCGTACACGAAATTAAACGGGATATTGCTTATGTGTTGTACTGGATTAATTGCATAATAAAAAGCATAACAATAATAACAAGAGGAAAGAGGAAACACATTTATGGCTCAAAAAGGGAAACCTATTTGCACAAACAACCGGATTCATGATGGCTATCCACGATAGGGTATTATCGATAAATAATTATCAAAAAATTATTCCAAAATGAAGGAATTGAAGATAAGCGCAGGAAATGCAAAGACGCGTCAGAAACTATTGAACACATCACAGGTTCATGTCGGCTTCTTGCAAACACAGATTACACCAAAAGACACAACAATGTAGGAAAATTTCTTCACCAACACCTTTCAGGAAACAGCAGACACTCCATACTACAAATATGAACCTCCATTTGGTACTGAAAATAACAATTGGAAACTTTAATGGGATAGACAAATTAGAACTGACACAACCTAAACCTGCAAACCATCCTGACATCATGCTCCTAGACCGAAATAAGAAGGAAATTCCTGCAATTGACGCTGTCATACCATTGACTCACTGACAGGAGTTATAGTTAAAAAATTAACAAATACAATGACGTGGCTGACCAGTTAAAGAAACTCTGGAAACTGGAGAGAGTTATTATTCGATCTATAGTTATTTCGACTGCAGGAATTATACCGAAGTACACCGACGCTATTTGGAAATACTTGGAGCAGCCAAGACACTGACCAATATGCAGAAATCAGTAATCCTTGACACATCCCACATAGGGCGAAAATTTCTAGAAGAGCTTGATTGAACTTGACAATATACGTTCAATAAGTGGGAATGATCCAGCTGCATGCTATGGAATACATTCATTCATAATAATAATAACAATAATATATTAATCTGATCTCAAAGGGGTGTTTCAGGGTGAAATGTGTTTTAATGTGCTTTTCGAGTTTTTTGTAAATATTATGAAATAATTAAGGTGTAATAGCAATTTTTTAATGTACTCGTGATATTTTTTCTACATATCAAATAGAGAAAGGTAATCGACAACAAAACCTCCGGTGCGGAACCGCACAGGGTTTCCAAAGATGACTAAAGATTCATGTTAGTGTTTATATAGGGAACGAAATATTATAATTCTGTGTTAAAACGGTGATGTATATGAAGACTGAATTACGTAAGTGCCATCTGTTTTATAAGAAACTCCATCCCCCCCCCCAGGGGACTTTCATCTAGTAACTACGTGTTTGGCAAACACGGGGCCCGGAGCTGAGTCTGGCATTGCTTCCACTTACTTGTGCCATGCTCCTTCCTTTCTCTTTTCTGACCTCCCTTGGTCACCTCTTATTTTTTTCGATCCCGACGCTATTATGGCTAGGGTATCTTTCGTTTTCCTCATTTTTGTCTCCCTCATCATTTTTTGTCCCTCCCTATAATTGTCCTCAATGTTTTGAGATATGTTTTTGTATGTTGTAATTCAGGAGGGTTTTTAGTGGGTAGGGTTGAATCATTCGGCGAGTCCCACACGCGAGGAGAGTCATGTTGGCTCTCCCTAGTGCGTAACTGCATTTTCCCTACCTGTACACGTTTTTAGGACTCCAATGACCTTTGATGTCCAACAGTAAGTTATGCTCAACATGGCATCAGCATTCAGCTCCACGAACGAATCCTGCCTCTGAATCCTTCAAAGATTAACAACCGAAGTGTTCCGAATAGTTCCGAAGGTTGTTGTGATAGTGTCTCTAGGGTAGGGATGTACCAGTGCAGGAAAAAATTGTCACTGGTGAAACTGATCGTGAAAATGTTGGAGCTATGACACGTTGTGGGTCCAGTGACTGGAATAGTGAGGCTCTGTCATTTGTTCCCTGTTCCAGCTTCGTATTGTTGTTGTCAGTTTATTCCGTATCGTCATTGAAAGCATTATACAAAAAATAATCACGACAATAAAATATTACTTACATTTCTTGAAGTGACTATTGACACGTTATGATTTTCTTGTACCATTATACAAATTATAATAATAAAGACAAGTGAACAGTAGAAATTACATCAAATAAGGAAAGAAATAATTGTTTGTTACTACCATAAAAACTACGGAATAACGACCCTGAGGTAATACGGAAGGCGAGTACATAAATTCAAATAAAATCAATCTAAAAAAGCGTTTTCATGGTCATTCCAAATGCATTATTTGAACTTTAATTACCGTTCTAGGTTTTTTACCTCTTCTTAATTATTTTCAATTTACCAATTTATAGTAATTTTATTTCACAATTTCATTTTACCAGTAAAAATTCATAGAACGGAATAGTTACTGTTCCAAAATCACNGAGTGCAGATGTGTATAAGAGACAGCGCTTTAACAACCGCGAATCGTGACAGGCAATGAACTTATTCTGTGACTGCGAATCATAGAGTTAAAGATAAATAGAGGCAACCGTCTCTGTTGTAGATTGTCCTTGATAACATGGGACAGAAGATCCTGAGAGGCATCGCCCACTCGCTCGCACATCTGCTTGGAGGGGGGAAGGTATTACTGTGCAACGATTTGTGAGCAGCAGCCAATGAGGGGAATCGAGTTCCCCCTCCTAAGACGATGTGCGAGAGAGACGGAGACATATCTCATCGTTTACCCCTCCGGACAACCGGCTCATAAGGCTGTTGTGTCTATGTATACATATAAGTCTATGCTGCGAATGCGCCGTCGCGCCGCCTGAAACAGAGAACATAAGCCAAGCTGTGACTGCGATCGCAGGCTGTGACGAAGCTAAGGAGCAGAGAGGGAAAAGTGTAGACCAATCATTTGTCAGCCAAAGCCTGCTATCAAGATGGCGCGAAGAAACAAACACGATGGGAAGACTAAGGTGCGTGGCGGTGCTAATTACGAGATGATGCTAGGTGGGAAAGCAAGTTTACAGTAAGTAGTTGTGTTACTGACATTAGTTTTAAATGATGTGCAATATCCAACGAAGAAGAGGAGAATGGATGAAAAAAACATAAAAGTAAGTATTAATCGGATGTTGGCAAACATGATGGAAAGCGAAGGAAGGAAGAGACTTGCATAAATAAAGTTAAGAAAAATAAATGATTTGAGCCGAACACACCACTAACACAAATACTGACTGGACACGGAAATTACATCAATTACTTGTATAGATTTGGCGCAGCAGAGGACCGGAATTGCATCTGTGGAAATGGAGAGGAGGGTGTGAATCACGTAGTCTATGGATGCAGGATAACGGAGGAAGATGGTTTGACGAAATGAAGACCAAGGGTTTAACTTATTTGAAAGACTAGGCACTTTTAATTGGAAGTGAAAGTAAATATACTGAATTTATAGATTACGTAACAGAAATTGCTACAACATGTAATGCTGCTAAGAACGAAATGTGAGAAGACAATAAAAAAGAGAAGATGAAACAGGTATAAGTGAAAGGATCAAAGTGAGGCAGACGTGTATAGTAGAAAAACAAAAACAAGAGAAAAAAGAATGAAAGAAACAGAATGAAGCGCATTTTTTTAGAAAAAAAGAAACAGGTGTTTATGTAACCCTGATAATGCCTTTGCGTTAAGGTACTGGGGCATGAAGAATTAGTGTACTTGATAATAAATAAATATATGTTACAACAAAAGCTTCGAATCGCTTTCTTCGTTGGATATTTATCTAACTATTATTTTCATCCCCATCAACCTTCCCTTCCTGGTAGAAATTGTTTTTCTACTTTTATTGTTGTCATTATTAAATTTCTTTCAAAAGTTGAATTATATTTCATATAAGCAGTACCTTACGTTGAACATTGTATTTTGAGCAAAGTATCGTATATTTCATGGTAATAACAAAACAATCACGACGGACTCATAAACACTCATATGAGTCACTTAAAAAAGAGTGAAAATTATAAAAGAAACTTACGCTTATAATAAGAAAACATATGCTTTTATAATTCTAAAGATTGATTGAGGATTGTTGAAAATATTTGTATCTTCCACTAATTTGGTCCGGGGGCCCCGAGCCACAGGGGGTCCAACATCTGAATGATAGTATTTGAGTTATGGGCTCTAATGACCTTGCTGTTGACGAGCCCTTAAAGCCCCACAAAAAAAGTATTTGAGTAGAGAATATGGAAGTATTTGAGTGGAGCCCAAAAGCGAAAATTAAAAAATGAACAGCTTATCGAAGCTACAAAGTCGAAACCTATAACCGCTTTTTTCGGTTTGCATCAAGTTGAAGATTCAACTTCAAGAAAAAACTGATATATATCGAATGTAAGTGAAAAATCCATAGTAAGTGAAAAATTCAGAATACAAGTTCTTAGAAGTTCATAATACAAGTTCATTCCTTCACAAGTTAAAATTCATAATACAAGTTCTTCATTGTTGACTACATGATTTCTGAGAATAGGGTAATGTCGGCGTATTATTGTTACATATGAAATACTTTAATCTATGTAATAATGAAGGAAGTTGTAATTCGCACTCGTATCACTCCCTAAAATAAACATAAAATGTTGTAATAGATTATATCAAATGTTGAATATCTAAGTAGAATGTAAAAATTTTCCCGTAAATGATCTCACGGGTTTCCTTATACTTGAAATTTCTGTATAATTTTTTATTTGCGACAGTGCACAAGCGCATTGAAGGATTTTGACGTTGGCAAACCCTAAAACCCCAATAAAAAAATATTGAAGGATTTTTAAGAGATTATCGCCTTGTCAAAATGTGTCTTTGTTTATTCGATATTAAAATACTGATCGTTTTTAGGTTTGACAAAAATATTCACATATTTCTTAAAAATGGTAACAATATACTCAGAGAAAATATTTACAGGCTTAGTCTTATCCATAACACGACTGAGTCGTGTCAACCAAAATAATTGTTTATGACAGTAACCAGTATTGCCATGACAATACTTAGTTCTGCGCGAAACAACACTGAGTACTGTAAAACGTAGCATTGGTTACTATCTCAACCAAATTTTGTATACTGACATGAATCTGTTGTTATATATTTTCTTTTTGTAGGTTGTTGGTCAAAATATCATGGTTTAAAATTATAAATAAATTTTAATAAATAAGCTGCACACAGGGTAAAAGAACTGCTGCAAATAAAGATATTTAACAAATATATTTCTAATTGTATAAAATATTCAGTGGTTCTAAGTTTGTATGTATTCAGTTTTCAAGTATCAGTTTGAGAAAAACCTATTATTTTTTTATATTTTCAGCACAATTGATACTAGAAATGCAACTGAAGTTGAACTCAGTTCAACTGAAACAGATTTTAAAAATACAGCCGACAGAACTGAAAATTGTTCCAAAAATGACAACTGTTATAACGAAGATATCAACGTTATGCATGTTTCTTTTATTTCTAGTCAAGGCGAAACTCATCCCAACTATTCCGTTAGTTCAAATGTCTTAGCTGTTTCGGATTTTTGTGAAGAACAAAATAATAAATGTCCATCTGACAAAGGTCACTTTTCGAAAAGTATACTCTGAAAAGAGATTCACGTTGTCTGTAGGACCTTGCCAACCTGGAGGACCTTTTCCTGTTAACACAGACAAAAGAGGTCATTTTTTCAGAAAATTACGAATAAAGCTGGGGTTAAAATTCCCCGAACTTGGATGTGTTACTAATTTCTTTTAGATTGTGCTTATTGTTAACCGTGAGGTTTGCTGACAGAAACAATCACTACTTTAAATCTACTTGGGTTGAAGGTATACGGTTAATGGCGAAGATTGAGTGTGAAAATAAAAGAACATGAGAAATCCGATATTCATCATCATGCATGTTAATATATAGCCCGCAATTATATAGCGGGCAGTCGCATGGATGCTCTGATCAAGACCTGCGCGAAGCGTGTCTGTTTTCCTCCTGAAGTGACCTTGTTCCTTCCACCCCCACTCACGCTCCCTTACTCCTGCCCGCTCCGCTGACGCCCGCTCCGCTAGGTGTGACTTTGCACGAGCGGAGCGGGGCTGAGAAAACGCAGATGTGACTTTAGCTTTAATCGGGAGCGTCTTAAGCTAGTTTCACTGTATTATATTTTTTCCCTGTCATAATTTCTTTTTAGTCGTTAATACCTTGTGTGTTAATGTAATAAAACTTTGGCATGTTAGTAAACTAATTCTTAGTTTTATTTCATTGATAAATTCATCTTAAACATAATATAATATTATCATTTTATTATTATACTAATGTCATATTTATTGTAGTAAATAAAATAAATACAAAATTAGAACATATTATCTGTCACATGAGTCCACTTTCATGATCAATAAAACAAAAAAAACTGTAAAGAAAACTTAGAATGATGTTCATATTTATGAAGTAAAGATTGAAATATTAGCTAGCCAGCTTCTGAAATTCTGCCTTGCTTTGTCAAATGTTTGCTTGGTACTGATCCCTGTATAGAATAAACACATATAAAGACATTTCAAACATAATAATTGTAGTTTTTAAATACTGTTTTGCCCATTAATGTGTAGTTTATATGTGAAAAATCTTGAAATAATTCTTAATATCTCTGTTTATTCATAGTAATGTAGGTGACAGAGCTACAGTGCTATACAAATCCAACATGTCCTCCCAACAGTCTGCAGATATCTTGATGAAATATTTAGAAAAAACTTGGATAAATAGTGTGTGTACGTCTTACATGGATAAGAATTAATAGTTCAACCATCTTTAATCCAAAAAAAAAAAAAAAAATGGAAGAAAATAAATACTGATAAGACATCAAAATATTATCTCTGAGTGATGCTTACAACAAAACATAGTGTACATATAAAATTATAATATTGATTATTCACTAAAAAAGCAACAATTTTTATACTAAAACGATAAAATAAAAAATATAAAAAGGTTTTTAAGGAATACACTTTTACTTTGAAGAGCAGTAAAAAAATTATTATTTACTTACATCTTCATTTTAAACTATATTACGAATTTAAGTACTCTATGTTTAACTATTTAAAGAAAAAAAATATATTTGAAGAGATTCAGTCACGTGATATCTTTCAGAAGGAAAATTTACAGAACTATTCCTGAGAATTACACATATTCCCATTCAGTGTTTCCAAACGTCTTACAGTCACACTGTTAAAGAAAAATGGATTTCCATTCCATATTCCATTGTAGCATTTGTAAATGGGAAAATGTAACATGCTATTGAAGCTTATCTACATGGAGGGATAGGAGGTAGGAGTTGAGTGGAAGGTTCTTGTTAGTAGGTGAGCCGCTTAGCTGGGTTTACCAACAACTTGTCCTGTGTGAAGGTGTTAGTAGAAGTGGTTAGTAATAGTTAGAATTATTGACACTAGCAGGAGGTGGATAGAGGAAGGAGGATTCGCTTTTCAGTAGTCTCAGCTACATGAAACGGGACATTCTTGTGAAAAGCTACAAATTTTCTCTGGCCCCACCGGGAATTGAACCCGGGATGACTTGGTGGTGAGCAAGAATGCTGCCACCTGAGCCACCAGAGGGGCTAGAAAAGTGGATTAAAATTATAATAAACAGAGAAAAAAATTCATGTATCTTATTAGGTCAGTAACAGTAAAGAAGTATTTTATGAATGGTATGGACAGTATTGAGAATGCCACCAAATTACTTTAATCGGAACAAAGCTCAGTCTTCCAGTGATAGGTTATGAAATGAGTAACATACCTTCAGCAGGGTGAGACAGTGAGCATCTCTTGGGTTCTGGTCCTTTTGGAGGATTCCTTCGCCGGCGTTTGAGTGCTTTGATGTTTTGCAACAGGAAGTCCACTGGTAATGCCCTGATGCCAGGAGCAATGTGTATTATGAGGCCTCGACCTCTCCCAGCAGAGCTAGCGACCTCTTGTGGATATTGTGGAATGGCAGCAGGAGCGACCTCTCGGAGGGAAGCATTTTCTTCTGTACCTCTTGAAGTACCGGGAGCATCTTCAGGGTTAGAAGCATTTGCTGTTGATTTTAAGACTCTACCTTCTGATGTAACTCGAGCACCTCTCTGAATCGCAGAAAATTCTTCTGGAAATAAAACAGAATTTAGTGCGAGGGCAAGTGTTTGTTCAGAGATTAAAATCGGATTTTGTGGAATTTCTTCTTCTATGATTGGGTCAACATCTGGTGGAATTAAAGCATTTTCTTGAATGATTGGGACAGGATCTGGTGGAATTAAAGCATTTTCTTCAATGATTGGGACAGGATCTGGTGGAATTAAAGCATTTTCTTCAATGATTGGGACAGGATCTGGTGGAATTAAAGCATTTTCTTGAATGATTGGGACAGGATCTGGTGGAATTAAAGCATTTTCTTCAATGATTGGGACAGGATCTGGTGGAATTAAAGCATTTTCTTGAATGATTGGAACAGGATCTTGGGGAATTGAAGCATTTTCTTGTGAGTTTGAAACAGGTTCTTGTGATGTACTATGAGTCTCATTCAGTGCAGAAGCATTTTCTCCTGAGACTAACAAAGAATCATGGGGCACTTGATTGTCTTCTGGTGGGAGAGGAGTAGGACCTTGTGGGATGGGAGCTGAATCAATCCCTTTTAATAAATCATCCCTTTGTGAGGGGGCATCTTGAAGGCCTTCAACCTGACGGGAGGTGGTCGTTGAAGGAGCATCTGAGCTTGTGCTCGGGCCGGCATCAGCTTCTGCATGTGTTGCCTCTGACACCACAGAGTCTGCTGGCAGCTGCAATGGGTCATTGGCTTCATCTTTACGAGACTCTTTGGACGTCGTACGTCCCTTGCTCTTTTGATGACTCTTGCGTCCCTGCACAGAATACACCACATGCTGTTATCTGATGCTTTCGTCATTCATGTGGGATTGGGACAGGATCTTTAGGAATTAAAGCTCAGGAGCTTAGTGTTGCTCTGGAATTCATTTCATTTATTAAACTATATAAAAAGAATATTATTCGATATGACACTATATACTTGACTGTTGAATCCTACTAAAATAATTGGATCACTATAAATACAACACTTATGTCTGGGGATGTCAGATTTAACCAGCAGCAATGTCTTTTGAAAATTATCCATCCTTAAGGACATTTGTGTATTTAAAGTAATAATATCAGGGTACCAAGCTATGCTTGGATTTATTTCATATAAAAATAATTGTAAATAAATTTTTAATAAATAAATTTATAGACATTTTTTCATATTTAATTTGATTGGTTATTTTAATGAAATTTATGTTAAAAATATATTAAAAACAAAAACTGTTATGTATTTGTTTTTTAACTTTTGGTATTATTATATATGGGGAAAGAGCAATGCTTCATTTAGTCAATATAAGAATATTTTCAAGTAAATTTTTAATGAATGAATTCTTATTTTACTGAATTACCAAATATATTACCAATGAATTATACCTTATAATATTGATGACTATCCAGGTATCATGGAGTCAATTGGACCCACGCTACTGGGAATGTGTCATTTATTATTTGGCCCCAGCAGATGTATTTCTGACAGAAGGGTAGGAGCTGTGTTTTGTTCACAGATGAAAGCCAATTTAAACTTACAATTATTGTTTGTATAATAAGAGTAAGATAACACAGACTCAAAAAATTTAATTAGAGGTATGAACTGGAATGACAGTAATTTAATAATATAAAGAACTCAATTGAGAACAATAAGAACAGGAAACTGTTAATGATAACAGATCAAAACTCACTTAAATGTAATAAAAAAGGATATGTTCCCAAATGTTAAGTTTGATGAAGTGTTGGCAAGTAGAGTGGGGAATAGTGAGCAAAAGGAAGTGAATATTTGGAGCATGTTCAGAATTGTGATAAATTTTGGTCCAATGAAAATGGCCACAACCCGGGAACTGAACCTGGGACTTCTGCATTGATCACAGGGGTATTAACTACTACACAACCTGTTCACCATCCTCAATTATACACCATGATGTGTGTCAGGTCTTCTGGGGTTAGGTCTGGATGAAAATGATGTATAGTTGTGGAAGACAAACGGGTGAAGTAGTGGTTAATACACCTGCTTTCAAAGCAAGAGTCCCGGGCTCAATTCCCGGCTCCTCACCATTTTCATCTGACCAAACGTTATCACACATCTTCTTCACGGAAGAAGTACATGGAAGTATGTATGTTGAGAATTGTGGAATTTATGGTGAAGAAAGGGGAGAAATATGAGATTGAACACAATGAACATACGTACTCTAAAATAGGGATTGTAGTAATGAACAAAATTTTTCAAGCTAAAGGAAAAGTAGGAACAATAAGAGATTGTGTAAGTTCGTGAAGTGTATCTGAATTGAGAAAAAGATGACTGATTACAAGACAGCTATATAAAAAATGTGAAGCAAGACCAAAAGTCTTGCTTCCATTCATATTTAACACAGTCAATTTGATTATACATAACTTAAATGTCTGTAAATCAAAGTAGTTGGAGCAGTGTGAGTAGACAAATTTAGAACTTTAAAGCTAATTATAAAAAGTCAAACTACCTCTGATCCAAGGGGTTCACAGAGGGTAGAGCTCCACAATTACTTGTCCTTGGCATTAGGAGATGTGGTCAGCATCTCACTCTGACCGGTTTGACCCCAGGATAGCCCTAGTACTCATTTTACAGCAGGCTGAGTAGGCCTGGGAGTCAGTCTGGATGTTGAGGTGTGATGAAAAATTCCCACCTCACTGGGGATTGAACCCCAGCCATCCATCCAGCCAGCAACTCATCTCTCTACCTACTGAGCCATGCTGACCCCTAAAGCTAATTATAGTCATGCTTATAATAAAAAATAAACAAAGATTTGTCTTACAAAATCACTTACACAACAACTCTTAAAAACAAAGTTTGAACCACTTAAGAAATATTTCTCTCTTCAGTGAATGCTGTGATGATACCATAATATGATATAAAAAGGAAAAAAATAGTAAGAAATGTTTTAAATGGCTGTTGTATTTAGAGGAAAAACTAGTTAATGCGTTTACTACTTCTGAAAATAAGAGAAATATAAACTCAACCTCTAACCATTTCTTGGACCAGTGGCGGATCCAGGGGTGGGAGGGGGGTGGCAGCAGCAATGGAGCAATTTTTGAATCCAGGACTTGACTTTGTAAAATACATAAAGGAGCGTGTTCAACTCATTAAAGATTTTTTCATTTGATTTACAGTATCTAGAACCCTGTTCTTAATTACCATAACCAGGATTTGCATTACTTTTCACTACTTATCCTTTCCCTTGCATTTTGTCCTGTATAATAAAGGATTTTTATATGCAGTGCATAGTTATTCTATACGGAAGTGCATTTCAAAAGAACCACACAAATGCAAGTACTAGACTGAAAACAAAATAAATACTTCCGCTGCCTGAAGTGTATTTAATTTCCACTATTAATAAAATGGGTGATGCCTTGGAAGA
>NNCF01132405.1:114742-136389 GCA_002313205.1 Laupala kohalensis | reverse complement strand
CCCCCCCCCCCCCCTCCAAGTTCACTTGCTGGATCCACCCATCTCGAACCTATACTGTTAATGAACATTTTAAAAACTAACTGAACAAAATTTGACAGGAGAAGAAAATTGCTGATTGAGTTAAAAGTTAATTAGAAATTAACTTATTGCATAAAGTAAATTTATGAAACCTTAGCAAATTACAGAAAAACAAAACAAACCCTTTACATGCTCATAAAAGTAACCATAAATTAAAAAAAAAACCTATTTAAATTCCAAAGCAACATATTGATTTAAAAAACAAAAATTGCATCATCATATTGGTTGCTTTAAAAAAATTCTGAGCTGTTTCAATCTATCTAATTAATTTTATAACAAACAATATTTTTAGTTTAAATGTTAAATAATTGCAATATCACTAACTTAAGTGAATATTATCAAATGAAAATTTAATGATATTTTTAAAGAATGATTCAATTCTATCACTAATTTTCAATCATAGTATTTTTATCTTCCTAGTTCTCTTATTGCTCCTTTTCAGGCAAAGTGGTCAGTAATTTCTTTCATTATTTAAATCCTTTGAGTTGGATGGGATATTGCATTTTGTATATTTATTCCAAATATTTGGCAACCGCCATGAGCTTGTGGTTATGGTGTATAGTAGAATGATGATGAATGTGAACAATGATGAATGAACCAATGTATTATGCTCAGGTAAAATAAATGAGTTAGGAACAAAATCTATGAGTGTAATACACCTAAATACAAACATAACATTATACTGAATAGCTAAAGAAAGAGCAAAAGAAATAGGAATTCCTTTTATGACATTGATCATTCCTTTTTTTTTATTGTTTCCATCCAACAGTAGCTTTCCTTTATTACTAAAAGTTTCTTCTTTAGAGTGAGTCCTTTAGTTTTCCTAACCAGAACTATGAGACAGTATTTATCATCAACTAATGTAGAGACATAATAAATATTCTCACCTCTTTATCCTTCTTTTTCCGATGTCTCTTTGGCATCCCACGTCTGTAAAACAAAATAAATTAACAATAATGCTATCATCACTAGGTTAGGAGAAAAAGTTATTTTTTGGGCTCAAACTATTGTTTAGGTCTGAGGAGATCTAAAAGTTTTATAGCATTTTTATATACACATGACAGGTATAATTGAAGGAAAAAAACAGATTGTTTTGTTGGTAACCCCCCAAAAATATGTGGTTTTACTTGCACATTCTGCACAATACTACCCGGATAGCTTCTTTTTAAAATTTTAAAACATCTTGAATTGCACCAAAAAATAGAGTATTTTTCAGTAATTATAAGTTATCAGCTGAGTTTATAAATAGAAGTCCATAAAGTATTATTATTTTTATCACTTTAATTTATGATTTTTAAAATCCTTTTTATTTACAATAGTTTATTTCTAATTGTAAGCAACCTTGGCATGTTTGTTTACATTATCTCTGTAGCCCCATTCTGGCTCGGGTTTTTCTCCAGATAGCAGATTTTCCTTAGGAGGGAAGAATGTCATTTGATACTTTTTTATTCTTTGTCTCTGATTTTGACAGCACATTATTCCTAAGATACACACATTTTAGGAAATACATAACACAGGTATGGAGAATTAAACATGGGCTGAAGGTTTTCTAAAGGGCTAAATGATGAAAGTGAATGACAGTTTATAATTTTAAAGAAAACCGCATGGAATGTCACAAGATTGGTACACAACAAAAACTAAAATAATGAAAAAAATGCACATTATGTCTATGATTCATTTTGGAATAATAAACTGATAACAGTGTGTAGTTTATTAAATTTTTTTTTTCATAAGTATTAAATCCACCACTGCCCTTGGGCACTTGATTGGGATTGATGGGAGTGTCCATCAATTCTGATCAAGAGTCCTAAGGGAGAGGAGCATTTAACATTCAAAAATGCTCCTAACAATAAAAAATAGTTCAGTATATGTTATCATTTTAACATAATACCAACAAATTTGTATTTAATACAACACAAGAAAGTAATTGCACAATTAAGTATTATTATCAAACTGTAAATTATTCGCAAAGTATTGGTGATAAATTGTAACTATTAAATAACACTGAGTTATTATTTCAATAGATGCCGCCCCTAGGCAAGAGCCTAGTGAGTCTGTATAAAAATCCACCTCTATCTGAAGGAAAACTGGAGAAAAACCTGAACCAATGATAATAGTTATATCGAGACCCCATACGCAGATCAAGTAATTCAAACAATTGCCATGTCTTCATTTTGCAACGATAATGTATAAAGAGTTCAAACCTATTTGGATCCTGTTAAATTCACAAAATAGAGTAGAAATCCACTTCAGTCAAAAGAAGTTGGAGGGGTAATTTAACTTCCTTTGATCCATCTGTAAAATCCTTCAACGTCTCCTTGAAATGTATTAACTTGATGAATATTAATCGAAAAATGTTGATAATCAACTCTACTTATATTTTGTCACAGATCATGTTACAGGAGCTCTCACTCCTATCATCAACAAAACTTTGAAATTTAACAATAATAATAATAATAATAATAATCGATTCTTGAATAAGTATATAAAAGCTTGTGCACAATGACCACCAATGTTCTTCAACAGAATTGGCTCCTCATTAGTATTAAGTTATTCATCCCCAAAATGAGCATTTCTCAATCTGTCTAAATTTGATGCATCTAAATTGTTTTGTTTTCCTAATTTCAATGTTTCTTTTCATTGACCCCATGTAAATTGTATTGCAAGTCTGTATATGTCTGAACTACTGGAGAAACTTATTCTACTGGGGCCTACTCTGTCGTCATACTTCCATGAGATCTGTGTGGAAAGAGGAAATGGATGGAATGAGAAGCAAGAACAAGAAAGATTTTAGATATTACATCCCTCCGTGAGGTGAAAAAAAGAAAATTATACAAAATAAAATGGAAAAAATTAGTGGATGAGAGAATATAACACATTGGTTAAGAAAAGATTAAAGTGCATACCTGGACTTATTAATGTAGCGTTAAATAAATAAATAAATAAATAAATAAATTAGGATGCGTAAAAATTCTAATAGATAAGAAGATTCACAAATACACATAATCTTAAATAGCGATTAACAACATCACAAGGTAACAGATTAATGATATGTTTTTCTTTACTGTAGTATTTGTAAATAGGAAATGTAGCGTGCTACTGAAGCTTACCTACATGGAGTGATAGGAGATAGGAGTTGGGTGGTACGTCATTGTTAGTAGGTGGACCGCTCAGCTGGGTTTACCAACAACTTGGCCCATGTGGAGGGGTTAGTAGAAGTAGTTAGTACTTGTTAGAGTTATTGATACTAGGAGGAGCTGGATAGAGGAAGGAAGGTTGGCTTTTCAGTAGTCACAGCTATATAAACTGGGACATTCTTGTGAAAAGCTACAAATTTTTTCTGACCCCACCAGAATTGAACCCAGGATGACTTGGTAACAAGCTAGAATGCTGTCATCTGAGCCACAGAGGGGCAATGTTATGTTAAATGAAAATGGAGGACAGGATTGAGTTCTATCATTTTCATTCAATTAACACCATTAACATGAGAAGATTACATGATTCTATGGCTCTCTAAATGTTCCAAGGTATTCTAAGTAGTGTTCTATGTGTCATTTTTATGGAAAATTTTATACTTCACATTATTTCTGTTACTATTAAGATCACTCTACTTTTGAAAGCCAATTCAGTTCTTATTAGTTTCTAAATGTTCAAAAAGATAGCACTAGTGATGTGTTCGTATCACCGACATGACTCCAAGTCAAAATGATTGTCTTTGTCTAAACACCCATGGAGCAGGAAAGTGGGGAATGGAACAAATTGGCAGTTGAACACTTGATTGGATGGAATTTTATTGTGAAAAATGTCTATGACAATGCAGGCTGCTCTTCTGCCACCATACCTAATTCAAAATACATTAACAAATCACAAAATTTAAACAATAGTAGACTGAGAAATACCATTCAATATTACCTAGTATGCAAAAAATTAACAAACAAACAAAACAACACATAAATCAATACAATATTCCAATATTACAAAAATTGGAATTTAAAGAAAATACATCAAAAAGTGAACAGAGGCAAGATGAAGAAGACACATAAAAAGAATATAAAAATTTTAATACACTAAAATCTATAATTAGGAATGTTCTGTAAACCAGCATCTTTGTCAATAACTGTTAATTTTAGAAAACTCATTTCTTAGTTAATTTTCATGACACATCCCTGTTGGCCAAAATTTATGACCATTACGTCAACTGTTTAAAAAAAATTGTCGATATTATTAGGCATTTTGTTTTGATTGTAAATAATAAATGTGTATATAATCGATATGTATTGATCAAACATTTTTAAGAAGAAAAAAATCTCCCTTATCTGGAATAATCCTGGTCCAGGTAAATAAGTCCAGAGTATGATTTAAGGACCTATACTGTGTTTTGAACTAAAAAGTATTTCACTGTACCACAAGGTATTCCAATACTTATTTAATTCTTATGCCTANATTAGGCATTTTGTTTTGATTGTAAATAATAAATGTGTATATAATCGATATGTATTGATCAAACATTTTTAAGAAGAAAAAAATCTCCTGGTCCAGGTAAATAAGTCCAGAGTGTATCTGATTTAAGGACCTACTGTGTTTTGAACTAAAAAGTATTTCACTGTACCACAAGGTATTCCAGTACTTATTTAATTCTTATGCCTGNCATAAAAAGAATATAAAAATTTTAATACACTAAAATCTATAATTAGGAATGTTCTGTAAACCAGCATCTTTGTCAATAACTGTTAATTTTAGAAAACTCATTTCTTAGTTAATTTTCATGACACATCCCTGTTGGCCAAAATTTATGACCATTACGTCAACTGTTTAAAAAAAATTGTCGATATTATTAGGCATTTTGTTTTGATTGTAAATAATAAATGTGTATATAATCGATATGTATTGATCAAACATTTTTAAGAAGAAAAAAATCTCCCTTATCTGGAATAATCCTGGTCCAGGTAAATAAGTCCAGAGTATGATTTAAGGACCTATACTGTGTTTTGAACTAAAAAGTATTTCACTGTACCACAAGGTATTCCAATACTTATTTAATTCTTATGCCTATTTTGTATGAATTCATAATTACACAACAATAACTATTGAAATTCACAATTAAGTAAACACTGAGATTGTAGAAAAACCTCTATCCACTGAGAGGCATTTTTTTTTCTATCTTTGGCAAAGACTTTAGCAAGTTGAGAGTATGGATTCAAAAGAGAGAAGAGTTGAGTACAAGAATGGAAATATCACTAGAATCTCCTCAAATCTATGGTAATAATGTTAATCATATCCCGTATCTATCCAGCCGTGTACCTTTATCCAATGAGACCTGGAGCGGAAGTCTTTTGGAGACCCCTCGTCTTCAAGTTGCTCACAAACATGTTTGCCTTGACAACACTCTTGCATTTTGATAGCACCGGTGTGTTTTAAAAAAGTAAATCAAAACTTGACACTTATTTTATAATAATCAATAATTCTTCAGTTTACTACTATAAGAAAGTTTTTGAGTATATTTATGTTCAAATTTACATTTACGTGATTTTTTCAGACCAATTTGGAGGTCCTTCACAGGTGGAGGCCCAGGGCAGACAGCCCTTTCCATCCCGCCTAGGCATGCTACTGTATCCGTCCTATGACAAGGATACCATTATGGTGCATAGTAATTCAATCAAAATTCAAGTGATGTTTTGCAAAGCTTTCATCTTTTCAACACCTCCAAGTAATTACAAACTTGATAATGAAAGAAGAAGAAACCAAAATTCTATGTTCCAAATTTGGGAAGATGCACAAAATAAAATAACAAGCATTAGTGAGAAAAAAGTTTTTTCATTAAGCCCTAGTTGCCAGCATTAAGAAGTTTTTTTTCTTCCTATATAAATAAGATAATAAATAAATAATTACAAAGAACTCAAAACTGTAAGTGAAATTTAATCTACATTGCAACCATATGATAATAGTCAATAAAAATATTCAATGAGATATGCATTTTGAAAATTATTCCATCTGAATATTTGGTTTTATATAATAATAAATTTATTGTCAAAAAACAGTACAAGCTGCGTATGACCACNAATAAATTTATTGTCAAAAAACAGTACAAACTGCGTATGACCACGTGGAGGACAATAAACAAATTTACTCTCCGGAAGCAAGCAAGGGACCATCCCATCAATTCCGATCAAGGGCCCTAAGGCAGAGGCGGATTCAAAAAAATTCAGCAGTTTTCTATCTGGAGTTACACTATTGCAACCAGATACACTCTCCTGATCTGCAACACAGACCTGAGATTTATATCATATGTATATGTGAAAGAAAAGGACAGAGAAATGTAGCCAAGTAATCCTAAAGTATTTGACGGTATTGAAGGAAGTTTACTAAAATACCAATCTATACATGAAATTTGTGACCGTTTGCACTTTTACTTTTTGTTGTTGTGATATTGTTTACTATTTATGTTGATTTTTAGTAGACAAAAAAATAGCACTTTTGTGAATGAAATCAGTGATTATATTTTAATTAGTTTGTGATCCTTAGAGAATTCAAAAGATCAGACTAGCTGATTTAACTCTAATTCATCCCTTTGAAACCAGAATTTAGAAAAACCCTTTCATCTTTCATAGTGAGTTTCTATGATACATGAGCTATATCCTATCAACATTTAAAGTTCCTATTTTAATTTTTCTCTCTCTGTGCTTTGATGAGTCAGTCAGTCATTCAGGACTTATTTCAGTCCCATTCACATGTTAAAAATTGAAATATAAAAAATTTCAGAAACTATTTTTTAGATATTTGACCAACAAATCTTAACCTACTATAACTGAGATGATATCTCAAATAACTTGTGAAATATAATGGAAGTATCCTATAATTTTGTCTACAATAACAATGAACTCCTGAAAATATTTCTACTCTATTGCATCCATTATAACTGGAATATCAAAAATCCAGAAACATTTTCTAGATTATTAGTTCATAATATTGAAACATAAAATCTGAGACTGATCTCAATGAGTTAATGAAACATATGGAAAGAGTGAAAGTTAAAAAACTTGCATTTTACCCTAGTTCATGTTCTTAAAAAAACTGACCAGTCAAAATTTCAAGGTTCTATATCTAATAGTTTTGACTCTGCATTGATGGACTGGGATGGATGAGTGAGTGAGTTGGTCAATTATTCAGGATAACACCACTTAAGTATAGAAATAACAGAGGTATATGTAAACTTGGGCCCGTGATTTGCATTGGGTAGTAAAATTATATTCTTGCAGAAACGTAAATTGCATCAATTTGCACCAAGTTTACCAATTTTACACCCCAGATCTAAGTTCCCTTTTGTATATGCTACTGATCTCAATTACATGACGCAAAATCAGAGTGCAATCACTCTACACAAAATGATAAATAACAAATAAAGTTCACTTCAATTAAATAAATCTAAAGCATAAGAAGCCATGTACACACTGTGCTATGGTATAAATGCTGGACAATATGACTAATATATGGGATTAGGTATTAAATACCTATTTTTAGGACTGGCCTAAAATAATCAGGATGGGGGAGTCATCCTCAAGTCACTTCAAGGTACATGTTTGAGGTCAAACCTCTTGATTGTATTGTATTGAAATATAAAAGCAAACTTTGTTGTTGAGGAAGAAAACAACAAACTTAAAATGTGTTTTGTATAGTTGTATGAAACTCTAGTTGAACTTACCCAACATCGTTTGTGTGTTTCTTGGTCTCGTACTTTGTCTTTCACAAAATTTGATAGATAGAATATCAATATAATAGACTAGCTGCGTCCCCAAGGCTTTGTGCGCATGAATTTTGTAATCTCACATTCCCATTGGTACCCAGTGAGAATGTTATCCATTAATATTGGTGGTTTCACTGTATTGGTATGTATCCTCAATTCCATATTTTCACTGAAGTAATTTAGGAAAGAGTTTTTAGAAAACAGTAATTTTCCATTTCTCCCTTTCACTCCCTTAACCCACTAGTGTCCGAATTTTAATTTTCTCTAAATATTTTCATTACGATGATGATTCTCGTTTCTTGTGGCATCCAGTTAACAGGAAGAAATGAATAAAACAATTATTAATTATTTTGTAAGCTTTTATTGATGGTTGCCATATGGCAACCCTAGAACATATCTATGATGCAGATAGTTACTAGGGCGAAATGTAAGTGAGCTCATTGCGAGGTGGTGCGGAAGGGCAAATACATAATTGTTTCCCATAATATTTTATCATTCATTTATCATATGACATGTCTCTCTCAAGAACAAAGCACTTCTTACAGTTTGCATTTATTTTGGAAATCAATAGGTGCAGTGTACGTTGTTAGCATTTAGTCAAGTACTGCCTTAGGCATCAGAAAATCTGAAAACTAGTTCAAATTGATTATGTCACATTGCATTTGAAATCATGCTATTTCTCATGCCATTGCCGAAATCCCAATAATGTTTTTTACTTTGGACTTCATTGTATACACTCAAAATCAGTATTCCTAAAAAGCAAGGCAATTCTTCTCTACAAATTTTTGGATTGAGACAATTTTGAAACAGGAAATACATTCTAATCTCACTATCAATAGTAACACATTAAACGAAGAATATTTTGAATAATTCAAATGGACTTAAATTTTTTTAAAATTGTAGGTATGAAATTGGGACAGAGATGGAGTATCTAGGTGCCCTTTAATATAGGTGCACTTTCCTTTGTATTGCTTGTGTGTAAGTTCTCCTGGAAGTTGCACCAAATGTCAACTGTATACCTTGGGGTGCCGACAACTGATAGCGATTCAGAAAATCAGGGTTCTCCCATCGCCTGAATCATTATCCCTTAGGACTCAGTGTACTCATATTTGACAAGGAGCTCACTACTTGCTTCATCCCCTGCCCCTCTTCATCTTCAAAAATAATGTCAAAGGTTTCAGTCACACTGACATTCTGAGCAAAGTCAATGGAAGAAAAATCAATCGTCATATGGCAGCTGATTGTCCTATCGTTCCCATATAACAATTGTACATTTGAACTGGTTACAGAAATGAATGTATCGTAAAAGTAAATAAATGATAGGATACAATAAATTCCCCAAACATGTCGAAACAAATTTATCTAGTAAAATAAAAAAAACCACTTCGTTAATTAATAAAAATGACTCAAAAATGTACCTACGCACAAAATTTGAAAAACTCATGTTTAGTAGAGCTTTGTAATCATGAACCTAATGCACCCCAAGACTGAAAGAAACTAATTTTTTAATCTTGGAACTCTTATATTAACTGTCAACAATCACTAAATGGAAATAGCATGCAGATACGATTTCTTGAAACAGCGATGAAGTAACTGTAATGCATTGTTACCATATGGTAACTCAAGGCACTAATGGGTTAAGGGTGGATTTTTGTAAAATCCTTATATATTTGACAATTTTTCATGTCACGCTCTTCCTAAGGGCTTCCCTCTAGGGATTTTGTGTGCTTTATATCATCTGCAGGGTATATAATGTCATTGGATGTACAATTATTCATCTCAGAATGCACAAAAACCATGGACTCGATCCTAATATTGGTCTTTTTTGTTATTTTTATGTATTACCCTTCCCCTCCCTCCAGCTCTAAGAATACTGTGCCCCTATATGATCTCTACTTGAACTTAATGGCATTGGTAATTTAAACATCTCATCAACCCTAAAACGATGAATCTGTAGCATTTTTAGCTGCACAGACATTGGCACTTTAATTTTTTTAATGGAACAAAGTAATTTTTCTGAGCACCCCTTTTAAACCCAAGAAAAGACAAATGATATGATAAAAAATTATTGACATGTAATCATAGGTGTCATTTTATTGGAAAGAGGGCAAATGTCTTGTTTCATCAGAAAACAAAGTCAAATACCTAATTAGATAAAAAAAATTGTCACACATTTATGAAATTAACATTTTATATAATCTGCACACAATGTTTATTTTAAAAGGCATCTCTCAAACATAACTTTAAGTCTTAAGAACTAACAATTTCTTGATATTAAATGACTGGCTTAGTTAGACATTGCAACATAGTTGCACTTCCATCTGTCCTCTCAACAAAAACAGGTACTATCTCAACAAAAACCTAAAAAAAAAAAAACAGGTCCATCTCATTTTAAAATTAATATCCTTGATTTCACTAAATACTTGTATTTGTTTCTTCACCCCATAAGCTATCTCAAACTGTGTTGTTCCTTTTGATAAATAAACACTGCTGTATGGAAGAGCATTAATTTTGCATCGATAACTTCTTGGCCAAGTCAATAGAGTGAATCATTGTTAATTCATTTAGTAAATTATTCATTATTAAGCACAGGTATAGATTTTTTCAATTCCAAAATTGATGCCATGGGGAACGAGGTATATGCCCTCTCCTTGCCCCAACTCCAATTGATGCCGCTGATTTATTTGAACGAACCACAAAAGCATAACAGCGCCGCCAATATTCGAACATGTGAAAAAAAACCAATGTTTTACCGGAAGACCTCGCTCTCACGCGAAGCTGTCATTCTCTCGCGTTGACATATTGTTTAAAAATTCGTAATAAATGTGACAGGTTTATATTTTACTTTCCTTGGGTTATAAAGTCCCTGAAATTGTGTAGTTTTATTTTTAAAAATCAATAGAAGTAAACCAATATCTTAGCAGTTAAAAACGTTACTAATCTTATAATTACGTCAAATGATTACTCCCATGTCACAACAAATGTAGTGAAAACTTCACTTATATGTCTTTATCAGTTTATGAGATATTTGTGTTTGTCCTCATTGAATCACTATCATATTACTTGTATAGAGAAGTAGATCGTAGTTTACAAATTCTTACTTAAGATGACGAATTCAAGTATCGCCTCGTCATAAGATTAACTTTTTAAAAGTNTTTTTTTTTTTTTTTTTTTTGTGGGGCTTTAGGGCTCGTCAACATCTAAGGTCATTAGAGCCCTTTTAATGCCATAAAAGCAGCTACCGATTGCGTATGAACTTGTTGAGAACAATAAACCAATTTAGTCTCCAGGAGCAAGCAAGGGTCCATCCCATCAGTTTCGATCCAAGGATCACAAGACAATGGTGATTTAATATTTCTGCGCTCGAAAGCAAAATAATGTATTGCGATCCATCAAAAATTGTTGTCTGTTTACAATACCTACAGAATGTTAACGAATTTTATTTTTAATGGATTTTAAAAGAACAGTTATTTAACAAGCACANAGGACCCTTTATCAGAATTGATGGGATGGTGCCTTACTTGCTTCCGGAGAGTAAATTAGTTTATTGTCCTCCACGTGGTCATACGCAGATTGTTCTGCTTTTTTGACAATAAATTTATTATTATTATTATTACATTGTTACACAGAAACATTGCTTATAACTGTTAAAGTCTATTAAAATTTATGCCCAACAACATGTTTCAGTCTAAGTTAGAGCTATCAGTAAATGAGTAACATTTTACAATCTGACGTGGGGAAGGTATATAATCAGAATATAATAGTGTCTACAAGTGAACCTTGAGGAACACCGATGATAGGTTTTGATTCTGAAAGGTACGTCACAGATAACTAACACAGGAAATGTGTACTTTAGAAACAATACCGATGGTACAAAGTGCACCTCTGATCTAAAACAATTCTAATTTTATCAACCTGTACTGAAACTACTATTACATAATATTTTAAAAACAATCTCTGTCTTTCTAGCATAAAAGGAAGAGCGCTGAGGAACGCCAAACGAATACACGTGTCCATGAGAACTTCAAAGCATCGATATGAAGTGAGGTCGCCCTGCGCACATACTTCTCGGAAATTCTAACCGGACGCTGACCCATAAGTTCACGGGAAGCTGAAGCCAAGAACCTGCGAGGGAATGGCGTGTCTAAAGAGAATGAGGAAGGGAGGTATGATAGTGCGAGCAACATGTTATAAATCCCTTCAGCCAGTCACTTCATGTGGACTTGAACATATGCTGTATCATTCGAATGTTAGTTGTAAGGTCCAGTAATCACACAAGAATCCTGAAAATACTTGTAATAAGCTGAAATCTATATTTTAGATTCCCATGTGAGACCGGTGGTTCTTGTGAGGCAATCACCCTATGCCCTATATTTTCCTGTCATATAAATCTGTGAGGATAGAACAATAACCAAAACCTATTCATATTTGTCAGCTATGATTATTGTCTCCTTGCTAAGCTAGGAACAGACAAAAAAAAACAAGTAACAAGAAAAAAGAGTATAATTATCATTCAGCTGTTTGTAGCCCGTGAGGGTCACAGAAGGCAAAGAAGCTTGAAGTAGTTTAAAAAAATAGTGTTACGTTCAACGTAGTGCCAAAATGTTTCATTTATAGTTGAATTCCGATGATTATAGCAAGTTAATAGAACATTTGAATGCTACATCATTCCTAATAGTCATTGAACATCATTTCAAATGCATTTCTTGCATCCAGAAAGCGTGAGTGAATAGGGTGCATCTATTCCCTAATATCCCACTTATTGGACCTTCTGGAGGCTATTCTGTAGGGCTAAACTATTCGGTAGGGTGCCAGTTCAAAAACGTAATAGGTTGCATAACAAACATGAAATTAACACGTACCCTATTACTCGTACATGAATTGTTTTACACACATATACAGTATTATATTTAAACAGGCATCATTTTTAAAACAACGAGACCTAAGATGTTTTCTTCGTTCGTATATGACATTCCAGGAATTCGCGTTGGCTTCGCGACACGTTGAACTGAACATCCGCCATGACAGTTGAGTCGACGCCCTATTTTTCGAACTGGTACATCCTGTCGAGTTAACGCTTTTTCATAAATTAATTCATTAACATAAGGTCCCATAAACGTTTATATAACTACACAAGATCTTGGGTTCTATTAAAAACACTGGGATTTGCCTCACTAATCTAACTCAAGTAAACTGATACGATGGAAAAGTGCAACACAAGCATAGATAAACCCCTAACACTTCTATCGAGTAATGTTTATTTATGATCAATGAATTACTTTAAAGACTGTATCATGAATCCCTTCCAACGAGGCAGTGATCTAACACCGAATCTTAGCGCCACCATACCAAGACAATATGGAAACTATATCACTGTTTGGAGCAATATAATCGCACTTCTAATCGTTACGAAAACATTGCATGATACACGTAAAAAGACAATTGTAATAAGGGAACATGCTTTAGCCACGAGCAAATCCCGAACGAAACATTCTACATGTCCGCCATGACACATCGATGAATGGAACATAATACGAACAATTCACTACACATAATTAGGCACAATTTAATGATCACTTTAATTGAAACACACTCTGATACTGTTTTTCTCTACCATATTCAACAGATTCTTCAGAACACGAAAGAAGAGATGACTTGAGAAGTGAAACATGAGCGGGAGCACACACAACCGGGTTAATTTCTACTACATCAGATAAAACACCACAAATCACAAAAATAAATATAGCACTCGCATGGACCAAGCGTAAAACCCACCTCTGAAAGTAGGGACACTGGATCCGAAGTCAGGGCCAGGTCCCAAACAGGAGATAGAAGTGGATCTGGATAAAACAAGTGAATCCACCAGAATTTCCCGGTGAAATGGGCGAGCAGGTAGTGGTCGCGTCACGTGATAACCCGCACTGCCTGCTCTCGGACGATAGGGGGTGCCAGAGCTGTCTCCAGAACACTACGCAGATCTTTTCAGGATAATTCGGGAAGAAATGTTGTGATTTCGAAGCAACTTTGGGAATTATTTTAGTAAATTAGTGTGGACAAAATACTAGTACAAATAATCATCACACAAAACAATGTAAAATAAA
The DNA here is from genome assembly GCA_002313205.1 of Laupala kohalensis. Lineage (NCBI taxonomy): Eukaryota > Metazoa > Arthropoda > Insecta > Orthoptera > Trigonidiidae > Laupala > Laupala kohalensis. Next base: position 122,469 of record NNCF01132405.1, on the reverse strand, counting down.
GATGATTTGAGCACGAACTTGTGGAAGTGAATTTGAGAGGTGAATCTCGATTTGTATGAAAGAGATCGATAGTTTAATGGACTGCGAAAAGCCACGAAGATGATTCCTAAATAATGAAGCTACTTACCATGTTTATAATAATATAGGGAGTTTTGTGAAGCCTAAAGTATGATTGGATGTTTTTACTGCAAGAAGTGGTTGAGTTAAATAATGTTAGAGATGATTGACAGATGATTCCAAGGCCAACCTAATAAAATATTTATATGAATGTACCCCAAAAAATACCTACATTCCTTCTACATATGATAACCCAGCGTTGAACCTATCTTCGTGTGTTACGGTAATGGATTGTGAGAAGTGCAATTTCATATCGTAAGATAAAAAGGTTGGAAGAACGAAGAGTTGGATCTTAAATGAAGCAATGAACGAATCCATATTCTCATACAAATTCGTTCCTTCTGCCAGAGTTGTCTTTTAAAGCAGATCCAGACGAGTTTCAACATTTGTAACGTTCGCGGATAGATAGCACCTCGCGACCAATTTTAAACTCGCTATAGCTACGCTTAAACTGCGTGAATGAGTAGCACCAAGAAATCGGTATGTAAATTTTATAAAAATTATTGTCTATTAGTACTTAGAAACGTACTAAGAAAGCCACAGGTGTTAATTACCGAGTTCATTTGTATTACGGTGCGGTAGAATCGCCTTCGACAAATACAAGGGTCATTTGGTGCTATCCTAATGCTAGACCAAATGGTATACCGAATGCTACGCCACATTCTCTGCAAAATGCCTCGCCAAATGCCATACCAAATGCTGTGCAATGTACTATACCATACGAGATGCCCCATGGTATGCCCAATTCTCCGTCAGTTTTTATGTACATTGCTATGCCCTGTTGCGTTCCAAGTGCTTTACTACGTGGTATGCCAAATGGGATTCCCAACTCTCTAGTCAATGCTATGCTAAGTACTATGCCACGTGATATGCAAAATGCTATACCTAATGCAAAGCTAAATGCGATACCCAATGCTTTGCACCTTGCTACGCCAAATGAAATACCAAATATTATGACGAAGGTCAAGGCAAATGCTAAGGCAAATGTCCTACCAAATGCCACACCAAATGTTGTACCAAATGCTATACCGAATACTATTCTGAATGTTATACCAAATGCTATACAAAAGTCCTATACCAAATGCTATACTAAATACTAAGGTGCATTCTACGGAAATTTCTACGCTGTGTGCTCCCCTTTGAGCTATGGAAATGCTATGCCAGATGCTATGCCCAAGACTATGCCACTGCTACGCTAAATGATACGCCAAATACTGTGCAAACGCTATTCAACGGTTATTCAACATTCTCAAAGCTACGCTCAGTGCTATGCTCAATACTTTTCTCAATGTTCTGTTACATGATTTCCTATACCCTTTGTTAACAACTTCAGAATTGTTTCTGAAAGACTAACCATTTCGGAAACAGTCTTGTTGCAAGCTGAGTTGGCGGAGCTCTACAATTGATTTCGAGCGCTTATTGTGTACTATCAACCCAAAAGATTTTCTGTGTAACTCACATTACATAAACAAATATCTTGCAATCCACCCACACTTCGAAGACGACCTTCTGTAAATTTCTTGACCTAGGGTCACTGCTACCATAATAATCTGAATTCTAATTCTGGGAAGGTTGCTCAGCCGAAGTCACTGCAGTGTGCGATGATGATAGCCCTCTAAAATACTCATGCACACACCAATCAAATTGTATTGCTTGACATCCCTTACTTAATAGTTCGAACTTTACAGAGCTTCAGTTTGTTTATCTCTGCCTGGTAGTGCGTGCGTTCTTATATTTATTATTTTCATTTTTGGCATTATTTCTGAATAGGTTCTATGGTTTTCCATTTGTATTAAGTAAATTGTTTTAAGTATACAAGGAAGTATACAATTATGAAAGATTTTTAAGTTGAATATATATGTGATTATGAAAGTATGTGAGTCAAAAGATCACGATTTAACTTCTGGGAACTAAGCTGAAATCTTAAGGTCATGCCAAACACGCGTTCTTCATTAATCTAGATGCTGGCAAAATGTCGTCAAGACGCCACAACGAGATTGCCACAACGACAGCTGAAAAGATGTCGAGATAGCTGTCGGTTTTATGTGGCCTCGGTTGGACGGATCAGTATCAGCCGACGAGCTACGACGTGTGGAATGTGAGATGTTTTCAGTTATGTCTGACAGTGAGACGATGTTTGCAAAAAAGATAGTAGTGGGGCCCTTGTCGGCTAAAACCAACTGAAATGGCGCCAACTCTACCTCAACGTTCAATTCCTATTCCGTAAACATCGTCTTTTATTCTTCACCAACTTGCAAACATTCCACTCCAAAGCGATACTGACGGGAGGGCGAATAAAAACTGTAGCAAGATAGTATAACTCAGCAAAGTGCTACTGCCAATGATTGGGGAAGATAATATAATCATATTGAAAGCAATGATTGGGTTGTAGACAGTGTTGTCATCATAGTCACCAAAATAAATTATAGAAAGACGTATATTGCCCCCACGTTTTGCAACTGATGTTTTGACGATTAACTGCACATATTTCGTTAGAGACACGGGGCTCTCAGAAGGACAAATGCAGGTCTATATAAAGCGAAAACAGTCAAAGGATGGATTTTGGAAAAGACAAATAAGGCCAACCACAACCGGTAGGAGCACAGCATTTCTTGACAGGACCAAGAAAAGTGTATGTGAAGCAAGAGGAAGAAGGTAGTATTTGAGAGGACCAATAAAGTCTACATGAATAAAGAGGAGTAAGGTGGAAATTGACAGGAACGACCTAAGTCTATGTGAATCATAAGGAGCAAGATGGTATTCGACAAGTTCAATAAAGGTGAATCAATAGGAGTAAGGTGGTATTTGGCAGGACTAATAAAGGTCTATGTGAATCATGATGAGCAGGATGGTATTCCGCGAGGCCAATAAATGGGAATCGATTGTAGTGAAGGGGTTTTTGCCAGAGACAATAAAAGTCTATGCGAATCAAATGGAGTAAGGCGGTATTTAGAAAGACCAACAAAGGTATCAGAATTATAAGTTGGTATTATAAGATGGTTTTCCGCGTGGCCAATAAAGGTGAATCAATTGGAGTAATGTGGTATTTGGCAGGACCATGGAAGGTCTATGTGAATCGTAAGGAGCAAAATGGTATTCGGCGAGAAAAATGAAGGTGAATCAATTGGAGTAAGGTGGTATTCTGTCGGACCAATAAAACCCTATGTGCATCAAGAGGAGTAAGATCCACATATACCTATTTGGCAATACCAAGAAAGGTATATGTGGATCATAAGGAGGAAGACGTTATCGGGGAGACTAATAAAGTTGAATCAAATAAAGTAAGGTGGTATTTGGGAGGACCAGTAAATATCCATGTGAATCAAGAGGAGTAAGATGGTATTTGGCACGATCATGAAAGGTCTATATGAATCAAGTGGAGGAAGGTNGGTACAGAGGAATATGAGAAACATAAGAAGGAAGGTGGCATTTAGCAGGAGTAATAAAAGTCAATGTGATTCAAGAGGAGAATGGCTGGAAGAGAAGCTCTTTGTTGCGTGAGTTCCTCTGCAGTGGGTTCTTTTGTTCGCTAACGATTCAGACTACAAGATGAGTACATACTTTTTTTTTTGCTAAGTAGACCACAACTCTAAACTTTCTGTATCCCTTTCTTTCACTCTCTTGGGTGTAATGTTGCTTTCTTTACGATACTGTTTTATTTCAAAAATATAGGAAGCGAGCTCGAGATAAATAAAGTTTCCTCGGAATCATTCAAGCGTGCAATGGATGGTTCACAAACTAATGATATTCGGATACAAATATTCCTATTATAATTTGTCCACCCACACATATCCAACTATTATAACCAAGCTTGAAAGTGGCTATCGGAAATAAGAGTATTAAAGGTGATAATGAAAAATATATAGAATGTCCCAGAACTCTACGTAAACCTTGGACTGCCAGGTGTGACAATCGAATATTGTGAAAATTATAATCCTGGAGACAGGAAGTAAAAACATATTTTCTTGTGCATGGAGTTTAAGAATTACTATTCTCAAAAGGAATGTATATCGGAAAGTATTGGTGAGAGGAGAGTTAATACGAACATCGAAGTATCGAATGGAAAATAAAATAATACTAGTGTTCGTATACGCGATACATGAGGCCTTGCATTCACGCCCACAGTTGATTGTAGTCGGCTTCACTCAATTAGTATACCGTGGAAAACAATGAAACACACTTTCTTAAATAACTAGACAATAATACTGCAATAAACCATCGTGATCACTTGATTACCAGGCTCCACCAAGTGCAAGTATGTTCCCGAACATCTCTCAACTGACTCCTCGAAAACAAAGAAAATTTCATAGAGAGAACATATCACGTGCATGGAATAATTACAATATTGTCCATAACACGCTCGACTGGGCTGGAGAGGAGAGTTGAGCGCAATCCGAAGACACAAAAAAAGACACTTTGACGGATGTCTCCCTTACATTTAACTCATCTATAATGGAAATTAAAACTTCTGTACAAGAAAATGCATTGAACGACTTGTAAATGTGCTCATTTGAATGCATATAGCGTTTTGCTATTTTCTTATCACTTCGCGATATTTGTGTTTTTCAAAGACTTTTAAATGCGATATAGACCTAACGGTCTTATGCACCGGTTGTTTGGTGTCTCTGTCTTTCTCACACATCGACTTGGGCAGGGGAACTTGATTCCCCGCTCTGACTGTCGACTGCTGCGCACCAGGCGTTGCGCAGTCGTTGGTGTCCGAGAGGGTGTGCGAGAGAGAGGGCGATACCAAACCGTATCTTCTGCCTCGTGTTATCTCCCCACAACCCACAGCACAGACCGCTGGGTCTATGGTGATTTAGGCAGTTTCTCGAATATTGCTGATTCTGCCTCCTAGACAAATGCTCATACGCCATCTCGGACGTCGACTTTTGCGTCACTTCTTCATCCCTATTCCCTGGACGAAAGTGGCAACAGCTAACTACAGTAAATTTTTATTTGCAAATGGAAAGTCCCAACAACTGGGGGTGTGATGTATAAATCGAGTCATCTTTTGAGCGGTGAGATTGTTGTCATTGTTTCGTAGAAATGAGAGCGTTTAGAGTCCTTAATCAAGACAAACGCCAGTCGTATCCCCAACTTTGGAATACGTAAATTTTTCATAACATTTATATTTATTACGCGTAAACTCTCGTAATCCCTGTAGCGCCAACTTCCACTCGGTGCTCACCTCTTATTGGTGGAGTACAGAGGAGGGGTGACAGATACGACACAATCATGTGGTCAACTACAGCTGATAGAAACCACTATAAGAAACTGCGCGTAGTATTTTCCGGATATCTTAGCAATTCAACATTACAATTCCAAACCCTGACGGTTCTCTCTAGATTAAAGACACTAGGAGCGTGTAAGTGCCAAGAACCTTTTCGTCAACCTCATTTTCCCTTCATACTGTAACTAAACCCGAAGGGCTTTTTTTCAAATTTTTTCTCAACGTATAATTGCTTAAAATGTTTTGTAGGTGAAACAAAAGTCGGTACAGAAGTACAGAAGTCGGTACCCTGTCGAACAGGGGACAGTTCCAAGCGAATAGTCGGTGCGACTCAACAAACACGAGGGTTTTACGATATTATTCAACCATCTTACGGGTATGAAAGATAAACAATAAGCTATACAATATATCTTGTAACTGTGGCAGATAAGATCGACCCAAAAAATTTTCACGATTGCAGTGTTACGTAAATTACTATTACGTGCACAACAACCAAATTTACAAATTAGTAATAATTTATCTATTAGTTACTCTTTATAAATTCCTTTGTTAAATAGTCATTCCCCGGAATAATGAAGCAATGGCAGAAATAGTAATTTTACAAGTTGAAATTTCTCATCTTGAAATAAAGCATTTTAGCATTCTTTCAGAACCAAAGCCACGAACTTGCGGAGTCCCTGAGGGTTCAATTTTAGACCCTATTCTGTTTATTGTATGTAAACGATGTGCCATCCACCGTACCTGATTACAAAATGGTTCTCTTTGCTGATGACACAAATCTAGTATGTAAACATGTCAATGCGCAGAAAGGTCTATCTAACCTCTCGTCTTGGTTTCATTCAAGTCGTCCCATTATTTAAAACAGTACCTTTGTCATTTCGCAATAGTGTAAGAACATCTCTTCCTCCTACATCCATTTTCGAACCCAAATAAATAAATGCTGATTACCCAAAATTATGGTTCCATATTCAGGATAATCACATTGATTCTCGTAACCTGAATTCCAGACTAAGCAAATTGTGCTATGCATTTCGAATTCTAGCTAATGTTGTAAGTCAACACGTTTCTCGCTGCGTGTATTTTGCAAACGTATATTCTCATTTATGATACGGAATTATGTTTTGGGGTGAATCCGTTCAGAGCATTGAAACTTTTATAATCCAAAAGATGAAAGTCCGGATTATCAGTAAACCTCACTCCCGAAGTTCATCTAAACCTTTATGTAGAGAATTAAATATTCTCCATTGCCCTTTCATATACATTTATGAAGTGGTCGTGTTTGTTAAGAAAGAATTATTAAAATCCCACCAGTGCTTTAGAAAAAAACAGTCTAGTTCACGAGCACAACACACGTAATGAGGCTAATATTCATCGTCCTGGCGTGCCAACCACTCTTTGCTCAAAAGGGTCATATTATTGAGGAATAATTTTGTGTAACTCCCTTCGAAAAAATGTAAGAAAATATTGTTTTCCGTAAGATTTCGGAAAGTTATGTTAATTTCTCTTAAATTTATCACGCCATTGTTATAGTACTATAGATACTGATTATATTCCTTTTCCGTGCATGTTGTTTTAGCTCTTTTATGTTTTCAATAGTTTACTTTTAACTGTGCCCATCCAGGCCGATTTTCCATCTCTGGTTTTCCTCCGGGTAGTGGCGGATTTTCCACTGGCGGGAGAGACGTTAATACTTTTCGATTATCTCGAATTTTTGCGACACATAATATCTAAAAGCAATTTTATTTTGGAATAATAAGTGGATAACTACGTACTTATTGAATAATTTGTTTTATAATTATTAAAACTCCCTTTGCACTTGGGCACTTGATAGTAATTAATGAGATGGTTCATTGCTTGTTTCCAGAGAGTAACTTAGTTTATCATTCCCCACGTGGTCATATGCTGTTTCCAACTGCATTTTCACAATAAAGGTCATTTATTTACCGAAGAAACAAAAACAAACGATACTTTGAACTAGCGTTATAGATACAGTAATACCTATAATAAAAGTGCATTGCTTAAATGTTCCAATACAATCCAGTCCACTTTTCTGTCGATTCTCTCTAACACTTCTGAACCATAATTATTGAATAAAACCACTTTATTTCACAGAATGTTTTATTAACTATTAAAGAAACTACATATCGTTTCGACCCCGACTGTGGACCATCATCAGGCGAATTAAAAAAATTATTGTAAAGGTTTTACACAGGGAAAAGAGAAAGAGAGTTTACACAAATTATAGAATATAGAATACTTGGATCATATACGAAATCAATGAATAAGAGACAGAAACGACAATATTTGATATAAGATTATAACAATATTAGATTTTGTATATGATCCATGTAATTTGTGTAAACTCTTTCTCTTTTCC
>NNCF01132405.1:90762-107654 GCA_002313205.1 Laupala kohalensis | reverse complement strand
TATATATATATATATATATATATATATATATATATATATATATAAAGATTATTTTATGGTAAAGGAATAACTTCGATATCACTACATCTTTCAATGAAAGTACGAAATCATTTCTAGAATTGGTTATTGACGACAACGAAACTATTGCTTGGAGTTAAATGGTCTTCGATTTACAGAGGTTGCAAAGTTTACATGCTGCTTTTTCGAGATATGGAGTCCGCAATATTTGTAGTTCGAGTTAGAGATTGTGACATGTATAGATAGTACATCATAAGGAAATCATATTCAGTTCGAGTTATAGCGTCTGAATAATTCGAGTTGTTGGTTGTTTTTTGTACTTCAACGGCAGGGAATGGGTAATTTCTTCGTCTTAGAGAGGATTTCGAGTTAAAGAGGCTCCACCATGCTTTGCTTTATGTTGGCAGTTCTTAAGGATTTTTTATCTTAAATCTATCTCCATCATCGGACATCAATTCAATTCACTTGCTCTTGTGGTATGACTGTAAGTTTAGACTGAAGCGCGAAGGCTTATATCCATGTTCTGAACGAGACAAAGTTTCAATGAAATTGTTTTATGGAGACGCCGTGCACGACGTGTTTCATGAAACCCTATTTCTTATAATTTAATTTTCTGTTTTATTATGAACTTACATTGTTGTATTTGTAAATGGGAAATGTAGCGTGCTATTGAAACTTATCTACGTGGAGCGATAGGAGTTAGGAGTTGGGTGGAAGGCTATTGTTAGATGGGTCGGTTAGCTGGGTTTCCCTTCAACTTGGTCCTTGTGGAGGGGTTAGTAGAAGTAGTTAGAGTAATTGATACTGGGAGGAGCTGGATAGATGAAGGAAGGAAGAAAGGTTTGCTTTTCAGTAGTCACAGCTATATGAACTGGGATATTAATGTAAAAAGCTACATCGGGAATCGAACCCGGGATATTTGGTGATGAGCGACAACACTACCACCTGCTGGGGTTATAATTAACTTAAGTTGAAGTTAGTTCAAAGATTTTTCTGCAGACCACAAAAATTTTCTCTCAGATCCCTTGTTGGCGATCGCTGAGTTGGTCAAAGTAAAATTTTCCTCTGCAATAGAACTCCACTCAACCGCCCTCGGATTATCCGCCCCATCCCGTGGGGCAGTTTCTCTCTCTCTTTCAGCGTATAATGGCTGCTGGTAGGTAGTGACTCGAACACAGTGATTGTTTAACGGGTCTTTGCTGGAAATTAAAATTTGATGACGGGACGCTATGTTTTTTTGTTGATATTTTATTAAATCTGAGTTGAATATACATCGCTCAGCTCTACAGCTCTATCAGATGTTGGATGGTTACAAATGCACAATAAAATACTACAACAACTATTAAGACATAAGACAAGTAAGATTGGGGAAACTCATTGAGCACCACCTAAGAATTTCCTAATTTTATGAATTAAATCTCAGAGGGATCTACTAAATATAAATGAAGAGGGCAACGGTTGCATATTCTGGTAGTGAGGGGACCTACTTTGCCGATGTGGAAGTGGGCTACGCCTGGGATTTTCGGAAGAAAAAAAAGATATCATATGATATTGCGTGAATGTAGACGTGGTGAAAGGAATCTTCATTAATAGAGGAATTTCGGATAAACCAGGGTGCTTTGGTGGTTGAACAGAATAATTTGTTTTAAAAAACCTGAATTTTGCGGATGTATGTAGCAGCAGCGTTGTACCATAAGGGGCGAGCGCAATAGTATTAGGGGTCGAAAAATAGTTTTGAAGAGGACGAGTGAAGATTCGTAGCTTACGGAGGAGCATCGGTTGATGATAAGACGAAATTGAGCAAGTTTTTTGTTGGCCTGTTTGATTTTAGTTACGATGTGGTCTTTCCACGTGAGCCGGATGTCGAGGTATAGACCAAGGTATCCGATCGACGTTTGCGGAGGTGACCAGGGTATTCTGGCGTTTTTATAGATAAAATAAGAGGGTATGTTGGGAAACGAAGGGAAATTTTTTTGCAGACGATTGGGAGAGGTTTAGAAGTATTTTCCACATTTTTGTCTATTTTTACAACGAATTTAAGTGATCTTAATAGGAAGATTTTAAGTTGTTAATCGACGGACAGGATTTGAATAGAACTGTATCGTCGGCGAATGGAGCAATATTGTGGCAATAAAATGGCAGGTCTGCTGTGAAGATATTAAAAAGTGTTGGAGATAGGGCAGAACCTTGTGGGACACCTGCTTTGATGTGGTCGACGCTATGTATTTGTGCTGTTGCGAAAAGAACGAATGAGGGGAAGTGAGTTGCCCAGTTCGATTCCCCTCTCGCTTCCGAATCTTCCATGAATTTATTTTTACGTTTTCGTTTATCCATGTATATACACTATATTAAAATGAGTTGCGATAACGACTCATTTCTTGATTAATAGTTATAACCTACTGAAATTGTAGGCCCTGTTTTAACGAAAATCGATTTATTAGGGGAACCTCGAGCCAGACCGGTAACCGACTACCGGTCTCAATCCTGAACAGACCGGTTAATAGGGGTTTTACTGTAGCTTAGTTGTAAGTCTTCATTCATTTTATTATTAGTCTTTAGTACAAATATATTCAATAACAACCTATATTTTTGACGCAAAGTTTTTAAAGTTTAAAGTTAAACGACTACTTTAAATCAACAAGGTCTTTTAATTAGATGAATCATGTAAAACAGTGCTTAAAAATAACTTTCCATTCAAATTTTCTTGGATTTCGTCGGCAAACTGAAATTTATTTTCTTTAATTTAACATGGCACATTTTAATTAATTTTTGCAGGTGTAGAAATCTAAGAAACTCAAACAACTGAAAATATTTCCGGGCCACATCACTGCGTGAAACTCGGGTCACATGTAACCCACTTTATTCAGATACGGCTACGTCTCCATCGCTTTTTATAACTTTATTTGAGCTAAAGTCTAACCTCATTCGAACTTTGTTTCTAGCTTCATTGGAACTCGCCATTTCTACGTAAACTCCAATACAACCAGTCCTCACAACGCATTGCACGAAACGCGTTGTGCACGTCACAATATATTTAAATGAGATTGGCTTCATGATCGAGACTTGCATTTATACAACGCCCTTTATTGGTGTACACAATTCCTAAGGCATTCAGAAAAGCGATAAACAATGAGTTATAAAGAATTGTTTGAGGATTGTTGTGGAGCATGTAAAGTCTTTTTATGATTCCTTATCTATAAAAAATACGTAAATCACTAAATTTTTATTTTTGTTCGTAACATGAAAAGGTCGTTCTTCGTACTCTGTGATTTATACCTTTCATTGGAATTGATTGAATGGTCCCTTGCTTATTACCCATGAGTTAATTGGCATGTTATCCTCCATGTGCTTACACGCTGTCTATATTTCTGCCAATAAATTTACATTGTTGTAAGTATTTATTCGGAAAGTGAAAGTAATTGATTCTTTTTTTAAATTATCCCCTCTTTTGAGAGATGCGGGTAGATATTATTTATGAATTCCCATTCATTTGAGCGGCCATTTTCCTTTATACGTGTTATTTGTTTTTGTTTTGCAGGATCCCCACACGCTGCTCCTGAAGTCAGTAACGGAGTGCAGGGAAAAATATCCTAATTTGGAGAGTAAGTTTGGTCAGAATGAAATTCAATTTGATGTAAACAGGCGACTTTCATTGTGCTAGCCGAATAATTTAGTACGCACTCTAGACTCAAGCTTTGTAAAATGAATTTTGAGATTTTCTAGAAAATATGATTGAATTAAACAAATAGGTACAGTGCTACTCAAGGATCTAACCTATAGGGAGGGGATATGGAGGAACACTTTCCCCTGCCTTGAAAATTCAAATAATTTTTTGGGTGTAATCACACATCTGGCTAATAAATTGATATGCGGATCCAACATACATTTTACTAATTCATAATATCTAATAGAAAATAAATTATTAGGTGATATTACCGTTCACAGTCAAAATCAAACTATCCCACTACAGGTCGCGGAGGGTAGTGTTCCACAATTTTTGGCCCTCGACACTAGGAGGAGGAGACGTGGTCAGCATCTCGCTCCGGTCGATTCGATCCCAGGATAGACCCGATAATAACTTTATGGAAGGCTGAGTAGGCCTGGGATTCAGTCTGAATGATGAAAAGTCCCCACCGGGGATTGAACCCCGACAATCCAACCAGCAAGAACTGCGCTGACTCCTTGATATCACCGTTACTTTAATATTTTGTCAACATCCCCTCTGCAATCCGCGTCGGTTGAGAAACATGGAGAACTCTACGAGTTCTAGACTCTTTGATCACGTTTTGTGTCACTTTTCAAGTCACCGATTGCAGAGATGAGATGTATCTACTTTGCCCCCTGATAGGTTAAGACCCTTCCCCCTCAAAAAAACTAGCTGCAACCTTGATGTGGTTTATTATTTTATATATTTACTGTCGAACTCAAACCCCCACTTGTTTGTGAATTTTTTGTTCTTGATTCGCATTTTAAAATAATACTCCTTTAATGAAATAATTTGTCTAGTGTCTTTTTTTGTTCACAGTTTCGAAGCTGAAAGAGTACATCGCGAATGAGGATCAACAACTTCAAGTACGTCAAGTAGATTCTAGCGCAGGAACATTGTTGCTTAGACAAACGAGAAAAAAAAGAAAGAAAGGAAGAAAGGATTGTTTCATCAGTTGGCTTCCCAGTTTCTGCCAATTTTTAATCAATAAACTGGGAGGTACTAGAGTCGCCTATTAACGGACTTTATGCCATCTAGTGGCAATGCACATGTGTCGGGGCCAAAAACGAGAAAGAGTTAGCGAAATTAGAAAATGGTGATCTTCGACTGTTGTTGATGGGGAAAAGTTTGAACAAAAGATTATTTACAAGGAATGTATGTTCTTTCTGTCTTAGTTCGATTTCAAACAATTCAATTCTCTTTTTGTTTCTTTTCCTTTTTCAAAATGTTTGTGTCTCCGTATTCTAGTGAATTGGAACCATGGTAAATCCAAAATTAATCTTATTGTGGATCCCATACTCATTGGTCCACTAAAAGTTGCTTAAAATGTACTCTGTTCAAGACCGTTATTGATAACCTATCTTTGTACTCTGTTTCTTTTTTATACATCCATGAAACCACAGATTGTTTCATCAAAAAATCCTGGCTTTTTAATACACGCCCACTAATAATACTTTTCAATATATCCTACGGGAAAACGTTGTGTCTTGAAATTCTATTGAATCATGCGATTGAACTTATTGTTATTATGAACATTACCAATTAAAGTATGTCAGGTTAATCGGTATTTCATTTTCTCTGCTTTTTCTAAATATTTTCATCTAAGCATATAATACTTTAAGGTTAGAAGGTATTACGGACTGATACCTGATAGCTTCCGAATTATTTATGAGCAATGCGTTTTTCAAACTAATTGAAACTTTTTTACTTTGTCTCACTGATTCTGTGTTTGTTCTTTGTTCTTTTCAGTGTTTCCTGGATTGTTTGTTCCAAACAAATGGAATCGTAAGTTGTTCATTTTTACATAAATCATACAGTTTTATTTAGTATAAGAAAAATATTACTTAGCGCAACTACATTTGGGGGAGGCTACTATTAATCTCGAATTTTGAATGAGTTTAATACGATTTATTTTTGGAATAATAAATTAAAAACAGTGCGGTATGTTAAATAACTGCTGTTTTGTAATCTATTCAAAACAACATTTGTTACTATTTTATAGATGTTGTGGCGAGCAAAAGGAGATAATTTGTGCATCTCATGGTTTTGTTTGGGGCATAGAAATGTCGAAAAATCCCCCACTTCATATTTACGCTTCTTGTTCGGAATTGATGGCATGGTCCCTTGCTTGCTTCCGGAGAGTAAATTAGTTTATTGTCCTCCATGTGATCAACAACAGTTTGTAACTGCTTTTTAACAATAATTATTTATTTATGGATTCTTTTAGTGGACTCGTTAAGTTTAAATTTTGAGCCGTAAGTATAATTAAAGTAAATAAATGTTTGAAAACTTACAACTTTATGACGAACAGCACCATATATTTTGTGCCATTAAGTACACAACGTTTCGCCGTTAGGTTGAAGTCATCGTCAGGGGTAACAAATTACAACGTTTCGACTTTAGGTTAAAGAAATTAGTTACATGTGACGATGGCTTCATCTTAAAGGCGAAACGTTGTATACTTAATGGCACAAAATATATGGTGTTCGTCAGGTGCAACAAATTTTATCCGGTTTCACGCACCTCTCAGTGTGTAGGACCGCATACGTAGTTCGTTATACGCTAGAGTCCTATTGGTGAAGAAACCCCAGCGACGTCCGATGCCCTATCAGCGCGTAATTTCTCATACAACCTAAATTCGCTAGTATCGTTATTCTCAGTAGACTCATGATTAGGAAGAGAAACCAGCAACCCTCAATGAGATAGTGTTAGTTATTCACATAATCAATATTCTCATGCTAGTATTATGAGAAGCTGTGCCCAGCATTTTCGGATGTTATGAGAAATTCAACATTACAATTTCGTCGCTTACGTTACTTTCTTAGAGTAGGACTTTACCCTGCATGTCTTAGCGTGTTCCGATGTTTGTGATGTAGTTGTCTGAAGGGAAAGTGGTGGAAGAAGAAGGAGAGCGATGGATGGATTCTGCAGCGAATGTCCTCAACAAGTTTGGATTCTCTGTGAACAAAAGCGCTTGGAAGAAAGCCACTTCACATTGCTTGACACAAGGTATGTACATACACACAAGCAATACAACCTCAAGAAACTTGAGATAACTTTCTGTCAGGTGAAAATGGCGACGAGTCGGGAATAGAATCCGGGACTCCTGCATTGACATCGCAGGGGGTGTTACCCACTACACCACTCGTCCGCCTTCCACAACTGTACACCATTTCTGCTCAGGCCTAAACCCCGGAAGGCCTCAGACACATCTCCCATACAGGAGATTAATTTCCCGGTTCGTCACCATTTTCAGCTGACCGAAAGTTATCACATATCTTCTCCACGGAAGAAATATATGCTCAAGAAACTTACCATACGATTTTTCCATGGTGAAATGACATAAGTTGTTCTCCGTACGTAGGAAAGGGAACACGGAAAAGGACACAGGTTCACCTGACATAGTTCAGGGCGATCTCGCACATGAGCACCACAACAAAAGCCTACGGCGCACTCTGATGTCATTTCACCAAAGAAAAATTGCCCTGTACATTGATGACAAAATTTTGTCAATACAGGATGGGAAAATAAATGTATTTTGGGCACTTTCTGTATTTCCTAAATCCTATTTAGGGGTCATGAATAAATAACGTTTCGCAGAATGGTCATTGATGGCCACCAGTTAGCTCCAATCACCCATTGGTTGCTATTCGTTCTGGCCACTAATGGTCCTTTGGAGTTAGGAGGAGGTCATCATTGGCCATCATTAGAGCCATTTTTACTCGAGTGACCATTTTACACATCTCTTTTACCTCTATATCTTTCTTGTAACTATAATTCGCCCCCAATAAGTATATGTATCATTACCCTATATTTTCCCCGCTGTGCAAAGCTTTCATCACAATTCTGAAAAAAGTGGGGACATACTTTGATATACTGTTACCTTTGTTCCTAACCCATTTCTCTGAGCTCTCTTTGAATCGTTAAGTACATGGATAGTAGAATCAAAGGTTAAGGCCCTATAAAACATTACAAACATATTGACATTATATGTATTATAACTCGCAGCTAACTTTTTATCTTATCTAGGAACTTTTGCTGAAATTTTTGAATCCGCCTCTTCCTTAGGGCCCTTGATCGGAATTGATGGGATGGTCCCTTGCTTGCTTCCGGAGAGTAAATTAGTTTATTGTCCTCCACGTGATCATACGCAGTCTGTACTGTTTTTTGACAATAAACTTATTATTATTATTATTAACATCATGGTTAACTGGCCTACCTCCATTACATTACTTATGGACGGTTTCTAACACTATTAATTTGAAATTACATTTCTCTCTTTAAACCGCGAGCACGAAAAGCCATCGTTAAGGGCAATGTCCGTTCTTCCGTAGTGCCAAACAGATTGGGAGTAAGGTTCACGTTACTAGTACGGCAAGTAAACGCACTGCCTACTCACAACATGACCCCGTGACCTGTTCATTAGTAACCCGCTCACGAAACTCTTCGGAACCCAGACCTGCGTTTGTGGTTGACGTCGTAGATTGTACTCTTGTCTAATAGTTTCCGTTCTAACAATAGATATACTTAGCCAGGCAATGCTGTTCTTAGTTTTCTTCCATATAAAAATGAATTTTTAAGAGAGGAACCTTCCTAAATGTTTCAAAATCTTATCCACAATTATTTTAGTTTCAATACCATCAGAAAAGTACATAAATGATAGATATCAAATTTGAGAACATGTTAACTTTATACAAATAAATTGGATTCTAATCATATTCATATTCGATTGTTAACACATTGATCGACTGTTATGTCGATAGTATTGTTTAATAAATGTTAAAAAATCGACAATCGGTCATGTCTACAAGGCAGAAGTTTAGGGTAGGGTTGTCGCCATCTCAGGTATCGTTCCTTAAACCGAAAAGTACTACGGATTCCTTGCTTCCATATCTAAATGAATCCAGCATCGTGTTATACTGATCCTACCATCTAACTTCTTGAATAATTTATGTTTAGATTAGCGTCGTTCCTCCTTGATTGCCATTAACTTTCATTCAACTTAATACGGAAATGCAGAAATCACTGACCAATGGTTTTATTATAAGTTACATTCCAGGTTTGTTCATTGCAGATTACGCTGACGGGCAACAAAAGTGCAGCGGAGCTGTGAAATTGTTTATGTGCTACTTAGAAGGATTTCCTCAAGTAAGTTTTCGTTTGGAATTTGTCTGACAACATTTAGTTTTGAAAAATTGAAAGAATAGTTCAACTGTTGATTATATGAACCTTTTGACGACACAAGGTTCGTATTCAGTAGAAATTTTTTATCCCAGTACCTTCGGGACCTGAGGGTTTTTCTGAGAATGAATAAGGCATTACAGATTATATTCGTATTATATATGCAAGATTATTTTATTCCTTTTGTTGAGGTNTTCGTATTATATATGCAAGATTATTTTATTCCTTTTGTTGAGGTTCAGGCCATGAGGCCTGTTCTTCCAACTAACCGTTGGACTTGGGTAAGGGTATTGGGAAGGAGAGATGTTGGGTAGCAGGGAAACTTAAGGTACCGAACCAACATTTATCTGGAGTAGGTGAAGGAAATCTCAGCTGAAAACCTCACCTAGTTCGGCCGAGTAGGATTTGAACCCTCGGTTTACCGTTCAGCCAATGGGATCGTGGAAGCAAATACGCTACCACTAGACTCCCGGTGATGGTGCAGGATGTGTCAAATTAACCTGTCCCGGAAAATATTTATTAGACTGACATGGAATTGACCCATGATACTGTCAATCACAGGAAATGTTCTAAATGGCCACCGTTTACGTCGATGCAGCGCTGTGCTCGATTTACAGGCGTAGCAGCTCTGCTTGAGGGATAGCAGCAATAGTGTCCCTCCCAGTAGGCGAGGTGTATTTGAGTACACCCGACCCTTCAATTTGTTCCACAAGGAAAGAGACCAGGCGATCGAGGTGGCCAGGAGATTTTACAGCCTCTTTTGAGTGTCTTCCCCTCACCGAACACCTCATGCACTCGTGACGAGGTTCTCAAGACGGTGTCTGCTGTTGTCTCGACGTCACCAGTGGCAACTTCCAGCTCTTCCTGTCAAGGACAGTTCT
Source organism: Laupala kohalensis (assembly GCA_002313205.1). Taxonomy (NCBI): domain Eukaryota; kingdom Metazoa; phylum Arthropoda; class Insecta; order Orthoptera; family Trigonidiidae; genus Laupala; species Laupala kohalensis. The sequence goes on along the minus strand of NNCF01132405.1, from coordinate 97,868 downwards.
CCTGTTTATTAACAAGAGTCATTATCTTGTCAGGATTACAATTCTTTTCCGAGCCAGTCTTATTTTACCCACCCTGTATCATTCACATAAAAATAGCCCCATCGGTGGCGCAGGTGGTAGTGTTGTCACCAAGTCGTCCTGGGTTCGATTCTCGATGGGGCCAGAAAAAATTTGTAGCTTTTCACATGAATGTCCCAGTTCATATAGCTCTGACTACTGAAAAACAAATCTTCCTTCCTCTATCCAGCTCCTCCTAGTATCAATAACTCTAACTATAACTACTTCTACTAATCCCCTCCACGTGGACCAAGGTGTTGGTGAACCCGTCTAACCGGTTAGCTGGCCCACCTACTAACAATAACCTACCACCCAACTCCTAACCGCTTTCGCTCCATGTAAATAAGCTTCAGTAGCGCGCTTCATTTCCCATTAGAAATTCAACAATATAAAACTTTACGCTTTCCGTTCCGATCGAGCAAGGGAGAAGCCGAAACCGCTCAAAAGTATTTCTGTGTGGGCGGCCGGGAGCTACTCTGGTCTTCTACGTTCGCGGTCGCGTCTTTTCCGCTTGGTGTCGTGATCGCTGCGATCGGTTTGTGTCGTGATCGTTCAAGTGGAACGCTCTGTGAGAAATATGAAAAGAACGAAGAAGGAATATTTGTGGTTGGATAGTTTTAAAAGTAAAAACTGTTATTAATTGTTAATACCACTGTGCTAAATGCAAATATAACTAAAAAAACTAAGGTTATGTTCGAAAAATAGAAACAAATTTCTCCAGATACTTCGATTCTCACATGCGTATGCGTCTCATGGTTGTCAAAAGATAGAATTGCGGAAGTCAATTAAAACAATTTTGGCGGGAATAACTCTCCAACGAACGCGCAGACCTACAAAACGGCCAAAAGGGCATCGGGGGTTTGAAGCGGTCGTGAGCAGTGACGTAATCCGTGACGTCATCCACCACGACCACGAAGGTTTAGTGGAACGGTGATGTGTACGTTGCGATCGCCAAGTGGAAAGCGCCCTCTGTAAGTCACACGGGAGCACCTTCGGTGGGACTCGGACTTTCCCGATCGCAGCTGAGGGCTGTTGCCACTTAGTAATGTCTCCACCAATCAGAGAAAAGCGGCTATTGCCAGCTGTTGCCACTTAGTAATGTCTCCACCAATCAGAGAAAAGCGGCTATTGCCAGCTGTTGCGCTTGGTAGGACGTACCCACTCGCCGGCAGCCACTCCACCTCACATTTTTGCTTCGAAGACAAAACACCATGGCGGCGGCGCGGTTATGCATTTTCACTAACACGCTTGTACGTACAAATCTAAACTACTCGCCCAAATTTTATCATTTAAGGTTATATCTCTCGAAGCGAATATCTCTCTCCGAAGATGGATTTTCCACCCGATTTCATCAACCTTCATTGTTATTACTAGTGATTATAACAAATTTGTGTAAATTATTCGTCTTATAATTCCATACAATTATCCCATAATAATCTAGCTTTCAACAGAAAAAACTGAAAAAATATTGCTGAATAATGTGTTTACAATGTTCACTATCGCGTCCGACGACTGACTAAGATAGTGTTGTCCGATACTGTTCCAGGGTAGAAACGAACCCTATCGGAAGTCCTCGGAAATATACCAAATAGTTTTTTGTGCTTCCAGATCGGGAAGTAAAGTCACACCCATGCGTCAAGTCCCTTCCCGATCGAGTTGGAAGTTAGAGAATAGGTGCTCTGATCATCACTTTCCGGAAATAATCGGTTCTCCCGTCCAGAATACGTAAATGAGAAACTGACGCCGGGTGTCCGTTGCTTCGTTTTTACAATACAATGGATGAGTGAATTGATCAGCATCGACAAAACATTCACATGATAGATGTTAAGATATTTTATAATTGATTATTATTTTATACTATTTTACTTCCAGAAAGCGGAGTGAAAACAACAAAAGAAGAAATTATGATCTGCAAACTTGAAAATGTTGCATTTAAATTATAAATAAAGAATCTTTTCTCAGGAAGAATTACTGTTTGTTTATTTATTTATTTGAACGTTTCACTATTGCAGCATATTTACAAACATATATTTTATTTGAGGTAGGGTTCACCAAATCTTTCACCTTGTGGTCGCATGGGGTACATTATCATCTTTAAGCTACACAATAATAATGGCAGGTTTGTAACTTTTATTCAAAGAACAAACTTTTATAAACTATTCAGTCACATTATAAGCAGCTCGGTGGAGATCAAACCGTCGTGCGCCAACTATAGAAAGCTCTATGAGCAAATTTTTATTATACATTATTTAAAAACATAATTTCAGTTAAAAAACAGTGTTGGTGGTTTTAAAATCATCTGAATATGAAGTTAATATTTCCAAACCCTAGATTCGACATCAGATATTCAGAAAAAAACATTTACCCTAAAATGACATTTTTTGAAAATAATTTACAGCAGCTCAGAATTCCAAAAGTAGTAAATTATGAAAAATTTTGCGAAACGTATTTGGGCTGTATGAGAAATAATGCGCTCAGAGACCGTGGACGTCACTGACGTTTCTCTACTTATACAGGACGCTATCCAAAACCAAGCGTTGGTAAAGGACTCTTAAGGTGGGACCTGCACTCCAAGTTTGTCAAATCACTGAGATGTACAATTGTTATATTTATTTTAATTCTAATTGTTTTAAAACAACAATATAAATAATAATAATGATTAAACATGTTTTAATTTCTATATATCGGGGTAACAACATAGAACAAACAATATTCAGGAATTCGTTTGACTCGTTTAGAAAATACTCAAGAGCATAAAGTACAAACATGGCGGCCGAGCGCAACGGTTTCGTGATTTAAAAGTTGTTTTGTAAATAAGTGTTTTCTCCGTAAGATGCAATATATTTTACTATAATTTATAATTGCAATTATTTCATTTAAATGGGCGGTGAGGAATGTTTTTGAAGTTAAAATAAAAATAAGTACATGTTACTTTGTCTATTCTTTTGCCGATTTCAGATATTTCAGTGCTTTGATTCTACCTACGTTTAATACTACCTTAACCTCTTTCTCTTCTCTACAATGTTAGAGGCAAAGTCCCTTGCGCAGAACTTTTTCTTTCCCTCAATCTCCAATAACATATACGTCATAGTATTCAAGAAAACTGAAACGTTTTATTAAAAAATATTTATTCGTAATATTAAAAAACAAGAAATAACACTGTACAAAAACAAACATAACAATTAATATAATTATAACAAATAATATTAGTCTAATAGTAAAACAATTTTTGACTTCTTCTGATGGAAACAACTAGCAGAGGATAAGAACCTGGAAAAGAACAAAAAGAAAATAAATATATAAACATTACTTTCCGTTTAACATGTCAAAAGTGTTCCAACGACTATGCATCTTAAAAATAGTCTTGACAATAAAACATTTTTGTTTGATTAGGTATGATTTTTGTTTGTGACAAGGTGCTAGCTGAAAGAGCGAATAAATTTTTATAATATACTTTATATACTAATATATAAATGGAAAATGTCAAAGTGTGTTTTTTGCTACCTTTCTACGACATGGCAACGGAACCGATTGTGATGTTATTTTGGAATAATATAGTTTTGGTGTTCAGGAGTAACACAGAATAACATTTACTTTAATATTGTGTGAAAAGATAGGTAGAAAATGACTTTTGACGATAAATGCCTATGAAGTCAGGACAAAAATCCGCTGTATTCGCTAGCGGTGCCTAAACAGCAATATTGTTCACCTGAAAGAGTTCTACAAAAACGTTCGCGACAGCATATCAAAGTTTTAGGCAATCTACAAAGGTTTTCCTAAACTATCAAAAAAGAATTATTAAAAATAGAAGCGTTAAAATTCTTCAATTAAAGAGAATAATTTAAGAAGAAAAATCTATCGTCATCAAATTTAATGAGTTTTTGTTTTGTGAATTTATCGAAGATAAAAAGCGCCTTTAAGTTGTGAAATTTGAACGAATAGCTTTAGATTTTATCAGCGTTTTAGTAAAATGGTGCAATCACGCTGTCGCCGTTGTGTATTGCACAACGAAAATTCGACCGAGTGGGTTCGTTCTACCAGAGATGCTGAGGTGAATAGAGACACTCTCGATGTTATGTCAGAGTTGGATCACCATTAGGGTGGGGGGTAAACAGTCCTAGCCCCACCGGTGGCTCAGGTGGTAGTGTTGTCACCAAGTCATTCCGGATTCGATTCTCGATGGGACCAGAAAATTTGTAGCTTTTCACATTAAGCTACAAATTGACCAGAAGGTTGGCTTTTCACATTTTCACAGTCCCAGTGTGAATGTGACTACTGAAAAGCCAACCTTCCTTCCTCTCTCCAGCTCCTCCAAGAATCAATAACTCGTAACTACTTCTACTAACCCCTCCACGTGGGGGCCACGTTGTTGGTAAACCCACCTACTAACATTGACCTACCACCCACCTCCTAACTCCTATCGCTTTACGTAGATAAACTTCAATAGCACATATCTACATTTCCCATTTACAAATGCAACAATATAAACAAAACATCCCTAGAATCCTCATGCATGGAGTGGGAGAGGAGGATCTTGTAAAACTGTCTAATAGAAGAAAATAGAGATTAATCCGTATATTTTGGGTCCTGTCAGATAAACAGTGACATGATGCCGTGTAAGTTCAACTCGTGTGGAGGATATACATCACTAACTCTCCTCCAGGTGGAGTGGTGTGCTAAGTTAATTGGAGTCATTTCGATCGATTTGTTTCTCTCATGGACAACTTAACTTTACTTGCTCAAGGATGGTTTCATCCATGAATCTTGTTGCTGGTGGTGAAACTCAAAATGGTGTATACAATCAAGTTTTGAACTAAAATTGTATTACTTTGAATTTGTAAAATTAGGGTATGTACGTATTTTAAAAACCACTGAGTAAAACTACTTTAATCTTACAACAAAATAGGTTTTACTTATTCCTGAGTAAAAGAAGATTCATCTAGGAACAATCCCGGCAACTCCGGGTAATCCGCAAATATTCTGTATAGTAGTATTGAATATTCAATACTTCTTTATAATAGTAGTATAATATTTAATTAAAATACAAAATCACTTCAATACATCGTTGTTATATTGTTATTACTTTCATAATCATAGTTTCAGCGTGTGAGCACTCAGCCTTGGCACGTTCGAGTATATTCTATCTGTAGCCCCATTCCAACCCGGAATTTTCTCCCGTTTCCTTGGGGGTTCTTCGATGGGGAATGATGGCATGGTCTTTTGCTTGCTTATTTTTTTCATCGTAGTGTTCGTATTGTGGGAAATGTTTATCTATATGGGGCGGTAGGAAGTGGGTGGTAGGGGTTATTGTTACAAGATGCTGGATTTACCAAGAACTTGGTCCACATTGAGGTGTTAATAGGAGTAGTTAGTAATAGTTAGAGTTATTGATACTAGGAGTAGTAGGAGGTATATAGAAGAAGGTGGGTTAGCTTTTCAGAAGTCACAGCTATATTGAAATGAAAAGCTGAAAAAGAATTGAACCCGGAGTGACTCAGTGACCCCAGAGGGTCTTTTGCGTGTTTTCGGATAGTAAAGAACCTTCGAGGCGTCTACGTGTTCTATTGGCAATAAATTGACATCGGAAAATGCAGAGTAGTGAAACGGACCCTCACCTGCCACTAGTGTCACCATCCACTCTTGTGGTGTGTGGTGATGTAATGGTGAATATGTTTGTACACAGGTACGTGCACAGGATACGGCTTGATGACTGGCACTGGTATGTGGCGCTCCACTGGCACGGGAATATGGCGTTCAACTGGCACCGGGATTTGCTTTTCCACTGGAACTGGCACCGGTTTTTCTACTGGCACCTGCAAAATAAGGTCCTCAACATTGGTATGCGATTTTTAATACCGCGCCAGCAAGTAATGAAGCGACACCGATGTTGTCCTTGGCTCTTATTGGCTCACAGCGGATGGGTCTGAGACGCTAGATTGTGGAAAGTGCACGCTGTTACATGGTGGAGACGGGAAACAGGCTTGGCACAGTGTTTGACAGATGAATGTACACTAAAGACAAAATAGAAAGCAAATGCCCTCGTGTTGTATGTTTTGTACGAACAGCAGAGTACACGGTAGAAGAATGAACAGAACAGAGACAAGGTACTGAGAGACCCCCGTTTAGCTAAGGAGACGGGGTGACCGAGGTCAAAAAGAAATGAGGAAAAAATTGTCAACAATTTACACAAGAAATCAACGGTGGTGGTCTAGTGGTTAGCGTCTTTGCTTCTACGATGCCGCTGAGCGGTAGAGCGCGAATTCAAACCCTGTACGGCTGAACTGGATGATGTTTTCAGCTGGGGTTTCCCTCACGTACTCCAGATAAATGACGGTTCAGTACCGTAAGTTCCTTGGCAACCCAAAGATTAGGTGGAAGAGACTTGAATCTGTTGTCGTGTGACGAGATGGTTCGTGCCCGGTACAGTGGTTTCGAAATTGGTACAAAAATGTCAAGATGCGAATACTCGGGCAGTGTTAACGTTGTCAGTAGAAGATATGCAGTTGTCAGTGCGCTCTTCCATCTCGTTGTCAGGCAACTGACGTAGTCGGCCATCGACTTTACTCTTTCCGTGTAAAGCACCGTCATCTATCGACACAAAGTAACACTGACTTTCAAGATGAGAGCTCTGACAGAAGACGACACCGGTTGTTTCTTAAGACAGTACTAGCGTATGTAGAATTAGTTCACTAAAATATGTGAATTCGGTGTAAATCAATAGAGTAACATATCCTTATTGTCATTTCATGTTGAAAAACATACCTCACTGGTCATTTAAACGAAATAATACCAATTATAAATAATGGCTTAATACATTGTGTCTTATGGACGAAATACTTATTTTTGAAAAAGAACCAATTTTTAAATCATTAAAGTGATGGAAGTTTACTTTGAATTGTAGTAAACTTTCCGTAGTAGTTTTTATATCCCGTTTATCTATAGGCCACCGGTCATTTGAGACAAAAGCTATTTCACTTTTCCTGAGGTGAGACGCGCAAAACCCGAAACCGTTGCGTTCGGCCGCCATGTTTCTCCGAGCTCTTATGCAT
>NNCF01132405.1:73230-87814 GCA_002313205.1 Laupala kohalensis | reverse complement strand
TATATATATATTAGCGTAAACAAATATGACTCTCTTTTTCCCTGGTTTTATCGACATTTATTGTCAAAAACCATTTTATCTTTATTACAAAACATTTTAAAAATAAAAGTTAGTCTGTGTTCATCCTGAACATCTAAACTATCTCCTTGCTAAATTTCATCACGATCAGTTCAGTGATTACGTAACAAACAGACGGACACACTTTTGCGTTACGCATTTATTTATTAGCGTGGATTTAGACACATACAGTTTATGCGTGATGCTCATCGATGAAATGCGTTTCATGAAACCAAACTCATTAAAATGCTTTGTTTCAGGCATCGCACGTTTCATGAAACACGTGTCAGACAATGCGGTCATGCTGTTGGCTTTTCTCGTGAGAAATGACCAGTTCGATTACTGCTAGAAATGAAGTTCGCAATCTAGAATTTAGCTCGAGTAAAGGTTGCCAAATTTCATCATGATTGGATCACTGATGAGATAGCAAACAGATGAACACCTACGTATTACGATTGATATATTAGTATGGATGAAAGACAAGCTTACTTGCACGCCCACCAACTTGATGACCGGCACCTGCACGTGCTTGGTGACCTCCACCGTCTTCGCTATGGTGTGTCCGTGTCCGATGGAAGAGGGTTGCGCGTGGTGGAGGACGGGCTGTGATTGGGTGGCCGCTGCCAAGTACTGCGCCACCGCCGCCGCCCCCGCCGCTTCCTGCGCCCCCAGCGACGACTCTTCCGCCGCCACCCCTCGCTTCTCCACCTGCTGCTGTTGCTGCAACCATCGCATCATACGACTCGGACTCAGCCACTGCTGCCATCGTCAACCGGTGATCCACGAGAAAAAAAGTTTGGTGGAAAAATGTAGATATTAATAGCGATTTTTCATCTTCCGTGCAGGAAAGTAGACTACTACGGCATAAATACTAGATCAATATAATATTGAATGAAAATGGGACATGAAACAGGGGCTCGAAACCGGGAAAATCCAGTTATCAGCGCTGACTCGCTAACCACGACTCTATACAAAACCATCAACCAATACTAGATTGTTAAATTTCTTCGTATTGTGTTTGAGAAACAGGGAATGAATAATACAAAAATATTTCTGTAATGGAATTGACGTCCAATTTGATGTTGAATAAGATCCATGTCTTGGACAAAAATCCTCTAAAAATTTTGTTGCTTTAAAAGAATATGTTTGATTAAACAAGAAGTTAAAATTTTCTTTAATTAAAACAGATTTTAGTATTTTTTCGTTAAAAAGATGTATTTCCTTTTTATCGAAATTTATACGTCGACTACTTACGAATTATGTTCATCTTTAAAAAAATCTCTTGGCGTTCATTGGTACTTTGCATCTCCACAATAATGCGATATCTTACAGTTTTATTCTATAGTTTAAGCAAATATTTAAATGTGGTAGTTGTTGAGTGATCTGTTTCGCAAAAACATCCGTTAGATAACTTACTCATTCCGTGTTTGGTCATCACCAGCATGCAAAAGGTGTGGATCTTTTCTTTTTTTTCTATGCTCTCCACATACACGAAATCGATGAGATTAGAAAGCAGTACTTTATAAAAAATAAATCGATGTAACATCAATGCATTCAATTTTAATATCCCTTTTTTTCTATATATGAACAGTTATCTTTAAAGAGAGAGTAAAATTTTCTTTACTTTGGCTTTGAATCCGAGTGCTTTTGTCGGCACAAGAAAAACTATCACATGGGGGAAAATTAAAATATTACGGTTGAAAAATTATGAAACGGAGAGGAGATGTTAAAAAAAATAGAGGTAACAAAAAATACATTTTCTGTAATGATCATGATTCGAGAACGCAATTTTTTCAAGAGGGACTTTTACTGTTGTAGGTTCAACGAAACAAATTAGTGATGGAAGTGGTATGAACATAGACGTATATATAAATAGACTCAGCGGTGTTTGCTGTAGGTTGTCCCAGAGTTCTTTATGAGAGAGAGAAGCGACATGGACGTCACGTCATCTGATAGGATCCGCTGAAACACCCACATTAGTAACTGTCATTAGGTGACGGCCATTTTGTTTACATTACAAAGAGATGAAAGGTTAGAGCACGACCGACTGGAGAAGACAAGGTATAATTAGTCCGGTAGAGTACAATGGCTAAAAATTAAAGTAAATATGTCTAAGTTAAAGTAAAATTAAAGTGAAAAAAAGTTCGTGCACTAATTTTTGTGTATGGTATTTCATTTTACTGGCGATTTACGTACTGGAATAGTTTTGACATCATTCACAAGGTAATTGGTCCTAACATGTTGGATGTACGTAAAATTAGTGTCTAATTTACATTTTAGTTTTAAAATGAAGTTAATGTTGATTCAGTGAAAATATGGGAATAATTTTTGAAAAACGGTTTTATCAATACCACTTTCGCCTGAGCAACAAACGTAAATAAAATCAAAGGGGAGCCATTTTTGTCACGGAATGTGTCCATTAGACGACGCGCGCTCCCTGTATCCACAAGAAGTTTCACAATCTTCTCTATTCTCCTTGCAATTTTGTTCAAGTTGTCACCTCTTTACCTATAAAGAACTGTAGGTTGTCCGTGATAACATGAGACAGAAGATACTGAGAGATATCATCATCTCGCTCACACATCCGCAAGGTGTTACTGCGCAACGACTTGTGCGCACCAATCAGTGAAGGGAATCGTTATCCCCCCACCTAAGACGATGCGCGAGAGAGACAGAGACATGGTGGAATTAACTTAAGGCGTCGCGTTGCGCACCTGAGTGGAAAGGGAAAAGTATTGACCAAATCATTTGTCAGCCAAAGCTTGCTATCAAGATGGCGCGAAGAAACAAACACGATGGGAAGACTAAGGCGCGTGGCGGTGCTAATTACGAGATGATACGAGGTGGGAAAAGCAAGTTTACAGTAAGTAGTTGTGTTATTGACACTAGTTTCAAATGATAAACCCACTAATTTTATGTTATATTTCGTACTTTCAAGTAACAGGATTTATTTTACTGTAACCACTTGACAACAAATTCACCCACTCTTTACGAAAGTTTTCATCTTCGGGGAAAGTCAAATATTTAACATTGTTAGTGTCATGCGTACTACCTATGTAATTAAGGCAATTTTTTACACAACAAGATGCCGTTATGAAACTAGTCGCTCCACCGATTAAATAATTCATGAACGAGTCACTCTCCTCCACGACAAACCCAAGGAGGTGTCACGTGGTATTTTTTTGGTTGGCTTAGACTGCGCATCCTGGAAAACGCAACACACTAAATAGTTCCACCAAGGACGGAGAGACCTTACGTCGTTTAACCCTTCGGTGCATAAGACTGTTGGGTCTATTTAGATTTAAGTCTATGGGTATGAGAGGGAAGTCTTACGTATTGCTGAGGGACATCTTCGTACACCACGTGTCCAGTGGGGACTTCCACAGCCTTCACGATGTCCACTTCCGCAGCCTCCGACGCTCGCGTTCCGGTCACCAGCAGCGCCACCAGGATCCCCGACACGACTTGCCACGCCATCTGCGAACAAATGCACCGAAATCATTGACTAAACGATTCAATAAATAAATAAATAAATTTTTAGTCAACAAATATGTTACAAACTGCGTATGACCACGTGGAGAAAAATAAACTAGTTTACTCTCCGGAAGCAAGCAAGGGACTATCCCATCAATTCCGATCAAGGGTCCTCAAGGCGAAGCGGGTTAAACGTTTCAACATAATCCTAACGATAAAAATAGTTCAGTACGTGTTATAATATAAACATGATACCAACAAATTCGTATTTAATAAGACCCCAAAAAATTATTTCACTAGTACGTATTATTATCAAACTACAGATTATTCGCAAAGTATTGTTTATAAATCGTAATTATCAAATAACACTGAATCCGAGATTTATATTTTCAATAGATACCCTAGCGATTCTGTATAAAAATTCCGCCTCTACCCGAAGGAAAACCAGTGTGGGGCTACAGAACTAAAGTATACAACCGAGCCAACGAAGAGTATGCATACAACTAAACTTAAATGAATAACAAGACGCAATACAAGAATGCACGAAAATAGTTTTGAAGTTGTGATCAGTTATTTCGAAAGTGTCACAGCAATTGCGTGATAAGGATCAAGAGGAATTTAAATTTATTAAAATCAATAAAATTATTTTACATTGTAGAAGCACTGGGGCAGGATGTAGCTTTTAACATCGGATTTGAAGACATTCAATTTAATAATAGCTCTTATATTTTTGGGTAGAAAATTATATAGAACGATTCCCGAATGATACGGTCCTTTTTGGCAAAGAGTGGTTGACACTCTAGGGCGATGAATATTATTCCTATTGCGAGTATTGTGTTCGTGAACAAGGTTGCTTTGTATGAAGCAAGGTTGACGCTTCAGTAGTTCGGTCTTAACAAACACGACCGTTTCATAAATATAAATGCATGTAATCATTTTAAGTGTCAAAACATTTTATACCTTAAATAAAGGTTTATGAGAGTTTCGGGTTGACAAAATGGTTTAACATAGAATTACATCTCAACTGTGTTTAGAGTAGTAAAGGTACATATGCAGAATGTTCTTTTAAGTGAGGTTCAAAAAATAGTTTATGATTATACTATTTTCTATTGATCAGTAGTATTAGAAGAAGGAGAACAAAAGTACGGTATTGTAATACTCTGATAATTTAAAAAAAGTACGTATCAATTCGTTTTCTAAAAAATGAGTGTTAGGCTATGTCAAACATTCGAAAGTTATTTAGAATATTGAATAAAAGTTCTTGACACTTAATTATGATCCTGATCTCTGTTTTTTTTTTTACAAATGACTTCCCACTTCATGAAGAGTCCTTTGCAAGAGCTCGAAGCTGCTACTTCCCAAGAATTTGTTTCCACAAATAAATAATTTCTTGTCAAAAACAGTAACAAATTAGAGGTAAAAAACTAATTAACTCGGGAAGCAAACAACGGACTTTTCCTTCTATTCCAATTAAGGGACAAATGTCTGAGGCTGATTTACGATTTCCGCGCCCCAAGTCAAAATCACGACATAATCACGACATGCCTCTGTTTATTTTAAGAAGGAAAATAGTCAGCTGCTTGTTATAATATATACTGTATCCTGATGTGGTTTTGACACATTTTTTGATGAGGCTATACCAGTTTGCTCAGTGAGTCTATACCAGCTTGCTCAGAGATATAAATAGAGGTCGGCGTGATCAGTGATCAGTGAGTGGTAAAATCGGTTAGAGAATGGTTCAGTGACGATCAGGTCAAAATAAGCTGAGTGACAGTTAAAAGTGGACAGAATTTTGGTTCGTACAGTCTTCGGTGATTTTGGAGTTCCTGGTTGTTATTGGACGTCCTTTGTGTAGAGGTCATAGTTTGCACTGTGCAACCGTCCTTACTATGTGTTCCTGGTGCATAACCCATCGTCGCTGCACATCACCGGCTACTGAGGTCACGCCATTCCTACCAGCTCCTCCAACCAGAAAGTCTTGTCGCAGCCGATGAGTAAAGTTGAGAAATCCTCGTATGATACGTTTCTTCCGAGGTTCCACTAGAACTTGTAAGTTGTTTCCAATTCATCTGACGCGACTGATTTCTGCGTACGTAATTTAAGAACTATATTTGCCTCTTTGCGTCATCGAGGAGGTCAAGCCTTCGTTATTACATGTTAAAAAGAATTAATTTTCTCAGTAAATATATAATAATGTTTCAGATATTAAACTATACTAAATGTTGTAAATTATGTGAGAATTGATCTGTTTTTCGCTTGATTAGTGTTTCGATAAACACAACATACACGATTCAACCATTCGTACAGGTAACGGATTACAAAACACCTGGAGCGGGCAGTCAACTCTTGCTTACAGTTGTGTCTTGCGCCTGCGCAGTTCTGCAATATCGAGATTGCCGCTTAAAAGATATATTATATTTAATCAGTATCTCATAGGAATTAACGAGGTTACATCTGGTCCCCTCAATAACAGTTGAAGAGAATTAGTTCCCAATTATACTAACAGGGAGCGCCACTGACCAGAGCACCCTAGAGCGCAGGGCGACTGCCTCTAGACAGTCGAGTGTCGAAGCGTCATCAGCTGTCGTTTGCTAGAAGCCGGAAAGGACTATTGTACCTTTATTAAACTCATTTTTTGGTCATTTTTTCCGTACTGAAACAACTCATAACTATTCTCATTATTGAATAGCATGAATTTATTTAGTAAATTCAATGCATTATTGATCTAACCAATAAAAAGTTATCTTGACAATGAAAATGTATTTCTTAGAGCACCCAATCAAATATTTTCTTCTCAAACAATAAGCTGTTTTATTTTATTGACTCTTCTTCTTCTTCTTGTTGGTGAATTGTTAGCAGAGGAGAGTTGCTGTGTGCTGGAGAGGTGAACGTGTTTGGATCTCTTATATTTTGTGTTAACAATTAGTAAATGGGAATATGTTTGATTTGACTAAAAACTAAGTAGTAATGTTATAATAAATGCAATTATTATACATTGAACTATTAAACGATATTACAAAAGGTTATTTATAACTTTGTAAATTTTGTTTCTTTTCTTTGTTTATTACATGCAAATATGGTTGATTTCACTATGTAAATTGAAGTAGACTAATTTCAGTCTGTATCTCCTTTATTTAGATTTTCTTCGCTAGAAAGTCTCAATTCATTCGGAACTATTTTGACTGTTTAATAAAATGTTAATGTTCCAATATCGTCTATCATACCTTAGACCTTTATATTATTTCCAATTTAGCTACAATTGGCTCCAACGTACGACAAGTTGAGTTTTATATTCATTATCACAACAAATTAAGTAAAATTTGTTACAACACAGAATATTTAACATGAAATAGACTGTTAAAGAAGAGCTATTTAAAAAATTGGTACTGTTATCAATGTATTACACCCACGATCTGTTATTAATTTATACTCAAATAAGTACTGTACAATACTGTAAATACACAACGTTATTAACTGTTTTAATTCTGTAAATTTGTAACTCGTGCTTTGGATCAAAACGGGTTATCACCTTACTTGAAGCCGGTATAACAATTATTACTCAACTTGGCGCAATAATACCAATGAATAGGTCAGGAATAATAGTAATAATAACCGTGAGTTATTTAATTAACATCTGACACATTGATAATTTAAATTAGTCGCCGCTGAATTAAGAACGCCGTGACTTGATTGAACATCCCTGGTAACGAGTGGAGATGATTCTTTATTCGCAAATTGTCCTTTCAACACGTGAACACAAGGAGGTTCTGGAGGTGAATCATCAGAGAGACAAGGTAAATAAACAACACCGAGGAAAGTTGCTGCTTTATTAGCAAAGCAGCAATTAACTACGGCTAACGAAGCTGCAATTAGCAACAGCAGGCTATAAGACAAACGAGAGCATTTTGTGCAACCGACCGGAGACCACACGACGCGACGGCACGAGACAGCTGCAAGAAATTAGTGCAAACAGATTAATGATATTAACAATAATTGGACAGTATTATGCATTACTAGAGATAAAAATAAACAAGAGCGAGCAGACGAGAGCTAGGGTTATGTCAGGAAATAGACGTAGCTCTCAGTACTATTTTCAGAGCCAAAGATTTATCTCGCAAAATAAAAATAATGGTATATTAGACCATGGTTAGAACTGTGCATTATTGATGTAAGGCGTGGGTTTTAAACACCAAAGACAAACTGATCCCAAACGCATGGGAAAGAAAGATCTTGTAGAAGATTTACTGCCCCATGAAAGAGGGAGATAGATGGAGGAGAAGACAGGGCAGAGAAGGTAAGATGCTCGGATTACAAAACTTTTTCTTATTGTAAAATATTCACTAATTTCAATTTTTCAAGTAATAATTTTGCAAACAAACATTTATCATCCAACTATTTATATAATCTTTTAAATATCTGAAAATAATTAGTATTAAATTATCTGATTACTATTAACTACAACATACTAGTACTTTATTTTAATATATATTTTTGTAATTATTACTATATATCATTATTATTAAGACCATTTTTACCAATAGCTAAACATATTCCTGTATCTTGATNAGCCGGTTTTGGCAAATAAGTATTTTTCGGTTGACTATAACATTGTTTCTCATTAAAGTAAAAACAGAATACCACACCATTACCTAATTATAAGAATGGAAGAGAAGATACAATGATGAATTGTTTCAACTTCACCAGCAACGAAACATGTGGCGAGAATGGGGAGAAATCTGTACCCTCGTGCTGCCAGGGAAGGACCTTCGGAAGGCGAGAGGGAAAGACATGGAGTGAAGATGTGGATGAAGATGCGGGTTAGGCGTTGAAATTGAAAACAAAGACTGCGAAAACAAATTAAAAATTGTCGCAGTATATAGAGCACCGGATACAGATATAGGAATACTTGAGAAAATTAAATAACTCATCCTTAACGATGATAGATTTAGGAGTCACGTAATAATCGAAGGAGACCTAAACTTACCAGAAGTAAGATGGGAAGGAAAAGTTGATGCGAGGGGTGATGCACAGTTATTAGCGAACGACATGATATGGGAAGAGGGGTTAACACAGGTAACACCAGCGCCGACTAGGGGAGAGAAGCTTTACTGAATGTTTTCCTCGTTAAGCCCGATGATTTATTTCTCTCGTCCATGGTTATACCAGGTATAATTGACCACACAGCAGTTCTACTAGAATTACAATGGGCAACTCTAATAAAACTACATTCCACAGTGACTAGGAAAATATTTCAATGAGGAAAAGCGAACATAAATGCAATTCAAGAATTTTTGTTTTTTAATTACACTAAGTGGTCGTTAGAAGGGGAGAACATTAAAGAAATATGGAGAAATTTTATATTGTTCATCACGGACGCAACAAAACTATTCGTTCCAATCAAAACAATGAAATCGAACTCAGATCCAGAATATTACACCCCAAAAATTAGGAAACTTACAAGAAAAGCAAGAAGGGTTGGGGCGCAACGCAAGGCGAACGTAACACTACAAAGTAAATTCAAAAGTTTATCCAAAGAATTAAATAAAGAAAAAATCTTAGCTCGAAATAAGTTTCTAAGTGGTATTTTAGGCAGGGAAAAGGACGGTAAACAGAGGTTTTACCGATGTGTCAGAAACCTTAGGGGAAGGAAAGAAGTGTCTTTTTTGAAAGATTCGGAAAAACAATTCAAAAATATACAAACCTCAAGATAAAGCTAATCTATTCAATAAATACTTCTCGTCAGTGTTTAGTGATAATTCTGAAGTCACAACGATAGAATGTAACTTGGAATATAATTCCTTTAGAGTCAGGGCGGGTCGTATCAGAAAACGTCTAAGAAACTTAAAGAATAAAATATCGGTATGATCGGACCACAGATATTTTAAAGTTAGGAGGGGAAGCGATAGTATCATATCTAACTCGCATGTTTGAAATCTCAATTAATAATACGCAAATACCACAAGACTGGAAGAATGCGATCATAGTTACGATACATAAATCAGGTAGTAAAACTTCAGTATCAAATTAAAAACCTGTGAGCTTAACATCTGTTGTATGTACGATAATCGAACACTTAGTAGCAAATTATTTAAGAGAAGAGCGGAGTAAAACGGCGCTATTGCGTGACAAACATCGTGTGTTCCAACGTGGGTACTGGTGCGAAAGACAAATAATATCGTTATGTCAGGACATCGCAGACACGTTACACAAGAGACAGCATAGATGCAGTGGTCATAGATTTTTCAAAAGAGTTTGACTTAGTACCTCATAATTTATTAATTCAGAAAATATCAAATACCGCCATAGATAGAAGGGTGGTAGAGTGGATCCGCGAATTTCTACGTAATCGTAAGCAAAGGGTTAGGGTTTCGGAAATATTATCGGAAGAAGTAGACGTCACATCAGGAGTGGCACAAGGCAACGCTCTCGGACCTGTACTATTTATAGCATTTATCAACGACGTGCCTGAGAAAATAAGTTCAAATATTAGATATTCGCGGATGACAGTATAATTTACCGAACAATAAACAACCCGGAAGACAGGATAACATTGCAACGAGATCTTGATGAAATCCACAAATGGGTAACTATAAATCAAATGAAAATAAATTCAGTAAGAGTAAAGCTATATGTTTCACTTGTATCCGATTAATGCAAAATTGGTCCTATGAGATCAGTTCATATCCAATAGCGGAAGTAAATTCATGCAAATATTTGGGTATCATATTTAAGAATAACTATCATATTTAAGGAAACAAAAAACAGACGTAGGAATATACTAGTTTCTCAATAGATCAATGATGGTACTGGAACAATTTGCCTGCGGATGTTGTGGGAGCGCTATCGGGCTCAGCAACCTCTTAAATTCAAAAACGTTCTAAGAAAAGGGGAGCAGACAAATTAAAAGGATTAGGCAAGTTCGGAAAGAATGGGTACGTTAGTGTAAATGGGAAGCTAGTGGTGGGATAGTGGGTAGTGAAGTGAAGTGATACGAGGGAAATAAGTGATTTAGAAAAGGTGGGAAGGGAAATGTGAAGTGCACAATAGGGGTAAACCGAGTGTTTGGGTCGTCAGTGAAATAAAATGTTCAATAAGTTTTTTACTCAATTATTTAGATGTTTCAGAGTAAAATGCTTTTTATGTTTAATACTTTAATATTAGTTGAATCATATAGGTTAATGATTTATTTAACAATTTTTGATTTCAGTGCTCTGTGATATGTATTTTTGAATTTTTTATATATTGTATTTCCTTATATACTGCCGCCGGGTAAGATCTGCCCAATTGGAAGGAGTGGAGACGGATTGCTAAAGAGGCCAACGCCGTACACGGGCTGCAATGCGAGAAGAAGAAACATTACTAGACCAAGCGCCAAAAGTCATTTTGTTATAATTGAGACTTATGTTGGTTGCTTATTAAATTGTAGTTCTTGGAAGTAGTTGCCCGGATATTATTGGTTAGTTTTGAACAATATTGCCTATAATTTCCCAGAAGAATATGTCACCTTGTTTTTTGTTTATGCGTTTTATTGACTTATTAAACGTGGTTCAATTCCCATACGATTACCTACTTTTTTATTCAAACATTTTACTACTATATACAACAGAAATTTTGATTTTTATGTAGGATAAAAGTTGAACTATCAGCAGCCGGAAAAAAACGAGGAGTATGTGGTTTCATGAAACACTAAAGAAGTATTATACCGAAACAGTAGGTATATTACTTTGAAAAAAAGGTTGAGAATATAGATGAACATACTAAACGACCAATCAGAGACATATTTTTTATTTAAACAATAGACTCTCACATCGTTTCGACTCCTGTCTGAGTCTTCGCCAGATATTCATTAAAACCAGTTTACGAACCAAGTTACGTGGCAGCAAGTTATAAGCATCAATATTGAACAATCTGATAAAAGACTCAAACCAGAGTGGAAATATGAGACGATTAATGAATTACAAAATACGTCTATGAATGGTCGTTTTGAATGATGTTTTTTCTCGGATTATCCTGTTTCTTTTGCTATATGAGGGGCCATTACTTTGGCAAACCTCATACCATGCTATTTCATGTTCAACACAGTGCGAACGATTCTACATGTTTCCAGGATCAGAGATTTTTGAACTCTTGGAACTATACCCTTTGTTTCTAGACCAATTTTTTCTAAATATTTCTTCAAATTTCTGTTGATCAAATCAGTTGCTGTTATGACAATCGGGATAACATCTACTGATTTGATTATTATTATTATTATTATTATTATTTGGGCTGTAGGAGGGCTCCTTCGCGGGCACGGCGTTAGCGTAATGGCTCATCACAAAGTCATCCCGGTAGGACCAGAAAATTTTTAACGCTTCATTTCTATGTCTCAGCTCATATAGCTGTGGTGTATCAAAAGCAGCTTAGAATCGCAGTTGTAATACACGGATACAGCAATCTAGATTCTATTTAGATGTTGTTCCCCCCAAAATGTATCTCGAGGTGTCTAGTGAGTAAAAGCACACAGAACTAAGCCTCACTAACACTCGTCATCGTGGTCCTTAGTTGGCCGAAACGAGAAATACATACATCATACAATTGGGGTTTAGGGCTCGTCATTAGAGCCCTATTTTGGATATTCATACATGCTATATATAAGTAAATTTTTAACATTGAGAATATGGAACTAAATTATTATTGTATAGATTCTCGACGGACATACTGTCAACCTTTTTCCTCAATTTTCGTGCGCAAGTATTGAGATTCATTGTTGGCCAGCCTATTTACATGTTCAAATTGTTTGTTTTTGATTCACAATTCTTTCGCCAGTTGACCCTGACATTCGTTTTGGACTGATACCAATGGGGCTTAACGCAAAATATTCAAAACCAAGTAAAGATATTCAGCTAGGGCCAAACAAATTCTAGTTTTACTAGCGAAGAAATGGCCCAGTTATTGCAAATTGTAGGAAAATTGTAGGCAAATTGTAGATGAGCGCGTGCGTCGCCTCGAGCGGGAAAAACCCAACGTGGTAGCCCTCCGATCTAATGAACACGTTGAATCAAGAAAGTGAAGAAGAGTGATTCGAAGAAACCGGTTTTTGACAAGACGTGGCTTCGCGCAACTTTCCTTCGCTCGCACACAAACACAACCATTCGTTCTTCATTCTGCGAAACGACCCTGACCGGATCTCCGGCTGACCATCCTGTTTCTATAGAAAATTAATTTCCGGTTTCACAAATCCTCGTCGAATAGGTTAACGAAGCTCAAATCACTAACGGTTCCTAAAGTACGATGTAGGACTTCATTATAGACGCGTTTCATGATAATGTTGTTAAATTATACACTTCATAATAATAATAATAATTGTAAGCAGAAGTTATTTTGTATTAAATGTTTACTTTTAATTAATTGTAATCTGTTCATTTCCCTTATTTTTAATAAGTCACGTACCTTGTTTTGTGAGTGTAAACTGAGCTTTAATGGTCAGATTTTTCATAATTTTATTCTTTCCACATTTCATTGTCACTACAGCATGTATTTGCGTAACATATTTTTTAATTTAAAATTTTTGAATTCATTTAGATTTTTTATTACTGTAAGTTATGTATTTTAGTTCTATTTAAACTTTGGATACTTTTCCATAATTTTAACTTGTATGGTAGGAATCAAATTTTATATTATTTATGTTTTCGTCATTTTTATATTTTTACATTTATTATGTATATTAGTTTTGTGGTAATAGTTTTGTATTTTTGACTGTTCTTTTCTCTTCTTTTTTAATAATGTTCTCACAACTACTATTGTAGAAACACTGTGATTACATTGTTTAGTTTAGTTTCCACACAAATCCACACACAGGTAATTACTTATCTCCAGTGGGATATACATGGATATGTTTAACACATCTGTAACTATTAAGTACCTCTAATACTAAATAAATAATATTATTATTTTTTGTATGGTTTCTGGTTTTTTCGCGTTATTGTTTGTTTTTTTCTGTTATAAGAATTTCATGTAACTTCATTCGTGACAGGTTACAAGGATACTGCATTACTTACGTATTCACCTGACGAAAGCCAAAATCCTAGCTGAAACGCTGTATAGTAAAATACAGGAATTGATCTACGAAAAGTACGTCGTGTACGTTTATAATTTTACAAATATATCCTCAGGGTCGGACTGGGAGAAAAATTACGACACCCCTCTCCACGTGGGGGTTTTCGTTTTACCAAAAGTAAATCGAACATCGAATTACTTTCGCCCTTCATAAAACTACATCACATTTTTGAGAACACGTGTCATTTTATTACAGTACATAAAGTTTTCACACTTCTGACTAGTTTGCAGATTCTAGAGAACAAAAGCCGCTGGTTCACCGGTGCCTTTTTTATATTGTTGTATTTGTAAATGGGAAATGTAGCGTGCTATTGAAGGAGTCGGGTAGTAGGTCATTGTTAGTAGGTGGGCCGCTTAGCTGGGTTTACCAACAACTTGGCCCACGTGGAGGGGTTAGTAGAAGTGGTCGAATTCCATCGATTCACTCTCATGCATAGATATCCAGCGAGCCATAAAACGTATCAATCCGGTTTCATAGTTCTACGAGGTATTTCTTTCGCGTCGATTAGGTTGTGCGATGCACGTAGATTGCATTACATATTACGGTAATCTGTGTCTCTTCAGTTTTAATTAAATTCACCGCAACCAGTAATCAAGTTCATCGCGTATGATACCGAAGACACTACATCCTGCGTTTGCAGTACTTTCTATGAGTGAGTACCTGTTAATTCTTTCCCCCCAAAAACCCACTGAGTATACGAGTATCACATACACTAATAACATTAAATTATTTGACAACGTAGCTCAGTGGGTAGAGCGCTAGAGTTGCTGAATGGACGGCCGGGGGTTCGATCCCCGGTGAGGTGGAGATTCTCCATCACATCTAACATCCAGACTGCGTCCCAGGTCTACTCAGCCTGCTATAAAATTGAGTACCAGGGGTTCAAACCGACTGGTGCGAAATGCTCACCACATCATCATCTCCTAGATCCGAGGTCAAAGAAATTCTGGAGCT
>NNCF01132405.1:42381-56244 GCA_002313205.1 Laupala kohalensis | reverse complement strand
TAGTTAGTAATAGAGTTATTGATACTAGCAGGAGGTGGATAGAGGAAGGAAGGTTGGCTTTTCAGAAGTCATGAACTGGGACATTCATGTGAAACGCTACGAATTATCTGGCACCATCGGGAATCGAACCCGGGATGACTTGGTGATGTGCGACAACACTACCACCTGCGCCACCGGTGGGGCCGTAGAGACTCGCGTCTTCGTAATTTCCGCGCGGACAGTTGCTTTGCGCTTTTGTGCAGCGCGACGACGGACGAAAGCGCGTCGTTAGCGGAGTCTCTTACCTCGAGCTGTTGAGTGATGTCCTTGGAAAGAAAGGAGCAAACGCCTGCTGCTTGAGGGTGTGGACTACTGCCGGAGTGCGAACGCGCTCTGTTTATAAACGGCCACTTTCTCTTCTTTCTCCTCCTCCTCCTCCTTCCCCCCTCCGCTTCGCATGAAGTCACGGCCAAAGCCACATGGCATTGCCACGGTCGCTCCTTCGCTCGCCGCTTCCCTCTCCCTCTCACGGCTCCTCCATCACACGTCGCGTTCAGTGTAGAGCTCTTCAATGCCAGGCAGTGCCAAGTGCCGGACCCGAACTCTCGACGGATAAAATTGAAGTTAATAAATGGCATTCTTTCTAATTATAAGTGTTATCAGATTTATAATTGTTATTAATAATATCATATTAATAAAATTAGTAATACCAAGTTAATAACTTTAATAACTAATTATTGTTGTTAATAATACAACATTGTTAATTATTTATGTGATGCATTTTATGTAAAGGTAATATTTATAAAATTTTTGTTGCAAAATTAGAATTTAAAAAAATGCTCCCCGTTTAGCCCCCCTTCATTGCGGTCGAGATCCACCACTGATGCCAACTACAACATTGTGGCTTCTGTAGGAGGCAAAAGGTGAGGTTAGGTTACAAACACGAAAATTACTGTAGAGGATCTCGTGTCTCGATTCGGCTCCTCATTTTCTCAGTGATATCCTTTACCACTAATCGACCAATTATTTTTTTTAATATTAGAAAATCAGAAAAACTCGCTTTTAAGACGCTATTTTCCTTCGTCCCTGGACATACTAGTCAACGTAAAATCCACCTTTCAAGACACTTTGTTCTGTTCCGTTTTCGGAAAAGATGCTGTTCTCTGTTTTTCTCCCGCTTCGTAATTCCTTCTTCGATCACTCTGAGTATTGTAACACTTTTCCTGGGAATACTATAGACATTCTTGCTTTGTTTCCTCCAACCGAAAGACCTTAAATTGCAGAGACATGTTGTACGTCGTCACACAGACGAAGGAGAGATTGCACTAATTTTGTTGACTCATTCCTTCATCGAGTGAATGAATCGAATGGTTGAATGTCTTCAGTTCGTTGGCGAGCGAATGAGTGACTTCGTTTTGGCCAGTGCTAGTAGTAGAACTGGAATAAAACGTAAAGCTTTGTGGATTTCTGAGAAGCTGAACATTTTGAAAAAAGTACGACGAAGGATATGCAGCTAAACAAAGAGAAATCGCTAAAGAACTGGGCACACCTCCTTCCACTTTACGAACTTGATTGATAAACAGACCTGAAATTGAACAAAATAGACTCTGGTGGTGGACGGGAGTAAACGAGAAAAAGTGAAACATGGAAAGTATAAGGGATCAATGTGGACCCCCCCCCACACACACACTTTTCATTCCCAATCACCGCTACTAGTAGTAGGGGCTATTGTTAGTAGGTGGATTGCTTAGCTGCGTTTACCAACAACTTGGTCCACGTGGAGAGTTATTTATACTAGGAACAATAGGAGGTGGACAGAGGAAGGAAGGTTTGCTTTTCAGTAGTCACTTCGCTATATGAACTGGGACATTAATGTCAAATTTTTTCTGGCCCCACCGGGAATCGAACCGGGACTGACTTGGCGGCGAGTTAGAACGCTAACACCTGAGCCATCAGAGAGGGTTTGGGTCCCTCTTGAAATACCGTAACAAAACTAATTACGAAGGGCCAGAAAAGCAAAAAAAACGTATATTGCCAACTTCTGAACCCTCGACGGGTTAATGTGACAGGGAAAAAAAGTTGTTCACGGTATATAAAATGTCCACAGCATATTCCCTAACACGTGATCAAATGGAAACGTTCCACAAACATTTTGCAAAAAAATGTAGTTTAAAACTTCCAGTGCACTTTTCATGTATCAGTCGCGCCGCTGTCCCCGGAAAGTTTATATCCGATTGACCATCGTTTCTCATTACATATAAATTTTTTTCATTTTTTATCCAACAACAAGAACTATAATTACTACAGTATTTTCGCTTCGTAAGTCTCGTGTAAGTCGCTCACTTCTTCGTCGCATGCTGCGCATGCTCCCAGCTGCGCGACTCGATTTAGATTTTGTGCCACTTATGAGGAAAACTTTGCGGAGGTATTGTTTGCCATGTTGTCATTTTTATACAGAGAAATATAAATAAACTTAGTTATGATACATAAAATAATTCTACTACATAACATTTCAATTCTTGTTTAACATTGCACAATACCATGATAACTCAACAACATTAAATTACATAATAATTGTATTATAGATTCCGTTTCATTCATAATTACATCTTACTTTACATAATAAAAATAAAAATTACTAATATAAACATTACACAATATAGTTATTTCATTCCCTGTTATCTTCCATTGTTAGTTTTGTTTTTATTGTTGACGACTTTTTTATTAAATTGGTGTAAACTTTGCTCAGATTATCCTCATCAGACGTTTCGTTGACAGTGTTCCCTGACTGAACAATATAAATAATTTCTTTGACTTTTCTCTTTTTTGTTACACTTTTTTGGTCTAAGGAAGACAGCAGATTCAACTAGGTAAGTGTTTGTCACGCTGTGTTAATTGTAAAATAAGATTTTTATATCGTAATTATCTGTATGTTGAAGAAACACAATTTTTGTTGTAGCCCTGATGAAGGTCAAAATAAAGAGGACCGAAACGTTGGCATGTTACAAATAGAAGTTTTTTTTATTTCAAGACCACAACGCGAAAAAATACTGTAGTAATTATTGTTATTGAAAATGGTCAAAACAACAGATGAATAGAATGGAATAAGTATTACATTATCCGGAGTGTTCTGTTTCCAATTTTTGATTATGAATTTTGGACAATTTCTTTATTAAAATGCATTTTTTTAAAGATTCTTGTACTGGAGTCTATGAGAAACCACACTAGAAGTCAGTGGCGGATCCAGGGGTGAGCAGTGGGGGGGGGGGGCGATAGCGTTCTCCAGGAACTTGACTTGACTTTTCAAAATACGAAAAGGAACGCGTCCAATTCGTTAAAAATATTTTTCTCATTTGATTTGCAATATCTAGAACCCTGTTCCTAGTTAACATCACCGGGACTTAAATTACTTCTCACTACTTATCCTTTCCTTTGCATTTCATCCTGTACAGTAATTGATTTTTATATGCAGCGCAATGTTATTCCATACAGAAGTGCATTTCAAAAGAACCTCGCAAATGCAAGTACAAGACTGAAAACAAAATAAACACTTCACTAAAAAGAAACACAAATGAATTTTATTGCCACTATTAATAAAACTGGTGGTTCCTGGGAAGACGAAACTTTCGGCGAGTGGGGACAGAATTTGACAAAGTTTCACCCCCTCCCTGCCAGTATTTCTTTGATATTCAAGTCATCATCAATATTCGAGACCAGGACGAAAACTAGGAGTCCCCTAAACCTCCCGCGTGTAGCACCTTCGGTTTGTCCCAATCGACACAATTTAGTTGATTCAGTTCAGTATTCATGTAGGCGACTGAAGGATATTGATGCTCTTCACTTCTAGAGGCAACTAGTGATTACGTTTACGATGGCAATCATCACACCAGTACAACTATAGAACCCAAATAAACAACACTAATCTTTTCTTCTTCTTCATATTATTTAATTTTTCTTTAACCCGAGTCCCGAACACAGTCATTACCCGGGTTCATCTTGCTCTCACCATCTCTTCTCATTTTATATCTTTATAAGTGATATTTTTGTGCTTCTCATCTTCTCCGTTACTCCTTAAACACGCCTCTTTGTCTCTATCTTGTCTTTACGTCATTTTTGATGCGAAATGTATCGTCATAAATTTTTATTAGTAACCTGTGCAGTTCTTCATAGATGTCCTGTGTCCCCATCATCTTGTATCAAGTCGTTCTTTCTCCTGTTATCTTCATCAAATCCGTTTCGTTTTCTTGATGTCACATTCCAACAACAACAATAATAATAATAAATTTATTGTCAAAAAAAAACAGTACAGACTGCGTATATCCACGTGGATGACAGCAAACTAATTTTACTCTCCGGAAGTAAACAAGGGACCATCCCATCAATTCCGATCAAGGGTCCTAAGGTAGAGGCGGATTCAAAAATTTCAGCAAAAATTCCTAGATAAGATGAAAAGTTAGCTACGAGTTCTAATACTAATAGAATGTGTGCTCTATGTTTTCTGTTCGTTTCCCGCATATGCAATTGGCGGGAAAACCCCATTCTGTAAAAAGCAACCCCGGAAAACCCTACGTCCACACAATATCTGAATCATTAGACCAATTGGGTTGAACCACTTTTTTTTTTCTTTAGAGAATCCTGTCCTGGATAGGTCAGTTGACTGTGTTTGAAGGTGCTAAGGCCGTTGCTCTTATAACTTGCTACAATACCATAAAGTCCTTGTGCTCACCCCCATTATGTGCTTCTGCCGCGTAGCAGCGTATGAATTTATATTTAAATTCTGCCGCTTCTTACTTGTGTAGACTTTGAAAGTGACGTGTCACCAAAGCGCAGAAGTGTATATTCAGAGCCAAGTAAATTTTCTCAGCGAAAACGTAACCTAAGGGAAAAAACATAAACGCTTATTAGTTTATTGTAAAACAGTAGCAGTAAATTATTTTACGGTCCTCGACGTGGTCACTGTCAGTTTGTAACTGCTCTCTCGACAATAAATTGTTTATTTCTTACTTTATTGCTTGATGTTGGTACAGTGCTTGTGTACAGTGTAGCCAACGCTTTTACTTCACCATCGTCCATAAAGGTAATGCTATTTGTACCTCTCATTATGTTGGTAGCTCTTTCGGATTTCTTTAAACTTAACTCTACCACCAACACTGGTCATCAACTCAATCCCCTCGCCCTTGTGACGCAATTCTTTTCTTTCTGCTTCGAGAATGTGGAATGAATATTTCCCTGTGTCTAAGTTTGTTGCTCCACTAACATGTATATTTTTACAGCGAACAGATTTTGTGACTACTATTCATATTAATTCGAATATTATTTAAATTCGGAGAGGATGGTAATTCTTTTTAGGCAGCCATATCACATTATTTTCGATCACTTCACATGATTTTGGGTAAAGGCACTACTCTCCTGTGTTAAACTGAATCCACTAGACTACAGAACACTCGGCTAAGATTTTATGTCTTCAAATATTATAAAGTGATTAGATCTCTTTGAAGATGTAAATGTAATGAATCATCCATCAAACCTCTCAAAAGCTAATCCCCAAATGAAATTCGAATTGGAAATTCAGACGATCGGAGAGTCATTTGGAGGTCGTGGTGAAAGCGAGCGAATACAATCGGAAGGATATCGATTAATCGTTGCCAGCAGAACATTGGACCGATGTCTCCATTAGTTTCATCCCTACTCTTAAAGAAATTGCGGAGTACTACCTTCCAAACGGGTCAAGCACTGCACGAATCCCTGTTTCCAAACAGCGATGGTCTAGTGGTAGTGTCTCGCTATCTCGATACCCGCTTAGCGGTAGAGCGAGGATTCAATCCCTGTTCGCCTGAAGCAGGTGAGGTTTCCAAATGGGGTTCGATACCTTAAGTTCCCCGTCAGCCCGACATCTCCCCTTCCCAATTACATAAACAAAGTCCGAACCCTGCTATTCTAATTAAAATGCCCGAAGAGAAAAGGAGACATGCAGAGGGAGGGATAATAATTTTTTTGTCAAGAAAATCAGTTACACACAGCGTAAGACCACGTGGAGGACAACAAACTAATTTACTCTCCGGAAGCAAGCAAGGGACCATCCCATCAATTCCGATCAATGGCCCCAAGGCAGAGGCGGATTTAACATTTCAACATACTCCTAACGATAAAAAAAATAGTTTGACACGTGTTATAGTACTAAATATTGTATTGAATAAAACATAGAAGAGTCATTTCACAAGTACGTATTATTATCAAACTATAAATAATTTGGAAAGTTTTGTTAAAACAACGTAACTATTAAATAACACTAATTTCGAGATTTATTATTTCAATAGATGCCGCCCCTAGACAAGATCCTAGCGCGTCTTTGTAGGGGTACACAACTAAATTGCTGAATGAAACCCAGCTTAGGTTCTTTGTCCAACCCTAAGAAACACGACCGTTACAGTTTCTTTTCGGTGATTCCATTAGATTACATGTAATAAAATTTTAATATATGAATAAAACAGTATTGTAAAAAGAGCAGTTTCAAACTCTATACGACAAGGTATTAAGTTAATATCCCGGAACAAGCAAGGGACAATCCCATGGATTCCGATGAAGGGCCGAGGGGTAGCGATGGATTTAATATTTAAAGAAGTTATTTAACGTATACGTCAAAGTGTCTGTTAAATGATGTTATATGATGTATGATCACTTCTGTTGACGAGGAAAATACAGTGTATTATTATTAATATTCCATATATGATTATGAACAAACTCACCGTCCTGTTCTGCTTGTAACGGGAGATTTTGTTGGCGTGATGCGCTTTACGCTCCGGCATAATTTACAGGAAACAAAAATAGCGCGTTTACCTACAAAAACGTGGGCATCATAATTAGTGACAATTAGCAAAAATTCGTTAAAAAAATAAATTTTAATCCACGTCACAACTGGCTTTGAAATCAGAATTTTGAAATGCCCTTCGTTAGAGAGCCTCTACCCGTCGAAATTTTAAGCTCTAGGCCAGTAAAAAAAGTAAGAAACCCTCATTCAAAAGAAAAATATCGAAAATAACACAAAATGGTTTTAAATATTTGATTTTGCAAAATTTACGTATACTCAACCTCAATCAGTCCATGAAATATAGCGAATATAAAATCCTGAAAATGTGTCTACTCCTTCGCACCCATTAAAAATTAAAATATCGATCAATCCAAAAACCGGTTTCTAAAAATTTTAATGAACAAAGTTTAAAAAATAAAAATAAATATGGAAAAGTCCCATTCACCTCTAATTCACCGTTATAAAACCGAATTTTGAAAAATTCTTTTTGACTAATCCTTTTCAATACAATGAACAAATCTGTAAAAGTTTCAAGATTATTATCTAATTACATTTCACCTGATTGTTGTTGCTGCGCGTTGAGAAATGAGTCAGTCATATTATTACTATCGTCATTGAAGGTGTAAGGTAGTACTAGCGTACGTAGAATTAAATCACTAAAATTTACATAAATAAACATATGAACTTATTGCAATTTCAACATGAAAGACAACATAACCCCACCGGCCATTTAAACAAAACATTTGCAATTATAATTGAAGCTGAAATACATTACTTCTTATGGAGAAAACACTTATTTACGAAATAAGACCTACTTTTAAATCACGAAAGTGATGGTAGTTTACTTTGATTTGTTGTAAATTTTCCGTAAATCGTCACTTATCGACAGATCACTGGACATCTGACAAAGATATTTCTTGACGAGCCCTAAAGCCCCACAACAACAACAACAAAAAAGAAAAGATATTTCACTTTTTCCGGGGTGCGACGTACAAATCACGGAACCGTCACGCCCGCCATGTTCTTATGCATTTTAAACCAGTCAAGCGAGTTCTTGAATATTATTTGTACTTTATTATTAACTGAAAGATAGAAATTAAATTATGTTTTTCCATCATTATTATTCATATTATTGTGTTTCATTACCATTAATATAAGAATAAAGAAACCAATTATACATCTCGGTGATTTATCTGACTAGGAGTGCCGGTCCCACCTTAAGAAAGAATAGTTCCACAAAATCCACGTACACAAAGTGATGGAATTATTATTATTAACTAATTTGTTGTTAAACATTGATGAATATATGGAATGTTAGCTTTTGAGAAACCGATGATTACCGACTAGTGACGTAGAGCACTTCCGAGCACTTCATCCAGCAACGTGAAATACGAAGTGGAAAGCGGAAGGGAAGTTGCTTTGGTAAAAGTCACTTCATCTCGCAAGCGTTGGACACATGTGATGAATTTCCACATCCAACACATCGTATTCCTTTTCACATCTTCGTACGAGAGAAAACTCGCCAAGAGAAAAATATTGCGGAGGAATCTTTATCTTCATCACAAGTTATTACTTAATTAACTAAAAGTTATCGCAACGTGACCTCAAAGATAGTCAAACTTGACTAATTCAAACTTTTCTTTCGGTCCATAGAATTTTCCATTATAAGAGTTGCAAAATCGGGAATATATCGAATAATATTTTGGATAGTTCTAACTTTCAACGTTTATTCATGAAGATGACGTTGTTTGTTGTGTTGCAAATCCTGTTTCCAGCTGCAGTGACGTAACCCTTTTTAATTACGTCTGAATAAAACGACCTTATTTCACAGACTGATTTATTAACTATTAAAGAAACTACACATCGACTGTGCCTTATGCCTTGTTAGTGTACGATCCATGTATTCTATAATTTGTGTAAAGTCTCTTTCTCTTTTCACAATATAAAACCTTTACAACAATTTTTTTAATACGCCTGATGATGGCCCACAGTCGGGGTCGAAACGATATGTAGTTTCTTTAATAGTTAATAAATCAGTCTGTGAAATAAGGTCGTTCTATTAAATAATAATAATGTAACCTCTGTCCCTTCCGTGGCTACGGTGTTAGCGTGATCGCTCGTCACCGAGTCACCCCGGGTTCAATTCCCAGGTGGAGCAAGATAAAATCTGTATCTTTTCATTTCCATGTCTTAGTTTAAATAACCGCAGCAGTTGTCAAACTCGGATACAACAATCTGGATCCTTTCTAGACGCGATCTCGGCAAAATTCACGATGTGTCTAGTGAGTAAACTCTCACAAAAACTGAGCCTTCCTGGCACTCGTCATTCGTGGTCCATAGCTGGCCGAAACGAGAAATACATACATGCATACAATAACGTAACCTCTTATTGTCTCATGTATACGGGAAGAGAGGTNACGAGAAATACATACATGCATACAATAACGTAACCTCTTATTGTCTCATGTATACGGGAAGAGAGGATGGAGAGAGGGGATTTTAGTTCACACATCTGAATTTAAGATTACAAGCAAATCGTCCAAATGAAAGCAGAAACCTCGGATCTATATTTTTCAAATGGCTACTGCATTGCACACGGCACTGTATCATTGATGTGCACTGACAATGTTAGGTTTTCCGTGTATTGTAGTATAATTTTTAAAACTAGTTTTGTAAAAAAGCGTTGTACTTTTTAAACTATTTTGGGCCAAATATAACAATTCGGAAACATGAAGGTTCGAAATAAAACATTGATACCATACTTTTTGTGGCGCTTTAGGGCTCGTCAATGTCAATTTCATTAGATTCATTAGATACCATATTACTACAAATATTATTGCGATTCCGAAAATATAAATTGTGTTCTTCGCTCTTTATATTTACGGTAATTATAAAGAAATTGTTCCGCACTATTTTCTTCTCTCCGCCACCGGTTATATTAGTGTGTTAGGGAATGATAATTATAATATGGCTTGCGACGCCGATGTTGGGTTTGTTAGTCCCGGAGACTCCATTTTAGGGAAATGTGTTTTTGTGTGAAGATTGAGGTAGCACTCGCGGAAGGATATACGAAGAAAAAGGTTAGAATCTTAACATAATGTTAAACTTTTTTTTGTTTCATGACATTAGTTTTGCTACAAGTTTTATTTAGATTTTCTCGTAGTACTGAATTTCTTGTTTGAAACAAATATAAAACTTCATTAATGTAATTCTTTTTCATCTGATTTAGAGAACAGGTGTAATTATAATTTTTCACTGGTCCTTTTAGGTTCGAATTATCCATGTTTCGCTGTGCTATAGATTTGTGTTCTCTGAAATATGTTTTTTAACCTTACCAATATTGGCTGTTTCGTTGGGATTGAAATTTACACATGCTAGTTAAACCAATCTTTTAAACCCGGGATTAACATACGCAGAAAATTGAATTTAGCTAAAAATCAGTATGTTAATAAAAGTGTTTACTTGTATTGACCAATACTTTTTTTTTTATTTGAATAATGTGGCAGATACTACTTTCTCCGTTTGCTATTTGTAGACATATTACAGTCGGTTTCATGTTTAGCATTAACAACGTGAAGATACCATCAGAACTGTAATGAATAGTACATGATAATGCTCAATGGCGCATCACGCACATCAGTACAACTCCCTATAAATATTATTTGTACCAGCATGGTCAGACGCGGCAGAGCTGTCAATTGTCAGGACTCAAGTAGTCAAGCAACATTCTTTTCAAATAAATGAGTAAAGAAGCTTCTTGTCTTGATCAAATTTTAAATACTGTTATCTCAGAAAGAAAAAGGTGAAAGATGAAATAATAGGAAAAGGCCGTCACATCCGTTAATGCTCTTAAGGTAGGAAGAGCACTTCAAGTTAGTCAAATCCCCAAGATGTATAATTGTTTTCTACATTTTTATTCTAATTGTTATAAAACACAACAATATTAATAATAATGATGAAGAAATGTTTTAATTTCTATCTATCGGTTAATAATATAGTACAAACAGTATTCAGGAACTCGCTTGACTCGTTTGAAATGCACAAGTGCGTGTAAAAACATGGCTACCGAACTCAGCTGTTTCGTAATTTATGCATCTCACCACAGACAAAGTTACATAACTTTTTTCAAATGTCCCGTGACCTATAGATAAAAGTGATGTAAAAATTACTACGGAAATTTTATTACAAATCAAAGTAAACTTTCGTGATTTAAGAGTTAGTCTTATTTTGTAAATAAGTGTTTTCTCCATGAGACGTAATGAATTTCAACATCAATTACAATAGCAACTGTCGCATTTAAATGGCTGGTAAGGTATATTTTTCCAAGTTAAAATCACAATAAGTACATTTGTTTATTTACGCCGATTTAAGATATTTTCGTGATTTAATTCTACCTGACCTAAGCTAACCTCAAAATCGATACTTCATTTGTGTGATTTTCTCCGTCTTGTTCCGCAGAAAAGCAACGCAAATTTTTTGAGACATTTGCATATTAATGTGTGTGATGATGATAGTAAAACAGTAACTACTTGTGTTTCGAATTTAGTTTCTTCCAATGTGTGATGCTCTATGAAAACTTACGTCCTAATCCTACCCTTAAAGAAAACGGAAGAGAAATTTTTGTTAGTCTTTGGGTGATGCGAGTCCAAGCAAATATCTTCGCGTAAAGTCATCGTTTCTGAATCACTCATAAGAAGGGATTAAGCACTACGTATATTGAACGACCGCAACTCAAAACCACTACCATAAATGAATGATATTTTGTTAGATATATCAATCGCGATTTGAGTATTATTACGTTGTAATTTAATCATTTTTTGTCTATCTCACAGCCAATAATAATTTTGTTCTAGAAAACATATTAGTGATTGCGCGGCTGCGTGAGTGGTGGATCAAAATAAATTTCAAAGGGTTTGGTGTCAACGCTGTGTACTACTGGAGTAGTTCATAGAAACCATTCCAAGTCTAGCGAGTGCGATGCTTGTGTAAGAGAATTATTGCCAATATAGGATATTGTGCAAGTGTACGATGGCATTGAATCAATCTAAGATTAAGTGATGTCCAAGTAGCCTACAAGGGCTATGTTCGGGACAATGGAGTGGTGGTTAAGGAACTACACAAAGTACCGCTAAGATACAGATGTTGTGAGGCCACGGCGACTGTAGTGACTATTCAACAAAAATGGCTCTGAAGGACACTTTGGAAAGGAAGAAGAAACGGTGATATGTTACATGAGTGTGAAGTAAATAGTTTCGAAAGAAGTTGGAGGATTCGTGAAATGAGAAGGACAGGAATCTCAACACTGGACAATCGGGTAAATTACATACGAGACGAGACTACTTACACCATAATGGAGAAACATGCATGTAAGTTATTAAGTGTAAGAAATGTGACAGAGAAAGAAAAGGATAAAAGTCGTTAGATGAAAAATAATCTGTAGAAGAAGGTATATTAACTTTAATATGATGTACACACGATGAGAGATCAAAGTACCTGAGGGGGAGGGCTGGTAAGAAGCAAAAAGCTAAGGAACAGTGATGAATGTGATGCAATAAAATGAAAAACAATTTGAGAGGGTGTTTCCACACCACAGAGGTACTAATGAGCCAGCTGTAATCCTCGCGGTGCTTCACGATGAGGAGCTGTCTCCTATTTTCTTCGCGCGGATTCTCATAGCCCTTTCGGCGCCAGCTGTTCCTCGATGCTCACTTTTTATGGGTGGTGTAGGGAGAAAGGAAGGGTGACACGCTCATTGACACCACTATGAGAAACTGCGCGAAGTGTTTTCCGGGAGAAATTCCGCATAATATTTCCGCCCCTGACGATTCTCTCCAGACGAAGATCTCTTACCTCCAANAGACCTTGATCAAGAAAGAACCGTCAAGGTCGGAAATATAATGCGAAATTTCTCATATTTCCGGAAAATACTTCGCGCAGTTTCTCATAGTGGTGTCAATCAGCAGCAGTAGGTCACGTGATTGCGTGGCGTCTTTCTTCCTTTCTCACTACACCACCAATACGAAGAGAGCATTGAGTATCAACAGTCACAAAAGGGGCTATGAGAATTTGCGCGTAAAATATAATTGTAGTTTGAGATTGTCTGGTGTATTTCCTTAGTATTATAATACAATATAAAGTACAGTGACCACGAGGAAAATAATAATTTTTGAGACTGTTGCTATATTATTTCGTACNTTGCGTTGTCCGGGATTTTTCTCAAACGAATCATCTTTACTCAGGAAAAAATAAAATCTACATTGCAAGATAAAAATACTTTTACTTCATGGTTTTAATAACATGTACGGCATCCTAATTTTTCAAACTCATAATACTACAAATTTAATACAAAATGTATACACGACACCATTTCGCCTGTCAAATTTTCGCTTCCGAGACATGACGCGGCTGCTGCATCAATTCATTAAAATTCTTATAACATTTAAACTATTCGTCGACATTTTACGATTTACAGGCGTTTCTTTATATTTGCTAAATGCACAAAACAAATAGACTATTAAATTTTCCTTCTTAAATTGAAGTATTTTAACATATATTTTTAAAATCGTTTTATGGATAATTTAGATTAATTTTTGTAGACAGACATATGCTGTCACGGACATTTTTGTATATCTCTAGGAGTAAACCATATTGCTGTTCATAGTTGCCGTTTAGGCAGCGAAAGAATAATAATAAAAAGCTCTTTTCCCCCCGATTTTATCGACATTTATTGTCAAAAACCAATTCTATGTTTCTTGTCTCACATTTTTAGAATTAAAATTAGCCTACGTTCATCCTGGACATCTCAACTATCTCCTTTTGGCAAATTTCATCACGATCAGTTCACTGATTTAGTCGCGATTAAGTAACAAACAAACAAACAGACAGACAGACAGACACTTTCCAATTACACGTGTTTATATGTTAGAAATGGATTCCATTCAGCTTCCGTTTCGTCCCTTCATCAGACCAACAAAAATATTACGTGACCATTCAATATATAATATAAAACATAGCTTAGGGGATCATGGGGATTGAATGCGAAAATATAGCCTCTCCTTATAAATAAATAAATAAAT
>NNCF01132405.1:17227-33827 GCA_002313205.1 Laupala kohalensis | reverse complement strand
ATTGTATGTTATTGGTTTTAGTAAATTATGTGATGAGACAAATTGGGATGAATTTTCACATGTCAGAGATGTAAATTATTCTTTAGATAGATTAATTTATCAAATTTGTACCATAAGAAGTAAAACTGCAGAAATACATTATAAACATAATGACATGCCTCAAAAGCCATGGATTTCTAAAGCTTTAATAAATTCATGTAACACCAAGTGAAAATTATATTCATGACATAGAATAATTAATCTTGCTAAAAGCAACTGTGATAAAAAATATATTTAAGGGGACCAAGTTTAAGGAATTGTGGAAGTTTATTAACACTGAACTGGGTAAACTCAAAAGCAATAATAGTATTGCCAATATTGTTGAAAATGGAATTAAAACAAATGATAACGTTGTTTTAATCCTGTTCTGGGTTTTCCTTCAGATAGAGGCAAATTTCTTATACTGACCCACTAGGCTTTTGTGTAGGGTCAACATCTAGTGAAATAATTAATCTCAAATTTAGTCTCATTAATAGTTATGATTTATAAACAATACTTCCCGAATAATCTATAGTTTGATAATAATATCTACTTTTGAAATAACTTTCTTTTGTTTGATTTAATACAAATTCGTTGGTATTATGTTAATTTTTTAAAATGTACTGAACTATTTTTACTGTTAGAAGTGTGCTTAAATGTTAAATCTGCCTCTGCCTTAGAGTCCTTGATCGGAATTAATGAGATGGTCCCTTGCTTGCTTCCAGAGAATAAATTAGTTCATTGTCCTCTATGTGGTCAAAACACTGTTTATACTGCTCCTGGCGTTAGCTGCGATTGTGAATAAGCTCTCTCTGTTTCTCAGTTTAATCTTTCTAATTATTTTATTTTTTCGAGTTTTTTGTGATTCAGTAGTTGTATTTAGATTCTAACTTTCATTGTAGTGTAAAATTCTTTGTTCTGTGTGAGTGTTAAGTGAAAAAACACTAAAAACATTTCCTAAGGTTTTCAAACCCAACGGACCATATATAAATTCATATTGTTTTCAAGTGCTTCATTCAAAGATGTGATAAAGTTTACGTAAGTACAAACGGAATCATAAATTTAACTTCTTGGTCCATTAAAATTAATTATTTTGCATCATTTAGATTGTCTGGTGCATATACTATTTCATCATTATTAACTTACAAATAACGTACTCTATTGTTGCACTGCTCAAGTTTCGTCGTCGTAAATTGAATTATTCCAATATTTTACCATTTGTTTCGTGATCTTTTTGTAGTTATTCATTACAATTTAACAAAATATTGTCTTAGTTATTGTCGAATTAATTTATCTGCAGTTGTCATCCTAAATTATTTCTGTCATTTGTCGGTTTGTTTATTTCCTGATTAAACCCTGCCTCATTGTTGCACCCAAGTTTTCGTCGTCATAATTTCATAGAATTGTTACATCATTTTACAATTCGATTTTCTTGATTCTTTCGTATTCATTTGCATTTTAACACAATATACGGTAGTTATTGTCGAATTAATTAATCTCCAGTGGTCGCCCTAAATAATTATTTCAATCATTTTTGTCGTCGGTTTGTTTGTATATTTAATTTATTTATTATCTCATTTGTAACTTCCGTAGTAATAAATATATTATTATACTAGCATCCTTCATTCAGTGTTAGTTGTCAGTTTTCGTGTATTCTCATTTGCTTTTGTCGTGAAGTTGCTAACTTTCTCACAACAATGGACACTATCGCATTCCTCAACTTATTCAAAGCTGATCTTCAGAAGGCGTACAATAACTTGGTACATTATATTGACACACGAATCAGTGCGCTGGAAGAGATTTTGCTAAAATGATTCATTTACTCAATTCTTCCCATATATCATGGTTTATTCCATGATATTGCAACTTATGGATTTCTCAGCTGGGGTGGTGCATATGAATCCTACTTAAATAAATTGAGTAAGTTGCAGAATAAAATAGTTAAATTAATACTATCAAATGACAATTCCATACCACTCCTTAATATAAGACCATCCTTCTTTCTTGAATCTGTTACTGAGAATTATCAGTTTTTGCAGTGTATATACATTGATAAAATTAATAGAAACATAATAACTAGATTTACAAGTATTAATTTGTCAAAGGTAAACAAGGAAGTAGGTAGAAAATGTTTTAATTTCATATCGTATAAGTTATTTAATAACCTTCCAAATGAACTGAAGAAACTAAATAATTCTAGAAGTACCATCAAACATATACTGAAAAATTGGATTTAGTCTGAATACTAAAATCAAGAGAAAAAGTATATTGTTGTCTATTGTGTAAAACTTTTACATTTATACAAAGCTTTCCTTGTCGTAATTCTCTGTTTAATTGGAAAACTGATCTACTATAATTATCTTTATCTGATGGCAAATTTTCTGTTAGATTAAATGGTTTTATAATTATTGTATATCTTTTATGTATTTGTAAAAATTTTGTAATTTTTTGTGTGTAAACTTCTTTAGAATTCAAGTAAAATAAACAAATTTGTATTTGAATATTCTCAAATTCTTGGGTTAAAAAAAACTGCAAACAATCTTTCCTTAAAAATCTTAGATTAAATAAATTTATTGTAAAAAATGTTACATTAAACATGACTTATGCAACACATAAAAAGATTCTTGATTATATCTATGGGATGAAAGGAAAAGAAGTGAGGTACAATCCCATCTTTCCAATCACCGTAGACCCTCTCAAAGTAGCGGAAATCTTGGGGTAAAAAGTAATGAAACAACTCAATAGTTAGGATAGGTGAATATTTTTTGTTCAGCTCTGTGTAACATTCCGAAAAATTTTCGGTGAATACAAAGGTTTCTAAAGCACTATAATGGTGCCTCATAGCTTTCTCTACTGATTGCGTCCTTGCGTCTCCATGGCAACGAATCACATTAACCAATCACGACCATTTGGGTTGCCACGATCATCTGGAGCAAATGAAACCTCTTCGATTGGAGCGATTGCGATAGGACGATATAGAACGATATCAGATATCGACATTACGTCAGTGACTGGCGTTTGTGCTGATGCATTCGAATTAATGAATGCACAATAACTTTTATTTCCTGTGTATGTGGTGTGTTTTGTGAATCAGATAATAAGTTGTTTTTTTTGTGAATAGGAAATTGGACCATATTGTTCACGGTGTCATTCACTATGTATGTCAAGTTAAGTATTTGAGTTATGCAAAGAAACATTTAACGAAAGGTTTTTTTGATGAACAAGGCGATCACAGCCAATCGTGGACCAAGTGTTCGTCGAATTAAGAAGTTGAGTATTTTGCGAACCCGTTTTACAGAGAGCAGCATCCGACAAGATGTTACCGAAAAACCCAGAAGCCAAACACATTCTGCACAGTGGAATTTTTCATCCTCTCCTGAGAGATTGGCAAAGTTCTAATGTCTCTCTGAGGCCAGAAAACTTAATGTTACCTCTATTTATTGGGTCAGTATGCCATACTATTTTCGTACTTAATTTTTTAATTTTTATCCTGTCATTTTTATTTTAAGAAAGATTCCTGTATTTCTACTGCCCATGAAGGAATAATGTTTCCCGTGGCTATTGTCGATACACAATTTTCTGAAGAGTATATAGTACAGGAGAATTTGTAACTCTTTTCTTAAAACTATTTATAATTTTTCATCAGGATTTTAAAAAATTCTGCTTATGTACAAAACTGGAACAGTATGTAAACTGTCAAGTCTAATATATGGTAGACTGCTTATTTCACATTCCATTTCTTCTAATTCTATTATGTTAAATTAATTTTAATGTATGTATTTTCTTTCATTTTCATTTAGAAACAAAACCCTTTTGGAGTTTGATGAAATTCCAGTATAATGTGAATATTATTAGTAATATGAAGGGTGTGTGTATACTTTCATATGCCAGAAAAGGAGAAATGTCTGTGGACTCACTAATAATACTGTTTGTAATGAAGGTTGTATATTGTGTAAATTATCCAATTTGTTTTTCTCCTTTCATGTTTCATCAGGATCAAAATGAGTGAATTGTTTTTCTCTATCCAACTTAGTTTGCTATTTCTAGAACACTTGTGGTTTTCATTACTGATAACATTTAACCACCTTATCTGTAGAATAAGTCACTGGCATCTATTTGTGTAGAACTGGAATTTTCCTTGATCAATTACTTTGATTTATTTAACCTCTTTTGTTGCTACCACAAAGACCGTGTAGCTAGAATTAAAACCAAGACCTACAATCTGATCTAGTACATCAAGGTTGTGTTTGTTTTCTGTTTTCTTTTTTTCTCAAATAAAGTCTAGTTTTCATGAACTTCAGTTCATCTTGTTCATAAAATTTACTTTACTGCAGCAGACAATGTTTTACATCATAAAGATATAATCAAAAAATTTATTTAACCATAAAACAAATTTTAAATGTTTTAGTAGTACATGTTGAGAAGATTGTTTGTTGAGAAATACATGAGTATTTGAGAATCTGGGTTCTAAGTTACATATTGACAAAAATCTTCATCTGAGCAAGGTTTTCCTTGTAAATTTATCTGTTTGGGTCATAACTATCATAATGATGTCTAGTTTTGCCACAGTAACTTAATTTATTGACACCAAAACATGTTTTCAATTGCATACCAATCATCATCAGTGGGGGAGCATTGTTAGGCCTTTGACTGGCTATTCTACGAATTTGGAACATGACATTGCTCATGAATTTCTCCAGTTACAATTTTAAAAATGATGAAGTTTTGAAAAATAATGAACATGTTTCAATTACATCATTTGAAAAGCTCAGGAAATCTTGTTTGTTGTTGGTCATTTGAAGACTTAGATGTTTAATTAAAAAATTTCATGAACTAAGGCTATTATTACAAAAATCTATAGTAGTATTAGTAGGTTGGTGAGATGTAGTTTGGGATGGACAAACGGGACGGGAGGAATGAGTTTATTATCTATCTGTAAAATATAATTACGAGAAGTTCACTTATGTGTACACATAACCTGCATTTAATTCTTAACTGTAAATATAATATATAGTTTATTTATGTTTACTAACTTTTTAGTTTCTATAGTATGTATGAAAATAAATGAACCACTGGGTGGTGACTTCATTATTCATATGACATGAAAGAGTTATTATGTTATGTATATTATTCATATTAAATTGTGTAGCAGCCTATGTACAATTAATTGACTAACGTCTTTCACCCAACCATCAAGGTTTATAAGGGTTCAATTTTTTCTTATTATTTTGAATGAAGAGGAAATAACATAAGAGGTATGGGTGGCGTTAGTGGAAGAGCAACAGGAAATTGAAAGAGAGATATTGTATTTGAATAATAATGATTTCATTAATTCAATGCTCTTCAGCAACTCATGTTAATAACTATTAAGTATATTTGCACTAAGTTCATGTACACAAATGAAATACCAACCCCAGGGTCACTTGATTTGCTGGTATTTAGGGTAGTATTTTGAGCCAAGTATAAATAAATCATTTTATTGACGAAAGAGCTGATCTGTGTTTAACTATGTATAATTATCAAGAAATAAACTACTTTACTTTCTGGAGAGAAGGAAGGTATTATTTAATTGCTAAAAGGAAAATGGGAGAAATACTCAGGCTGTGATGAAAGAGTATGGAGCTACAAAGCAGAATACTTTTTTCTTTATATTTTTCTGCAACGGTTGATGCCAAGACAAAAATTTTTATGCGGGTGTGGGTATTATAGGTGGGTAAGAAAGCAATTTACATATGATCAATTCTTTGTTTATATTGAGCTTAGTAAATACTTTAGTTTCAATAAAATACTTTATAAAATTATAGATACTACTTTAATCCGTAATATTTAATTTTGCTTTACATTTTCTTTATTCTTTGAAACACGGCAAGGATTCATTCAAATCATCTTGGATGCTCCTTATAACTTTGGATGTTCCTACTTCTGACCTTAATTTATTTTTTGAGATTGATTTGAAGTGGTTGTAGCACTGTCCCATATTACTTACATAGAGCCAGTTTCTAAAATGTTCTGTTACCTTTGTAACCAGCAGGAGATCCATTTATTATTATATAAGCCAACTTATCAGTAGTGCCAATCTCTTCATATGAAAAATAGCTGGCAGCAGGATGATAATTCATTACATTGGTAATAACTGTGTTCATTTTGTAGAATATCTTTCTGCAGCCCTCATTTTTGTTCTGCACTATGTCACACCATCACTCGGTGTTCTGCTTTGGGGTATGGAGTATAGTTA
The DNA here is from genome assembly GCA_002313205.1 of Laupala kohalensis. Lineage (NCBI taxonomy): Eukaryota > Metazoa > Arthropoda > Insecta > Orthoptera > Trigonidiidae > Laupala > Laupala kohalensis. The sequence continues at coordinate 27,574 of NNCF01132405.1, read as the reverse complement.
TCATGACAATGAATTTAATAAAATTATTCTTTAAAAAATACAAACTGCAAATGACCATGTGGAGGATAACAAACTACTTTTACTCATGTATTGCAATTTCAATTTAGTAAATGAAGTATATCTTATGTTTTCATTGTTATTTTTGCTTGTAGGGATGTGTCTGAGCCGACACCTCTGCCGAGTCTTCCTGGTGTAAGCAAGTATGGAGTTGCTAACCTTCAAAAGGCCCTGGAGCCCTTGGTTGCTAAGGGACTATCCTCAGTGTTGCTGTTCGGTGTCTCTCAGAACCTTGTCAAGGTTAGATCACAGTTTGATTTCACAGATGATATGGAAACGTCATTTTGATGAATAATTGTAATTTGGTTGAAACTATGACCAACTTCTTTTACGGCCACAAAGTCAACCAAGAAAGCACCAAATCTAGAAATATTAAATTAAATGTGTCTGATTCTATTTTATCTGTGGATAAATAAATGTCTTGTATCTGGAGTTTGAGTTTATAGCCAGGTGGTTTAATATACTTTTTTAAAAAGTGTTTTCGGACCTGTACATTCACCTTTCTTTGGTTCATCCCTGGTCAACGTAACTTGTGGGCAAGTAATATTTGCTAAACTCCTTTTCAAATAACCATTATAACTCTGGAACAATGCATTGAGAATCAACAGGTGGGGGGAAGAGGACTAAAAATTGTATTGACAACAAAAATTACCTGGGATCTGGGTATTAATTTACCATTACAATTAAAGAAATTAAAGGAAAGGTAATTAGGTGATAGAACAACGTGGTTAGTATTAATCATTTTTTCATAATTCTTTGCTTTAGGTGACTTAAGTAGAAAAAAAAGTCAATTTAGTAGAAGGGAAAAGACACACTCGACCCTCAATTCACAGCCACTTAGTGACAATTGTTTGAAACTGTGTCATGTTTTGTGTGTTTCTTTCCTAAAAATGGAAGAGTATACTACCACCAGCTGTGTTCAATAAAACGCGTGATAAACCCATCTATGTATATACAATGGATTGCGGTCCGAACAGGCCCCCCTCCTCCACTGATAGTTTTGTCTTCCGAGGAATCACCCCTTTCTATTAATAGTGGAAATAAAATACATTTATAGCAATGGAAGTATTTATTTTATTTTCAGGCTTGTTCTTGCATTTGCGTGTTTTTTTTTTAAAATTTGAAATGCACTTCTGTGTTGAATAACATTGTGCTGCATATAAAAATCAATTACCATACAGTACGAAATGCAAAGGAAAGGGTAAGTAGTGATAAGTAAAGTAAATCCTGGTGATGTTAACTAAGAACAGGGTTCTAGATATTGTAAATCAAATGAATAAAATATTTAACGAGTTGAACGTGCTCCTTTATGTATTTTACAAGTCAAGGCCATGCATTATAAAGAAAAAAGTAGTCGCTCCAACTTTGCTTTAGTGTAGAGCATAATTTTGTTTTGTGTATCATATCATTAACAATATCTAGAAACAGTAAGTTGAAATACGACCCTAGAGTATAGGATGGGCGCTGCCCATCTTTCGTCAGGAAGTCACCCAAATGTAGAGAACGGACAGTGCCCATCTTTCATCTCTAATCGGTTAAATTATTTACCTGGGAGATGTAATATATATTAAAGTGTCTTTTTTGTTGTTGTAGGATGAAAAAGGCAGTGGAGCTGATTCTTCCCAGAATCCTGTGATTTCGGCTGTGAGGTCATTGCGCTCTTGGTTTCCCAACCTCTTGATTGCTTGTGATGTAAGTACACACAGAAGCAAAGAATACTTCATTATTGTTGAGATTTTCAAGTGATTTAGTCGAAAAAGTATCAATTTTTGTCTATTTTAAACTTGGAACGCTCAGTTCATTATTCTAGATTGCTTTCTCTCTGTTTAAATTAACTCTTATTTGAAATAGCATAAGTATGTATACACTTTTCGGCTGTCGCCATCATTAGTCTCGTAGAAAATGATCTGATTCTTCAAAATTCAATTTCAAATTTCCCTCCTACTTTTCTTTCCTTTCATCTAATGGTCGGTCAATATCATCTGAAGAGAGAAGAATTAAATCATTTGATGCATGACTGATGATGGCGACAACCAAAATGTCTCGTCCAATTTGTGAGGGTCTTTTATAATTTTTCTTTTCAACTTTTCATTAACTTTAACACTTTTCAATTCGTAGAAGACAGTAGTGTCACTTTATTTTCAAAATTTCCTTAAAAATTTATACATTGTATATAATAATTTATAGACATGTATAAATTATTAGTTGAATTCTCTGAGAATCATCTAGAACTTTAAATTGGCCTCTTAATGGCTATTTCACTAATTTTTGAAAGTTTTATAGATAGATGTGAGCAAAGAAAATATAATTCGTTAATATTTTTTTTGACATCTTGCTTGCGTTTTTTATATTTCTCTTCAGTGTGAGCTTTTGACGTGGTATTGGTCATCTTCAGACCCTGAATTCCAAGTATACACGATATAAAATTTTGCATTTACATGACATATACTATAAAAATGGGAAAGTAAATAATAATAAATGTCATTATATGGTGAAATGTGAGCCAGTTTTTCAACCAATGTAAATAAAATTGTTATATTTCTATCTATTATTTATTTTCTCAATTTTATATGTCTTGTAATCAGAATTTTTTTATTGTGTATAATTTGAATTCAGGGCCTGAATATGACCAATTCACAGTTGAAAGAGCTCTTGCCAGAGAAAAAAAATATATCAAACAGAAATGAGAAGTCAATTAATGGTTTTAATTTTAATTTCTCTGTTATGGCTTAAACAGAAGTAGCAGATAAATTCTTTGTTACTATCTCCTCAGAAATGCTTCTTCTCAGAAAACTCTGAAATTTTCTGGTAGTGACTGGCAAAAGAAATTTAAATTGAGTACTGATCCATCTGAATCATCAATTTACAGGCAATCTATTTTATTGAGATTTTCTTACTCATTTTATTTCACCCAATGATGAACCAAGAGTGCTAACCTCCGAATCTTCTGTTTGGAAGAATGGGGATAAATCTCACTGATGGGTGAATGACTTAACTATCTTTACTTTACTATTCTTTCTCACAATGAAAACTGATTTTATGTATCTAACTATTGAACAGCTGAGACGTCTACAAGAAAGTACTCAAGGTTCCTTTGTATAAAACAGCATCCACGTGTTGGCAGTCATAGCACTGCATGCAGTCTTGCCCAGATACACATTCACTAAATTATTTTTAAACACATGTGCTGCAATGTTGTTTCTGCCACGACCGCCTTGCCTTGTACATGGGCAATTGCTCGTCAAGTGGGGCAGGGTTATGAGGACTCGGTGAAACTAGCATCTTCTACACCAGGACATTTCCTGGGGGTAATAGGAGGCCTTCTTCATGGGTTTTTACTGTTTTGTGAAGAAATATTTATTATTCAAACAAAAGAATTTTGATTATTAAAAATAAATATCATTCTACGTAACCTAGACAATGAACTTTATTTGTAAGCTCAGTTTTTACTAATTGATCATTTTATGCAATTGGCCAGTTTTTTTGGATGTGTGTACAGTTGTCATGCTATTGAAACTATACCAGCTACAGTTGCGACTGCAGAATGGTCATTTCGGAAACTGAAGTTCATAAATAATTATGTGAGAAATTCCTTGAATCAAGGCAATCAACAGAGATGATGCGTTTTATCCATTTAATATGAGGTTACAAGTGATTTTAAGACACAGATTATATTGGTTAGTTAAAACATTTGCTGAAATGAAAGTACATTGTGTGAAAATATAAATATATCATTGGACTTTGTACAATTATCGCATTATGAATATGTTATGTAAATATTATTAAATTTCTAAATAGTTACTAAGATATGTTGTATTTTTTACCTAAAAAATTAATAAATATATTTCTAAATTTAACTATATTAACGCACTTCAACTGTTGCCACAAAGGGACCCCAAGCTACATTTTGCCCGGGGATTTGGATTGTTACGTCACTTCAAGGACTGGTCTCAAAACCTTTTTCAAATTGATTTCATCAGGTTTTATTTCAAGTAATGTACCTATTCTCCCAAATTTTCATATATAAGATGCAATCTGCATTTTTCAGAGCCATTTTCCTTTTCTCACTTTTTCACTAAATTCTCAATATTTTTCTCATTGTCTATTATGTTTTGATGGGGTTTGTCTTTTGTGGGTCATTCAAAACACATGAAAAAAAAAAAATTGTCACTTTTTTTGAACCAAAATACCTCAAAACATGCCCTTCACTTTTATCATTTCTCAAGTCGAAAATATTCTTTATAGATATGTACTCTATAGATTTAATTTTAGTTTATGGTGACCGTTCTAAATTCTTTTCATTTGGAACTGAGCAGTTGGCAGACACTTATCAAGTACTAAATTTTTCAAGTCAATTCTAATTGTATGAGGTACAATATATTTGTGAACAGAGATTATTAAGTGCAATATTGTGTTTGACTAAGGTTATTTTTTTATTTGCTGATTCTGATAGTACTGGAACACAAGTGCAGTGAGTCTAGATGAAATAAAGTACAATAATGGTGTCTCGTCTAATTTTTCTCTAAAAGTTGTGTTTTCAGTATAACATACTTTTTGAAATAACGTAAAAAAAAGATTACGTGATGTACTTGATACACAGATTTCACTATGCAAAGACTATAAGTACCTCTATAAATATTTTATGAATTCTGTGTCAATTTTACTCTATTTGTGGCGTTTTGCACAAAAATCACTAAATTTTTTGAGGAAAGATGAAGAATTTATTTATTTATTTAACCTTTATATTATTAGACCTGTAATCCTGCAGAGGTTCACAGGTCAGGTACAAAAATGTAAATACAAAAATCAATATCTTTGTCTTTAAACCTAAGATAAGAATTTATTTTATTTGCAAGAGAATCATGATATTTGCATGAGAAATAATTCATGTTCAGCTAATATGTAGTATGATATTTGTTATAACAATACGATTTTGCATTGCAGGTGTGTCTTTGTGCCTATACTAGCCACGGCCACTGCGGCATCTTGGGTGAAGGAGGCCTAGACAACGCAGCCAGCATCTCACGCATTTCGCAGGTTGCTTTGTCTTACGCTCTCGCAGGTGATTGTCAATGCACTAGATGTGGGCATAGTAATACCTTGTGCACAAGAGCGTAGTACTTGTCATTTGTAGTTGTACCCACGTCTAAATCTGCATGATTAGTTCAAAGTGTTAGTAAATTTATGTGTGTGCGTAAGTAGAAATCCAATAAGCAACATGTAGCAACCCGCATCCTGATTTGTTTCTTGGCATATCATGCTTCTTATACTCCAAGTCACATAACTTTGCCGAAAATTATGCAATATAGCTGCGAAATACAAATTGCCAACTTCCACACGCTCAATGCAGAAAGAACAGAATAGCAACACAAGAGCAAGTGCATTGTTCATTGAATTGATGGCTGATATTGGCGATAGATTTAAGAAATTGGAATGTCCTGCCAACATAACACGAGGTGAGAGTATCACCACGTTGAGGAGAATAAAGTAATTTACTGCAACTAATATACAATAAACTAATTAACACTGCAATTCCATTCGTGATATTTTTTGGTTGAGTTATAGTTGCTACTCAGTTGCTTCTTGGCATGTTGCGCTAAGAGACAGGCGAGTGTTCAATGACCATCAAATTTATTATTAATATAGTTAAAAAGTATTAAGTACTAGGCGTGAAGGTGGGGTGTTGCCAGGCTACTGAAAGTGTCGTTTATTTCGTAAGTTATTGTGAACCTGTTTTAACAAATTTGTGTAACATTATAGTTATTGAGAACGGTGTATCAGATTTATGGTTTAATATTACATATTCCCTTTTTGTCACCCAAACTTCTATGTTTACATTTTGCTGGGTGAATTTGGTAGAGAGTGGGAGAAGAGGGTGTCTCTGACCCACACTTGAAACTTGGAATTTATTGTTTGAAAGTGTGTCTCTTTGTGCTGCTATCATTTTGAAATTTTGAAACTTTTTTTATGGAAGACATGTTTTAAGACATGAAACAAAATTGGATGCTACCCTGACCCAATTTCAAAAGTTGATTTTTTAACAACCTTTCTGATCAATATCTCGTTTTTCTGATTCACAAAACACACAATTTTATAAATAGCAGTTAATCAAACTGCGAGGTAGCAGATAAATGATGCTATATTGAATCAACAAGGGGTGTGTCTCGTATGAGATCTTCTCTGAAATCTGTCGGATATTGCAACTTGAATGACTATGGTATACTCAAAGTCGTTGTAACTTTACCGAAATTAATGCAATTTGACTGCCTAACACGAATTGCCAACTTCTACAAAAGAATCCAAATAAGTAAGATATATTAATGGTAGTCACAAAAGCATCTATGTGCCGTAAAGTAATACAAGTTAATAACACAATAAACTAGATGTTCGTAAGATTTAAGTTAAAAGATATCTAAAAGTACTGGCAACACAACATTAGGTAGTCTTACCCTTACTCTTGTGGATGATGGGCAAGTCAAAGCGTTGGCCACACTGTGTACAAACCCTGTACCAACATAAAGCCACTTAAGACTGGCAGTAAATAAACAAATAAATAAATAATTTATTGAAAAGAGAGAACTTACAAATGGCTTATGACCACTTTGAGGACAATGTACCAATTTAATGTTTCTACTTGACAATAAACTAATAAACCAAGCGTGTTACCATTCATGTTTTTCTTCTTAGGTTACAATCTCTCCGAGTAAAGTTACATGACATTGAGTATAGCTGGGGTCAGGAAGCATGTGTGATGGCATAGTGGTTAGCATACTAGCGTGCAAACTGAAGGTTCTGGATTCAAGACTTGGTCTCGTCTCCTATTTCCATCCAATACAGCATCATTAAGCTACGCTCGCACTGCTCTGTCCACGGACGGACCAACATCTCAACATTTTGCAAGTGCGGAAGGCTGCATGCAGTGGTTCGGATATTCCGGAACCGAGATGGGTGAAGGGACCATATACTACTAATGATCATCCCGGAAATTTTACTGCCCTCCCGACACTCCAAAAGATCATTCTCTGGGAACTTTTCGCAAACGGCGGCAATTGCGTGCCAGCTCAGTTGGTTCAAACCAATGCAAAGCAATGGAAATAACTTTTGGGAAATCCGAGATGGTAGTGCCTCTCGCTCCAGTCTGCGTGTAGCTTTAATTGTTTTAAATTAGATAAAAGTTATTGTCAACCGAAAAATATTTATTTATTTGCCAAAGCAGCTTTCGACAGCTTATGCTGTCATCTTCAGTTGCCTACAATCAAGACACAGAAATATATTTAGCTATTGGTAAAAATGATCTTAATAATAATAATGATAATAGAAATAATTACAAAAATATGTATTAAAATAGAGAGTAGTAGTATGTTGTAGTTAATAATAATCAGTGAAATTTTAATACTAATTGGCTTCAGATATTTAAAAGATTATATGAATAAAAAATATTATATACAAAATTATATATTTAAAAGATACATAAATTGGATGATAAATATATGTTTCCAAAATTATTGTTGGCCACTGAAGATGACAGCATGAGCTGTCAAAAATCGCTTTGGCAAATAAATCAATATTTTGTTGTTGATTATAACATTGTATCTAATTTAAGTTAAAAACCGAATAAACCACCATTATCCAATTATTAAATCTTTTCGTTGATCGCAGGAGCGCACGTGCTGGCGCCTTCCGACATGATGGACGGACGCGTGGGAGCCATCAAGCAACGGCTGGCGGCCGCGGGGCTGGCGGGACGCGTCGCCGTGCTCTCCTACTCTGCCAAGTTCGCTTCGGGGCTGTACGGCCCTTTCCGCGACGTAGCCAACTCGGCGCCATCGCACGGCGACCGCAAGACCTACCAGTTGCCACCTGGCAGCGCTCGACTCGCCGCCAGGGCAGTCGTAAGTGTACAGATACTGTTTAACTGTTCTTTCTGTCTTTCGTTTCAATATATGTATATATTTCACTACGCAGACAAAGATGGACGATGGACGAAGAAACAGTCCATCTTCGTCTCCATAAGTAAAAAATTAACGACCTTTTTTACCAGACAATTTTTTTAGAATTAAGGGGAAAAACAACCGAGTAAAAAACAAGAACGATGCACTTTGAAAAATTAAAAACAAAAACTCGCGACGTTTCGGTACCCATTGTCAAGTCATATAATTCTAAAAAATAAATTGTCTGCTGAAAAAGGTCATTAATTATTTACTTAACAATTAAAGAATTTTATTTAGGATGACCCATAGTGTAGTGCCTAGCTTGCTTGTTTGCCTTCTACCTATGGTGATGCTGGTTCACACCCTGTCTGATCCAAATNTGGTGGACGAAGCGGTGTTCGCGGGAGGTGTTCTCGAGGTTATCCCGTTTCCCCTACATATCATTCCACCACAACATTCACTCATCGTCATTTCACCCTCATGTCTTTTATTCATCACCCACCTCGGGGAGGTGTGTCAGGAAGGGCATTCGGCACCCTTGTAATTCCCTGCCATGTCAAACAGAGGCATCATACCATCCTCCGTCTATGACCCCTACTAGACTAGGGAAAAGGAGTTAAGGTTCATCAACTAATTAATTTTATTTCACCATATCATTTGGTACGTATAAAAAACGTTAAATGTTATCCACATCTTCAACAGAGTCATCGTGTGGATATTTTTCATCTTCTATTCTTTTTAATTATCTCAGTATTTACTTCTTCCTGTTCCTCTTTCTGCTGGAAATGCATGTCCCCAGCACATGAAAAAATCTTTAACCTTTTATTTATGTCGTGTTTTAGTAGATATCCCTTATAACACTATATATTCGTTGTACATAGGCAGAGAAATCATTATATCTGACTTTTGTTGCTATTAGTTCATTATTGTCTCGCATCAGAGGGTACACTCCTTTCTTTGTTTGGTTCATATTATGTTCCTGTCATTCATCATCATACAAAGGACGTTATTCCCAAAGTGCATCATCTACCGTCTCGTCTCCGTTGCCACACATACATGTCTTGTCTGTAGTCTTCCCTATCAATGCTATATATTGTCCAAAACTCCCATGACCCATAATTACTTCTAACATCTCTCTTGGTGGAGAAATCCATTTTCTATTTTTCCATTTAAATTTTTTACATCTTGTATGTGTTTGTAAGTCTGTTCTCCTACTTCCACTTTATCTCATTGTACTTTCGGTCCCCTTACATGTTCATCTGACAATTTCTTTTTTGATTTATTATCTTTCTTTGAAAGTCTTTCACCATTTTTTAATTTATGAATATTTAAAATCTTTGCCAATCTGCGTGCATCACTGTTAGTAGTAGCTTTTGAGCGAGAGGGTTGGCGTTGTTGTTTTTTCTTGTGAAAACGTTGACTCGCTATTGGGATAAAAGTAATCTTAGTTTGCACTTTTATAATAAAGTCGTCCACATGAAAGCTAGATGTATGAAATGAAGCTTATCTAATCCTGCATTGACAGATTAATGGGCAAAAACCACAAGGGAATGTCTCTCTGTACATTAGTGCACGCACATAAAGAACCCGGCACTATAGTCAACCTCTTGTAATATGCTCTTGAAGATCCTTTGTAATTAGTATTATTCAGAGTGGAGCTGGATGCTAGCTGTAACCAACATTAGCAATTTAAGGGAATTCCTGCTATTTCCTAGTTCTGTCTCTGTGAGTTAATACAAACTCTCATGCATACTTTTTTTTTATTTTACAAGAAAGCTATCTAGTATTTAGATTACAGCATTATAACATGTGTAGTTTCTGCTTTTTTGTGTAGGTATTTTATGTTTATATTCATTTTTAGTATCATGTTCTAGTGTTCTATCGTTATGTTTTGTGTTATAATTTATATCACCTGACAATGATTTCAACATAAAGTCAAGACGTCATAGCTTTGAATCACAAAATGAATGCTGTTTGTGTGTTAAAGATTGTAAGTCTTTGATTATTTATTTAACAAACCATTATATTTCATTTTGAAGTAAAGTAAATGTAATAAACTTGATGATAGTGGTGTCACCTAGGACACAGTTCGTTGTCTAACTGAAGAGAGTGTAGTTCTGAAGATGAAGGATTTGTGTGGACAGTGATTGGGATGATTCAGGATGAGGAGTAAGAAGAACCTGGGAGAGGAGACAACTCAATATATTCAAGGTCCTGTTCCTTTGCCTTGAGAAAGTTGAACTTGTGTAAAAATAAGCATGAATGGAAACGTATTGTGTTTATTAGTCTATTGTATATTAGTTAGAGCAGGGGTTGGCAACCTTTGACCCGAGGGTCACCGAGTGACCCATTTGATAAT
>NNCF01132405.1:0-16260 GCA_002313205.1 Laupala kohalensis | reverse complement strand
AGGTCATATGCAGTTTTTTCTGCTTTTTTGACAATAAACTTATTTTTTTATTTGTTAGGTTTTTTTAAATTTATTTAGTTTTAGTTAGTTATGTATTTAAAATTTGAAATTCAAATCATGAATATTGTTTGCAGGACAGAGATGTGGAGGAAGGCTGCGACATGCTGATGGTGAAGCCAGGTATCGCTTATCTCGACATAGTGAAGCAGACCAAAGAGAGACATCCAGAATATCCCCTTTTTGTTTATCAGGTATGGCGTGAGTTTTTCTTCTTCTTTTCCTTGGTCGACATGGAACGACACAGTTGAGTTACTCCTTACTTCGTGTCAATGTCATAAATGATATTTGATTATTAAACGTGAATGTAGATTGATTTAACAGTTGTGATTTATTTTTGGAATAATAAATCGATAACAGTACAGATTTCTTGTATAACTGTTCTCTAATAATCTATGAAAAACAAAATTTGTTAATGTGATAACTTAGGTCTCTGTGGAAATGGTGCTGTAGTGGAAGGCAAATGGGTGGTGTGGTGGTTAACCCCCCTGCAACCAAAGCAGGGGTCTCAGGTCACCACTATGTTCGCTTGCCCCAAAATTATCTCATATCTTCTCCATGTGTAGGTTCACAGAAGAAATAGGTGCAAAAGTTGTTGGTATTCTCTAGATATATCAAATGGTGAACAAAGGGAGGGGGGAGGGCAGAAATGTCAAATTCTTCACTGCTTTTTGACCCTTTGATCAGAATTGATGGGATGGTCCCTTGTTTCCTTCCTGCAAGTGAGTGAATTAGTTTGTTATCCTCTAGGGTGGTAATAGGCGCTTAGTATTTTTCACTCAATAATTTATCTATTTATTTAATTTATCCTTAGAACCCTGAGCAGACTATTATTTTTTTATTTTATTATTTATTCACTGTGATTGCTGTTTCTTGTTGCATGTATGATCAGCTTTTCTGTGACAACATCTCTTACGAATAAGTCTCAGACTGATGTGTTCTCCCTTCTCTGTATTCTTTGTGGTGTATTAATTATTGATGTAGAATTGTCGCAAGTGGAGTTTGCAGAGCGCCCTGTACTCATTTCGACCACTCATTGCATACTATCCACCCGAAAAGATGTTGCCCTTCTCACAACATTAACAGATATATTATCTTCCAATCAGCTCATACTCTGAAAGACAACCTTCTGAACCTTTCTTGACCTGGGGTTGGTACTTCCGCAATAATATGAAAGTTGGGATATTTATTCTTGGATGGCTGCTCAGCCCTTATGTGTTGCCCTGTGCGATGATGAATGTCTATGTTTCTAGAGGCTGACGATATGTCATCCAGATGCCTGTAAGAGATAGCCCCAGTGACAATTGAAAAGATATCAAAGAAGCTATCTGTTTCGTGTGGTCTTGGATGGACAAGTCAGATTCAGTCGACGAACTAGGATGTGTGGAAAGTAAGATGTGTTTACTAATGCCTGAAAGTAAGATGAAGTTTGCAAATAGTTTGTTGTGGGACACTTTATGGCTCCGTCAACTGAAATTATGCCAACTCTAGTCTTGTTAGTTGCGAAGCAGTATTTGAAAAGTTCATACTGATTGTATCTGTGAAACATGTAAAAATTGTCTGTAGAGCGTTGATTATAATCTGAAACATTTCAGAGTGAAGGATTGTTTGGATAACTAATTTTTCAGATAAATGATCATAAACAGAAAAAGAAATTCAATAATGTCCCATCAGCTCCGTTGCAGTGTTTTGAAGTTACTCAGGTGAAATAAGATGCACATACACAGAAACAGCAATCCTAAACTAAGCTACAGAAATTAATTTTCACACATTTAAAATTGGAATATTGTATTGCAGGGCAGCAAGAGCAAATAGTGATGAGACTTAAAAGTTATCACATGGATCTTGAATTTACTCGACTGGACCCCATTCGGATAACCAATAGTTCAGATGATCAATGTTTGGATTACTGATTCTCTATTCTATAATAGTGGTCTCCATGGTTAACATATGTGGCTGTGAGTGTGCAGTTGCGCTAAGAGAAACTAGGGACAGAGTACAGCGAAATAGCGTCATTTCTTTCTGGGTGACTCATTGAACAGTCGATTGAGTAATTTCTTAGGTCAGTATTAATACAGTCATATTTTTATGTCAAATATCAATTATCAAAGGTTCTGTCAATGAGAACTTATGTCATAGATATATGATCATAGTGTTGTTTTTTTAAATTGAGACTTTAGAGTTCACCTACATCTAGGTCATTAGAGCCCTTAATGATCATAGTTTAACTTTGATCAAAGCCTGTGCATTACATGATCATATCTTTGATCACAGATATATGACATAGAAATATGACACTCTTACACTGGTCTTACCCCTATTTACCCAAATATAATCCCCCCCCCCTTATTTTAGGAGGCAAAAATTAGAAGAAAAAAAATGAAGTTGAGTAAAATCAATTTTCTATAAAGTATTTCTGAAGGGAAATGCTCATTCAAAATTCCAAGTGAAATGGTTGGCTCTGGTAAGTATAATCAAAAGTACTTGAAAACCTAACTGATGCAGTTCAACTTCTCTTGACATTGCCATGTGCCTGAGCGTCATTTAGAACTCGCAGTTTGATGTTAGCTTCGAAGCATCTTTGATCATCCAACTTTCGTTGTTTCGAAGAAGATCCCCGACTCTCAAAAAAAGTCGTGTCAGTCAGCACAGTGATTGCAGTCGGTCCTTCATCCCTAGACGACGTGGACCAGTTCGGTTTCTTTTTCAAATAAACGTCAAATCCTTCCGACATCATCGATTGATGTTCTTTGTGTTACGTTACGTATATGGCTTGTGTTCGCTTAACTCGCTATCACCCAAACAACTTTTAATTAGCAGTTTCCCCTTCCTAAACCCCCTAATATAGTCCCACCCCAGGATTTTTGGGTGATTTTTTTGAGAAAAAAAAGTAGGGGGACTATATTCGGGTAAATACAGNCCCAGGATTTTTGGGTGATTTTTTTGAGAAAAAAATTTAGGGGGACTATATTCGGGTAAATACAGTAGATATTTTGCCTTCTACAGCAACACATTGATCAATAGTTATGGTTTGATGGTGCCTTAACATTTTCGAAACACAGTAAAAAGGTAGATTTCTTAAAGCAAGCCAGAGGCATTGTGAGAACCATTAATGGAGATAAGAAATTTTTCACTTATGCAAAAGTATCTGCTTCTTTGCCAACACAGTGTTGTGTGCTTAATGGTGACCTCGACAGTAGTTTACTAATGTTTTTAAATGTAAAATCCGACCTGCCTTACGACCCTTAATCGGAATTGATGGGAGGGTCCCTTGATTGCTTCCGGAGAGTAAGTTAGTTAATTATGCATCACAAGGTCATACACAATTTGTTATTTCATTTTTTACAATAAAGTTCATTTATTTATTACCATTAATGACCCACAGTGATTGTTGAGAAGTGTGATGCTTTGAGTTTTGTTGTTGTGATCCAGGTGTCTGGAGAGTATGCCATGCTGCACCATGGAGCAAAGGCTGGTTGCATCGACCTACGAACTGTATTAGAAGAAGTGATCCTTTCGATGCGTAGGGCAGGTAAGGAACAGCGGGTTCTGTGAATCAAATAGTAGAAATGTTTGATCTTCACCTTTTTTGGCATCAATCCTTTTTTTTTTAAGCGTGAAGGCTTCCACGACTGGAATGCTTATGAAGAAAATTATATACTGGGATAAGCAGCTGTGGTAAGCTGTCCCCTACAGATGATGTTTACTGCAACTGTAAGCGAAACGTCTGGAGAGATCAAAGCACGACCACTGCTACTTAACTCAGAAAATAATTTTCTTCATAAAATCTCCTTTATTTATTTATTTTTGTAATATTCACCTATTAATAGTACAAATGCTGGTATTAAAAAAATTATATGTCAAAACCACCTATCACAAATTAGGAGTTTTTTCATAAATTTTTCTTCTGTTTCTTGGGGCTTTAGTGCTCATCAATGTCATGGTCATTAGAGCCCTTCATAGATTTCTTTCTGAATACGAAATTTATTTCTGATTTATTTATAAAATAAATCTTTCATACACATATTATTTGTTTTGAATGTGAGTACTGCTAATATAACTGCAATTCCTAAACTGCCATATGATGCAGGAAAGGTTGGCTTGAGAGCAATCAAATTTCCAGTAAATATCGCGAATTAATTAAGATATAATTACAGGGTAGCAATATATATGTGTTATTTTTGTCTATATTAAATTATAATGGAACCTTACCCCCTCAACACAACTACAAAAAATCCAGTGTGAAGTTGGGCATGGTCGGCCAGTACCTAATGAATCTATAAATCTGTGCTAATAAAAGTGGATTCAACATACGGTGTCTGTTACATCAAATTTGAGGGAAGTACTTTTGATGAATCGATCTAAAATTTTTGTGAACTCTTTAGCAATGTCATAGTCTGTATGGTTTATATAGATGGATCATGAGACCATAAAAGTAATAAAACACATAGGTGGAATAGGTGATTGATTGTAGGCGTAATTAAAAATTAAATTAACTTGTGTTGTCTTGCCAACTATACGTTTATTGTTGTATGCGGATGAAAGTCAGCTGTAGCAATGAACATAGGGTTGGAAAGACAACACAAGTTAATTTGATTTTTAATTCACAATAAAACGTGTTTGCTTTCTAGTAGATGTAAAACTTCACTTGTATAACCTGTGACAAGCTTCTTTTTGTTCCTTGGAGCTTTAGGGCTTGCCAATGTCAAGGTCATTAGAGGCCATACTTTCAAACTTACTGACATGTCTGTTAAGAGTTCAGTAGCGACGCATGTGTCTGAAGTCTGACAATCCACAGAGCGTATAATCAGTGGGACGCAAAAATGGAAGCTGAATTAAACAAAAGCTCTGATAAAGATTGTTTTCATTCACATAAGGTGAAAATAAATTAAGAGAATTTATTTATTGGTCTTAGCTAAAGCATATTTTCCTTTGACCTGCATTTTAAAATTACTCGTATCTTTTTTGTATGTTTTCTTCGTAAAAATTTTTAAAATTTATTTAAAAAGAGAGACATTTTTCAATACACTATAATTAAAAATCATGTCAATGTAAAGCCTAATTTTGAAAATTAACAAAAGTTTATAAAGAAAGTTATATTACAAAATACAGATATAATGGAAAAAAGGGTTTTTGGTAATAATTCAAGAGCATTGGGCAGCTTCTACATCATGAGCTAGTAAATAAATAAATTTGGAAAAATAGTATACAAATAAATTATCAAAAAGGTGACAAGGGAGCAAAATTGTTATTTGGATTTTTTAGATTACCATATTTACCCTGATAGTCTGTCCTCACTTTTTTTTTTTTTGAAAATATTGCCCAGAAATATGTGGGGGAAAGAAATTTGGAGTTAAAGACGAGAAAGTTTTATAGGTAATAAAAAGTTTTGCAAATATAAGTTGAATATGTTACACAAACTTTTCGCTGGACGTCTAAAATTTTTAATTTTTGTAAATTCCAAGCTAAAATTTTCTGCCATTGTGAAAAATTTTAAATGTCTCACGAAAGTGCTTAACTAGTATATATTTAAATTTCCAAATTGAATTTAAATAAACTTTGTCAAAACAGTTGCAAACTGCGTATGACCACATGGAGGGCAATAAACTAAGTTACTTTCCGGATTTAATATTTACAAAAGAAATTATTTAATAAATACCTACTGTCATCCATTTATTGTTCAAAATAAATTGTAGATATTAGTGCAAATAAAATTCTAGATTAATAAAACTAAAGTATTAATGATATTCCCGCCCAAGGAAAATCTGCCTCTACCCAGAGGAAAACATGGGCCGGGATGAGGCTACAGAGATAATGTACTCAACCATGTCAAGGTTGCATACAGTTAGAAATAAAACATTAACAAACAAAGGGAGCAAAATCAACGTGCATGAAAAAGAATTTTAATCAATATCTAGAATACAATAACAATGGCGTGATAAAGTATAAGAGATATTAACATCACTTACATCGTCTGAAGTAATGTGGAAAACAATATTTATTAGGAAATTGAAACTTTCATTAACTTCATTTATTAAAATCTGTAAATTCTTTAACATTGTAGAAACAGTAGCACATTAAAAAGCTTTTAACCGCGGATTTAAAGAGATTCGATTTATTTATATCTTTTAGATTTTGGGGAAGAGAATTATACAAAATTATTCCTGAATGATAAGGGCCTCTTTGGCAAAGAGTTGTTGACAAGCCAAGACGATGAATATAGGCCTTTTTACGAGTGTTGGTTTCGTAAACTAGGCTATTTCTTCTAAAGCAGGGGTGGGATTTTAATAGTTCTGACTTAACAAACACGACTACTTCATAAATACATATGCAAGGGAGAGGGAGAATATTTAATTCTCTAAATAAGGGTGAACATGAATTTCGGAGTTGAGATTTAAATGAAATCTGTATTATTCTCTTTTTAATGCTAAAAGTTTGAATGCTCTGAGTGGATTGGCCCCAGAAGATAATGCCGTACCGTAAATGAGAATATACATTTGCAAAATACATGCGGCGAGAAATATGTTGACTAACAATGTTGGCTAAAATTCGGAATGCATAGCATATTTTGCATAGTTTGGAATTCAAATTATCAGTATGGCAATTCCATTTGAGGTTTTCCTGAATATTTGTTATCTTGACTGATGTTATTTGGGTTCCAAATAGCGAAAGGGATGTAGGAGGAAGAGATTTCATTACACTATTGTGAAATGACATGAATACTGTTTTATCAGTATTAACAATAGGACAATTTTAATGAAACCAAGACGAGAGATTAGATAGAGCATTTTGCGCATTGACATGTTTACATAGTAGATTTGTGTCATCAGCAAAAACTTTTGCAATCAGGTGACATATCATTTACACGTAATAAAAAGAGGATAGGGTCTAAAATTGAACCTTGAGGAACTCTGCAAGTAAGTGGCTTTGTTTCTGAAAGGTAATATTGACATACTTTATTTTCAAAATGGGAAATTTCTACTTGCTGATGCCTATCTTTCAAGTAGGAAATTAACCATTGATGTGGCAATTCACGAATGCCATATGAGTGCAGTTTTGAGAGTAGAATTTCGTGATCGATTACATCGAATGCTTTCGAAAAATCAAGGAAAATATCATGTGGATTATCTCCACGGTCAAGAGAATTGGTTACATCATTTAGAAAAGAAAATATGGTGCTGTTAGTTGAAAAGAATTTCCTGAAACCGTGCTGATCATTTGAAAGAATATTATTATGTAATAAGAAGTCTAAAAGTCTCTTATAGAAGAGTTTTTCCAGGATTTTTAAGAAAGTTGGCAATAGTGATATGGGTCGATAGTTTCCAACATCACGTTTATTTCCTTTCTTATGTAATGGTTTTAGTTTAGCTTTTCTTAAAATACGTCAGGAAACACACCTTCTGACAAGGAGCTTTTGAAAATAAGAGTGAATGAATTTAATACAACATGAGAGGAAGATTTTACTATAAATTCAGGTATATCATCTATCCCTGCTGAAAATTTAGTTTTTAAAGAACTGATAACACTCATAACTTCACTAGAGTTAGTCTCAGAAGTAAACATAGAATACGGTACGTGTGTGGATGTATTTGGTGGACATTGCTTTTGAGTTACTAATTTCGATATTTTACCTATTTTTGAGAAATATGAATTAAACAAACTTGCGATGTCCTTTGGATTTGATACAATTTTGCCTTCGTCTAGTAGGGAAATGTTTTCTTGGCAATTTTCTGAAGGGGATGTATAATTCTTTATAATATTCCACTTGGTTGTAGTCTGGTTGTTCGATTCTATTATCTGTCTGTCATTTTCCATTACTTCAGCTGCATCGATCACTTTTCTGAGAATGGATTTATATTTACAGAAATAATCATGAAATTCGGGTGGTTGGTTATTGAGTTTTGAAAGATAATATAAATGATGTTTGCTTTTGGAAGAAATTCTAATCCCTTGAGGTATCCATTGATTGTGATTGTTTACTTCTACTAACTTGCGTTTTATAGGAAAGTAAGAGTTGTAATACTTCAAGAATATTGAAAAGAAATATATTGAATTTATCGTTGGTGCTTTCACATTTATGCACGTCATCCCACATTTCCTGATGTAAAAGGTTTTAAAAAATTGTTAATTTTTTTTCCGTTGAACTGTCTAGTAATCTTGTAGATGATGTTACTATTTGGGCAAAATGGTAGCTATACCCCGGTTTAAATACTTGAGAAGTATATATGAGTCTATTGTTGACAATTATCTGGTCCAGCAATGTTTGGGATGAACCAGAGATGCGAATGGGGTCGATTATCGTAGTAACAAGATTCGATTATTGAAGAAACTGATTAGATTATTGAACCGATTCATGGGATTGTGGGCGGAATCCAATTTAATGGGGGAAATCAATGTTGAAATCGCCACAGATTACAATAGATTTCATATATTTCTGTGTTAGACGTTTTAATACGATTTTGAAATTCAGAAAAAATATTTCAATTCTGATTGAGGAGGTCTGTAAATACACAAAACTACAATGCCTTTATCGGTGAAATGAAGTGCAGAGAGTTCAAAAATTCCATCGAAGCAGAATTTCTTGTCACCTAACAGCGGGGAGGATAAAATGTCATTTCTAAGTAAAAACTAATTAAAGAATAATTTGGAATAAAAGTACATTTTATGTCATTATCAGAAAGTCAATGATCTGTTAGACATTACAAATCAAATGAATAGTCTAGTAAAAGAATTTTGATGTCTATTGCTTTGTTGGAAAGCGACTGAACTTTATGATGTTAGATATTTATTTTATTTTCTTGAGGGATGCAATTGAATTGAGATGGATCAGGGGAATTTATATTTAATTGTCATCTTCGAGCAACACATCGAATTCTCGACTGCAAGTTATAACTGTGTTTGGGACCGGAAGGAGTCGGGGTTGGGGCCGGTGAAACAGATTTGGGCGGGAGAGGTGAGATAAGGGGCGGAGGCAGGTCAAGGACAGGAGAAGAGATGGGAGTGGGGAGAGATGGAGAAAGTGACGAGATAGCAATAGGGGGTGGGTTGTGGATTTGGTGTAGGTGGCGGAGGTGAGGTGAGGTAAGGTATGTAGCTAAGAGAGAAGCGAAGCGTTGTTTTCCAGACAGTCTCAGATGACGGCCATGCTGGGTAAAGTCCTTGGCAGAAAGGTGGGATTGCAGATCAACAAATGTGATGTTTGTGTCTGCCAGGTGCTATCTTGTGGTGTTTGCGTTGTTCATTTCGTTGTTCAAGTGTGGCATGTTATAGCGTGGAGGCAGGCTAGAAAGTATGATGTTAGTGTGTTGGAGTCCTGTTTGAGTTTTTGCATATGTTGACTAGGGTTGAATTGACCACCAATAATTATTACTGTGTCCCGCTCTGTGAGTTTTTTTCCATGTGAGTGTCCAGTTCTCCGATAACTTCAGCCAATCGAGCGTTTGGCTTATAGAAACCGGATACAGAGAAATGGCTAGGAACAATACCACGCATAATGGAGGACATTTGGCGGCCATGGGAATTAGCTGAAATTAAAACGCTAGATTTTTGCGTGGAAGTGTTTTCTTTCACAGTGTTGGTCAGCAAAATTTTACGTCTTTTTGGACGCCTATGCTGACCAGTGCGGGGAGGAGGGTTAATGGGTTTGTGTGCGGAATGGGATGGGCTGAAGGAAGTGGGAGGGGTGAGTAGAGGGGGGAAATGGGACATGTCCTCTAACACGCTAAACCTATTTCGTGTCAAGAGAGGGGATGGTGCACGTGTTTTTGATGAAACCGGGCGACAGCAGTTGGAAGGTCGGCGAAAATTCCTACCTTGTCCAACCGCCGCTAACGTTTTTATTGACCTCCTCCAGAGCACTGATACGAGTATCGATATATCGCACTAAGTGTTCGTGCGCCTTCTGGAGATCAATTTTAAATGCGTTAAGGAATGCGATCGTGTCCATTGTTGTGACATGGTTAATAACTTGGAACAAAAACAGATGCGAAACAAGAAAGTCGACAACTACTAATAAATCCGTTTTTCTAGAGAGATTACAATGAAATAAGAATTTTAGTTAAAACTATTGAAAATTTTTATCTTACTGAAGTTAGGGAGACAAGTCTAAGGAACTATCTCATTGTTGTAGTACTCGTTGAAATAGTTCCTGAGGCTTAGTTTGATACCTACAGAAATTTGAAAGAAATACTTAAAAGAAATTTGTTATGCTTTACCTGTATGCTTCCAGAAAAGTATAAATGATGATGTTGTCCTACACTTTATCACCCCTTACAATAACACTGAAAAAAATCACAAGAAAATGAGAGTTTATAAAGTTTGTTTGACTAGTTCAACTGCAGTGAAATTTTTTTTTTATATATATCTTAGCACACTGGAAACAAAATACTAACAACACTACACTAAATAAAATGCTTAAATACACTTAAAGAATTACAAAAACTCAAGAAAATAAAATAATTAAGATAATTAAACTCAAAAATGGACATAGCGCATTAACAAGCGTTGCTTAAGCTATAAGCAGGCCTGCCAACCTCCAATTTAAATATTGGTTCTTACATGTTGAGCAAGGGTGCGGTTGGGACTTTGCTCCATTTCGTAAAATATGAAAATAATGTATAAAAAAATTACGTCTAATTGCTGAATTTCTTAGTAGCCAAAAAATTTAAAACTTGAGGATTGATAAATAATAAAAACAACTGAAGTTATGATATGAAAAGAATTTTATTTTATTTTGTAAATACAAATTGTTATTCATATCACACTGTGGACAAGTTAACGCAAGTTTTATTTTAACTTTTGTCAAGAATCTGTAGAAACTTGCGTGCAGATGTGTTCTGTACCACTAGTATACTGTGTGAAGGAGTTGTAATTTTTCTTTTTCCTTTCTAGGTGCTGACGTGGTCATCACTTATTTCACTCCTCTGCTTCTGGAATGGATGTCAAAAAGTAAACTGTGATAGGGAGCAAATGTTGTAGTGTGGGTGTATTTTGAAGCATTGGTTGTAAATTGCAATTTGTGTAAAAGGTCACAAGAAAATATACATATATATTTCTTTGTTTTCTTACAAGTTTTGTTGTTATTTTTCCTCTCCACACATCTGTTACATGTGAATTTTATCCCTTTTGTCATTCTTCCATGTCTGTGGTGTGATCAGACAACTTAAAAGAAAAAAGAAAAAAAGAAAAGAAAGGAGTTTAATAGTGTCGCGAAAAAACATTACATGTATACACTGAGTTGTGTTTCTTTAACTTTATATAAAAGAATCACGAATAGAAACACACCGTATTTATTAGCCGCAGAAAATTACCTTGTTGTCCTCAACGTGGTCATAGTTCGTTTATAACAGCTCCCTCGACAATTAATTATTTATTAAGAGTATCCAAAAGAGTAATGATATTTGTACCTCGCGTTATGTTGGCCGTCAATTCAATGCATTTGCTCTTGTGGCACTATTCTGTACCTTCTGCATCAAGCGTGTGGAACAAATATTACCTTGTGTCGTAGATTGCTGTGTTTTCAACTGTATTTCTTTACAGCAAATAGTCGCTTTTGCGACTACTATAAATATTTATTTGGATATAACTTGAATTCGGAGAAGTTGGCAACAAGTGTTAGGCAACCATATTGCATAATTTTCGGCCAAATTACAAGACTTGGAGCTGTTCATAGTTGGACTGTTCATACTGTAGTGCGACCAGTCTCTCACATCGGGGTTTTTGTTTTATATGTCTCTTAACTTCTGGAATGTAAAATAGAACACAAATATGAAGAAAGAAACAACAGATTAATATCCATATTTAATCCAAAATAATGGAAGTAAGTTATATGCAATGTGATAATCATAACTTACCCATCAACAAATGATGTTTTTTCTATGTCAAAGATGAAATTCACTTCCAATTTTCGTGTAATGCTTCAGTCAAGTTGCTTGATGTAAAAAAACAACTGTTTTTTGACTTCATCCCTTGGTATACTACTAACAGCATTTTCAATTCTTCACTTTGCTTTGGATATGGTGAGGCTGGTCTTAGGATCCTTATCTTTGGTTTTTCTTCAAATTATGTCTTCAATACAACTTCTCACATTATGTAACTGTTAAGAAATATAGTTCAAGAAGGTACAATACTGTACTGCTCACGAATGTCCGTGGTTGGAAAAATATTGTTGTTTCAACTTGTGTCAGAGACTGGGATGCACCAATGTAGGATTAAAGAGAATGTAAAGCAAATAGTTACACTCGTCCACCATACAGCCAGGATGATGGGTGTTCCTTCTTTATGGTAAGACCCAACTCTAGGGTGATCAGATATCCTCTTTTTTTTTGTTTACCCTGACCATAAAGAGATCCACATGTCCTCAATTTTATGTTTTTGCCCTCTGTACGTGAAAAATTAAAAAAAAATCCTCTTTTGTTATTCATTGACAATAGTGTCATTAAAAACAACTTACGATAAGAAATCTGAGAATCTTTTTTTTTTTTAATTATCTAATTTGGGTATTATAGATAAGAGTAGCTGGTCATAATAGGAACAGNCCTGTCTCTTATACACATCTAGATGTGTATAAGAGATGGGTACGAGGGCTCTAATGACCTAGATGTTGGCAAGCACTAAACCCCAATAAAAAAAAAATTACATACGGTGTTCAAGGAATCTTAATTTTTGTGATTGTTGGTTAGTTGAGTGTTTCCTTATGTGAAATGTAATACATTTCGAAGTTTGCTTGATTAATTTTGTTAAATAGGTCCTCCTTTTTTTCTTCGTAATGTCCTCATTTTCATCTGTTTCATATTACAGCTTCTGGTCACTCTACCCATTACATGCAAAAAATTATCAAAGCCAATGAAAACTATCTTTTCCATCTATCTCACTGTCCACACAATAGAAAGAAATTGGAATAAATTCTATAAAGAGAGTTTTTTTTGTGTGTTTCTCTAATTATTTTCATCGTCTTCATGTTACTCCATCTGAAATGCTTACTGAAGAAATCTCTTGACTATACCATTGACTTTTTATCAGAGTCCCCAATTTTCACATTCCACAGTTTAGTGTTTGGTGGTTGAGGTATATCATGGCAGCTCCAAACACACAGATCATCTATATTCCTATTTATTAACGTAATATAGTCAGAAAAAAATCATTAAGATCTGTGTTCAATTCATGTTAGTGATGATACCATCCACATGTAAAAACTTGCCCTGCATTATATGCTCCTTGTATAATTTGATTCAGTTTTCTACCAATCGAAATTTTTTTATTGGAAAGGAATGAAAACATGGGTTTAAAAAAATCTTAGTAGTTAGAATTTAAAAATTTGTTTTATTAAACATAACTTTAAAAATTAAGAATCTCGTCTTCACTCTTCCATAATATATTTTAACACAAGCTCCAAATTTTTCAATCCGCCTCTGACTTAGGGCCCTTAGGGGATCAGAATTGATGGGATAGTCCCTTGCATGCTTCCAGAGAGTAAATTAGTTTATTTCCTCCACGTGATAATAGGCGTTTTGTACTGCTTTTTTGACAAATTATATATATTGTAGCATAAAAATAGTGTAAGGATAACACTATCCTTAATTAATCAAAACCGACAATTTATAGTGGTTAAGCCACATTTAATTGCTCAAAGCCCACTTAAGTAGCTAAATACCTAAGTAGCCAAATAGTTTTCAAGAAAATTATCGGAAATTTTGTATGGTCCCAATTTTTTTCGAAAAGATTTTTGAATTTTTTTATCGTCAGAAACGAAAATGTATATACCTAAATACCCAAATTGGATATGAGTCATTTAATTTTCGAAAAGATTTTTATATTTTTTTGTTCTTAATCGGAAAACAGTTATCTAAGACATTCATTATATACCACATTATTAAGTCTCACATTCCATGTCAAAAAAGCGTAAGGGAATAGACTTGGGTATTTAAATCAAATAATCCTTCAGATAGACTTGAAACGAAACTTTTTAAGTATTTATCGGTTACACCCATAAAAATTTCAATTTTATTTTCGAAAATGTTTTTTGTATAAATATCCAAAAATTATTTCGATAAGAATTTACATATATAATATATATGTGTGAGCCATTAGGATCAACGCAGAGGGACTTGACGCAACTACTGCCGATGCGATAACTAACAAAAGAAGTGACTGACGGAATGGAGAAGTCACCACGGAACGTGTGAGCATGCACGGACAAGAAACGCGTCAATGATTCAGCCAATAGGAGACCTGGTTCCAGGTTTTGACAATAGGCACTTTACCCTGATTGGCTACCTCTCCCCAGTCTCCCCTGCAACAAAGGCGATTGTTTCTTGATTTCTTTCACACTGCGATATCTTTTCAATCGGTGTGTCTGTCTTTCCAGATGATGCCTTCCTTAAGGCAGCAGTCTGTGATCATTTACTTCAGTAACAGTTTCGGTCTACACTAGAAAGAGTTGCCTTTCCTCATGATTGAAAGGAGTCCCCAAAAATTGGCAAACCTCGCTTTTTTTCAGTGCCTTCCAGTGTGTCATCGTCGCTAACTTTTTAACATGACATACTAGTAGTCAATATGTTTTAGTATTTAAAAAATCAGGACCACTTTCGACCTGCACCCGTTGAAAATCCCCGCGTTGGAATCAGTATTGACTTCCAAACTTGAATTAACTATTTAACAGAACATGACATATGAAAGAAGGGAGGGATAATGTATCTTTCTTTCCAGATGATTCAACGCGAGGAATCAAAGAAGCTCGAGATGACAGAGTTTTCCGAAGACGTCTCTCGATCCACTGGCAGGCTTAAAAGAAACAAGGATTGTGAGGGAATGTGAGTTGCCCACTGGACTAGATACTTGGTGTCATTAGAGCTGCTGTGCTTTCACGAAATGTCATCTCGACTGCATGCGGGAGGTTGAATCGCATACTCTTGTAACTTAACCTAAAAATAATACAATATGGTTGCATAACATGGATTGCCAACTTATAAGAATTCAAGCTACATCAGAATAAATATTATCAGACACAAAAGTGACTATTTGCTGTAAATACATAAAAGTTAACAAAACAAACTAAGACAGAAGGTAATATTTGTTTCGTACTATCGATGGCACGGCAAGAGAGACGTTGGCGATGGTGGATTAAAGTGTAAAGAAATCCGAAAGTGCAGCCAGCATAAAGCGAGGTTCTCCTCATTACCCGTATAACCGGTGGCGCAGTAACTGTGTTGGCTACACGAAGCCAGATAGACTGACAAAATTAATAATAGTCAAAGGGTAATGAACTAATTTACTGCTACTACTTTACAATAAACTAAATAAACGTTCTGATACACGTTACATTTTCTGAGTAGTGTTTCGTTGCTTTTTGTATTCACACATACAGTTACTGTAGGATGGCATCGTCCTTCTGCTAACGAGAAGAAAAAAATCCTTTTAATTCAGGACAACTGCTAAGAATTTCGAAGGTAGCTTTAGATTCTTTTCCACCCCATTCCCGGTGACCCCGTCTCCGATGAATCACCACAGTCCCTCCAATCCGCGTGTTAGTTAGTGACACGATTAGGTATTGGGAGGTTCAAATTCGTCTGCCTTATCCACGCGGTAATCCAATTCCCTATTCATTACTATTAGGCGGTACTAGTCCTCCGACTTCCCGGTGACCTCATGTGTGCTCTTAATAGATTGTTATTTATACTGATCGCTTCGCTCCCGGTGACCCGCTTTGCTGACCCGTAGTAACCAAATATATTACATTTCAAGAACTACTACAAAACAAATCAAACCAATCAAATGTACACACTTCACATCATGGGTGGGTTAAAAACCCCAACGCAGTCATTGAGGCTAGTTCAGATAGGTGTTGCGTCAACTGTAGTCACTGAAAATAGGTAGTATCACCTTTTTGCATGTCCGGCAGAGCGGTTGAGGTATGTAAAACCGTTTCACATTAATATTTAACACAAGACGTAAGAATAAAAGCATTAAAAAATACAATACAACGTATCTCGTCTTATGAAAACCGAGAAATATTAAATAAAAGTAATCTAAAATAAAAAATAAACCCAAATATAGACAGACAATCTTGACCTGACATTTGACAAATGCAATAACGAATGATCTGTTTGACTTGCACTGGTGGTGAGTGCAATCTAGCCAAACTTCTTTTACCTGCCCTTGTGGTGAGTGCAATCTAGTCAAACTTACTTGAATTGCAATTTTAAT
>NNCF01132404.1:50344-113514 GCA_002313205.1 Laupala kohalensis | reverse complement strand
CGGGATGACTTGGTGTTGAGCGACAACACTACCACCTGAGCCATGAGTGCTCAGACATAAAAAATTTGAATTGAATTTCTTTTTTAAAGGAAATAACTACATACTTCAAATGTAAAATAACAATTCTTTAAAGTTCAGAAAATAATCTTTTTTGAAATACTTATTGATGGCAACTGGAGTAAAAGTAAACAGTTTTATTTCAAAAATGGTAAAATCCGTTTATAAATAATATAATATTTATTGCACAGAAACTCATCTGAAAGCGTTTTGTTTCACTTGAACTGCATGGAATACTGCAAAACGGATTTTTTATGATAAAATCTTTACCTTTGTTTTGAGATACTTTGTCAACTTCGTTGATGTCACCCTAAAGACTAAAAAATGTTGCTGTAAATCTCACAAAAGTTTTCTGTGTCTGTGTGTACAATTTCTTTTATTAATCTCTTTTTGTAAGTAGGTAATTTTTGTATTTGTGCATACATTAGTGAATACCTCTGCACTTGAGTGACTGTGTTTTATGTATTCTTGTTATTATGGGTTTCGTGGATTGTGTGTAATATAACCTAGGTATACATCCAATTTTCATTTCCCTTCACTATCTGTAATGAGTAACAAATGTAAACAACTTATTTAACTGCTGTCTCCTCTTCCAATCATGAATTTAAATGTCATATTGATACAAGAGATGTCCGAAAACTAAAACTTGCTTCTAGTTGGATCAACTCATAATTTGATTGTTATCACATCTGAAATTCTGTAATAAAATTAGATATTTTTGGGTTTGGAAGATTCATACACTGGTGCATTGAAAGATGATACAGAGGGTCAGAATGGATTTCCATCTTCGTGTTTCTTGATTACATCTTATAATTTAGATACAGTTAGGTTCACGAGTTTGAATTTCTATCTCCCATCTACATTCACTTGTTTGAAGAATGTTGAAATAAGTTCTTTGTGTTCAGAGAGTAGGATCATTTTCTATCTCACTGAATAAGTTTTTTGTAATTGAACATAACTTACATCTTATATATTTACTGTTTTGTTTGAGACATTGATCTTCTACAGTGCAATTAGTCTTCTCAGTTTAATATATCAGTATGTTCTCATATTGAGTTAAAAAGGTTTTGGTTCTTTTTACAAGTCTATTTAACTTATTTGTTATTTTTCAATATTATATTGTTTTTTTGGAAAAGTTCATATTCTGGTCTCCTGGAACATTTGTGGTCATTTGAATCTATCCTGTCCTTGGCTCTCTTGCCTTGGATATAATTTATCAAATCTATATCAGCAAAAATATGTTTGATTCATATTTTTTTGTTATAAGGGAACCAAAATTTTGAATGAGGAAAGTTAACCCATAAAACCCAAGTTAAATGGGTGTTTAATTTAACAATTTGTAATTTTTGTAATTTATAATACTTGTAAACTTTGTAATTTTTGAAAGATATAAAAAGAGGTTCAGAATGTACTATAGTGTGTTTTCTTTCTAAAAATAAATAAATAAGTAAATAAGCTGGGCAGCTCCATTGTAATGATGAATTTGTAAAGTATAGTAATATAATGATTTAATCCGTTCAGTAATTTCAAGCAGATCAATAAGTATTTATATCTCCTTGGGAATTGAAGAATTTTGGGTATTTACCACACTACACTCCCTGGGAATATCCCCAAAGCTTTATCTATGCAGGTATTTTACACCACTAGCCTTGGACGGTACACTTCATACAGCATTCAATGAAGATAAGAGAGGAATAATATGAACAAAACTCTAGAAGATCTGGAAGATGCGGATGACATACATCTTCTCTCCCATAAGTATAAACATATACAAAGCAAATTAGAAGATCTTAATGCAGAATCACAGAGCATAGGACTCAAAATCAATGTGTCAAAAACAGAAGAAGTATGAATGAATAGAAGAACTACTTGAGCTTTGAGTATAAATGGAGAAGAATTAGGGAATCCCAAAAAATTCAATATTGAGGGAGTGTGATATCGAATGAAGGTGGTGCTCAAACTGATGTGAATGAAAGAATTCAAAAGGCTAGAGAATCATTCTCCACATTAAAAATACAACATCCATTCATCAAGATACTACGATCATGATCTTTAATGCATGTAAGAAATCCATGCAATTATATCAATGGGAAACAAATAGTAAGCAATGATAACAGATGAAAATTACGAATGTTAAATCGCTGCTCAAGATAAATTCTGAGAATATGGTGGCCTTGACCCATCTCAAATTGAGATTTATGAATGTCACTGGCCAAGACTATAAGAACTTGAATACACTGAGGAGGAAGTTCCATTGGATAGTTCACATTCTGTGGAAAGATGATGGGAAAATTCCCAAGACTTGAAACTAAAGGACACTAATTATGCAAATATTATTATAGACAGTCATTATAAAGGTCATAGAATCAAAGATGTATTACTTTATTAGTATTCACTGATACATGGCCAACATTTCGATACTAGTTTGGCATTATCCTCAGGGTCACTGCTATTTTTTAAATTGTTCTAATTATTTATTAGCAGCGACCCTGAAGATGATGCCAAACTACCATCAAAACATTGGCCATGTATCAGTAAATACGGATAAAGTGTTACATCTTATTACAGTATAAGAAAGCAAGGAAGACCCAGAAACAGCTGGAGAAGAACAGTCATTCAGGAAGCAGGATAGAGTTGGAACGAATTAATGGCTGGTAGGAAGAGATGGAAGAAATACATGAACAACCTATGATAGAACAATGGACTAAATTATTATTATTAATGTGTTTAGGTGCCCCTTTCATATCAACATTTCTCTAGATATCGTTTGTGCACAATATATTATAAAGTAAAAAACTTTCACTGATTTATCAATAAGTGAGGTAACAGACTAATATTAATAGAGAAATGTTACACACCAAATCTCAAAATAATTACACAAAAGTATTCATATCAATTTGTTTTATAATTACAATTACAAGAAACACTGAAGGACAAACTCAATCATTGCCAAATGAAACCAATGTTCACTATCAATAGAGGGAAGCAAATACTGAAATTATTATAATAATTAATTTAATACATTATTAAAATTAATATAAATTGAAGGAACTTGTTCCAGCTAAATTGTTTACACTGTGTAGACGCTAAATCATAACTCAGTCCAATTCTACACAACTCTGGTCATGATTTTACATTTAATCACGAAATAACCTAAAATTCGAGAAAATCACACTTAATCTACTCCACAAACACTTACCCCACTCAGACATCAACACAGGAGCAGCTGGCTATACTTCATAGTAGAGCTATATACGTTTATCGGCACACAACACTATACTGAAGAAAATAATCCCAATTTCTAGGTTCGCGGTCAGGAGTTTCAAACTATTTCATGCGTTTACACTGAGTCTATATATTTCGATGTCCTTCGACCAGCTTTCGACTTCGAGTCCAGCACGGGGTCTTTTAATTTTCGCACAGGAAACTCACATTTGTGCCGACTGCTTTTTGCCCGACATGGATCTACGAAGAAAAAAAGAAAATGAATCTTAACCGAATCGGTGAAAAACGGATTTGTGTCGAAATTCTGAATAATGGATTGACGCGGAATTTTCTTAGAAAAAACGCTGATACACTACTCTATTTATGTGTATGGATGGTTGGATCCATTTACACCAGGTGACTGTTCCATTGTTTGTTTTAAAACTCCTATGTACACTACTGATAACATAAAAGGGCCCATTTATTTTTCTAAGTCCCACGCTCTGACCAGTTTTGGATCTGTTAGGTTTGCAACGCGTCTCTTCTACTGCTTCCCCTTCGACAGGGGAAGTTTCGTTCGACCAATCGTAGGTCTATTTGAAAAGGCGCCCATATTTGGAAGACTAATAGTACTACTGGTAAATCGTAATGAGATAAAATGTTTCATTACACCGCTATTAAAGAAATGTGTATTTTTTTATTATACACATTTTGGAATTCTATAACAAAAGTATTCTGTACATTCTTGACTTCAATAAACTTTACCATTCTCTATATTTAAACGACATCGAGATTCGTTGTCTCGCAAGGTCTTCATAGGCAATGTAAACGATATTAGAGTTTCTGTAAAAAACGTTTGCGTAATACTGTGATAAAATATAGTTCTTAACAGAATTTGAATAATTGCAAGATATCGTATGGAATTGGTATAATTCGAATCAAAAATTACTTGTAAATATTCCTATAATTTCTTATATTTCTACAGTGAAGTANACTTATAAATATTCCTATAATTTCTTATATTTATACAGTGAAGTAAAGAAATCAAATCTCATTGCCTACAAATGATGTGTATTGTCGAAAGTAATTTCACATAATTTCCGATTCTCTTAAGTTTTTCATATATGTGAAAAGGAAATAAATAAATATAGAAAACTTTTGTTTCCAATATGAACTAATAACTCAAAAGTTTAATTCTCGAGTTATAAATAATATAAAACTACTTAAGGAACAAATAAATTACATCTTCTAGTGACATATTTATCCACGATATAACAATTTGGTAGTAATCGTGCAACCTAAAAAAATAATCAGAGATCAATAATATGAAAACCTCGTTTCAGATATGAATAAATAAAAAAAGACAAATCCCTTTTATTTATTCCAATGAAATTGAAATATATTAACTCGTATTAATACCATAGGTTCTTTTCTTTATCTTTCTTCCTATTTCTTTCTTTCTTTCTCTCACTTTTCTCTATCGTTGTTTTACTTTTTCTCTCTATCTTTCTTTCTTTCCCTCTCTCTTCACGTGTGTCGGGGATGATTTTTTATTGTATTCACAATAAAGTCTCCTCCTCTCCAAAATAAATATTCCAAGAAGGTTTAAAAGAACAAGATTTATTGCGTAAATATGTAACCGTCTTGAAATAAACAAGGGAAGAGCACAAGACGGCAAACGGTAAAGCGCTAAGAGTTCCGTGTGGACTTCGTTCTCACGTATAGTCGGCGTTGACCACAAGGAGTATTTCCTTCGTTGACAGAGGGCGCCGTTGGTGGTAGCAGTCCACGGAGTACAGCGATCTTCGACGTGATGACACCACCAGTCGAAGTCGTCGAAGTCGTATGCCTTGTGTCGATTCTTGAAATCGATATTTCCGAGTTGGAAAGTATCTGAATCTCTTGATTTGAGGTTAGACGTTGTTTACAGCGTCGTGCGAAATTTCTTCAATCACAGAATTTGGGAGATAGAATTTCTCCAGCGACTGGCGTAATCACAGAGTTTGACTTTGAAGATTTCTTGAGCTCGTGGGAATATTATCATTCAGTTTGAAGATAGGATTTCTTCAAAGGCTCAGCGTCTAGCGAGGAGCTTCAGAGCACGATGTGAACAGTTCAAGAGTTCGGAAGATAATGATTTTATCGTTGCTAGAAGGTATAATTTAAACAAAGACAGCGGACTGTCGGGGCGACCCAACACTGTGTCGCGGTTCGTTTCTTGAGATTCTCTAGAAATTTCCTAACAGGCTAGGCCCAGTTCTCGAACATTCTCGGGTATTGCAGAAATTTCTCGAGGGTTTCGAAGCGTNACCCTGTCTCTTATACACATCTAGATGTGTATAAGAGACAGATCTTCTATTGTTTACTATGTTGGAGGTTCCTTGGCGTCGTAGTTTGAGACTCTCTTGTGTAAAGAGTGGTATCGCCTTGGGAACCAGTAAACAGTATGCGGAACATGTAACATTTCGTTTCGTGTTACATGGGGGAGCTTTCAACGTATTATTTGTATGAAGGTATGTACCTTTATTTATATGTAGGAATTGTGTTCCTACACGTGTATTGACTAACGTAATTTCACATAATTTGTAATTCTTTTATTTTTCATATATGTGAAAAGAAATTAAATAAATATAGAAAATTTTTGAATAAAATATGAATTAATAACACAAAATTTTATTTCTCGTGTTATAAATCACATTAAACCACTCAAGGAACTAATAAATTACATGTTCTAATAATACAATGATCTACAATATAACACTGGTTGTAATCGTGCAGCATATAAAATCGTGATCCGAGATTAATATTACAAAAAACGTGTTTTAGATTACAACAAATATAACTAAAACTGAAATCTCTTTCATTAATTTATTCAAATGAAATTGTGAAATACAACAACAGATTCTTGTTTTCTTTCTTTGTTCCTACTTCTCTCTTTCTCCCTCTCCCTCTCTCTCTTTCTCTTCACCGTCACTGGATACACCGTCATTGGATGTGAATTCGCGACTAAGGACGTTCGTGTGGGTGGAAGATTCCAAATACAATGAGAAACATGAGATGCACACTATCTTCTATTCTCCTTTAAAAATAACATTAAAATGACATATCTACAAACACACTCTTTGGATTCTCACCATTGGTAAACGAAAAAGTACGCGATGTGAGTGGAAATTATTTCACTGCATCTATACCAAACTTTACCGATAATGCGGATTAAACATATACTAATTACACTATGAATACAGTATATTTAAGAAAAATAAAATAGTTGGAACAGTTTTTGAATATTTTTCAAAAGTATACTTCTACCTTCAAATGAAGTAGCCTTTGCGTTCAAGTAAAGCGAAAGTGTAAATCACCTGCGCAAATTCTCTCTCTTTCTAGGTATTCCTGGTTGAAATTATTTCTTTCATCTACGACTATAAGAAGAAAGGTTTGAAATACCTTATCTGATCAGACGGCCTCGTGTTACTCTGTAGAGGGGGAATTTGAGTTTATGGAGCTTAGTAAAATTGGACGATGCGATTGCTATTTTATTGCTACGAAAACTATTAGTTTAACTTAATAGAGCAAATACCTTTTTCTTTAGTAAACATTATAATCCAAATGTATAATGTTGTAAATCTAGATGCTATATGAATAAATATTTATTGAAAATATGGTTTGGAGATATATTAGACCCGTTTTCTACTCAATATTTTTATTAAAATAAAGTTTTAATACTTGGGGTAAAATTACGAACTCGTGAATTTCTTTTAGTATCATTGTTTTATTTAAATATAAATTATTTGCTTTTAAATTCAATATAAAATTTTTTGCATGTTTATTGAAATTTTGAAGAACTTTTCTAAATTCCTCGTAAAATATATCATTGAACACTTTCATTTACACATGAAGAAACTAAAATATCGAAACTTAACGAGAACATGAATAGAAATTATTTTATAGAAACTTTGTCGTCTCGTCGGCAGAAGAACTTTGCCCTGCCACGTTGTCATGTATGTTGTAATGCTATGTTGCCGAATTGACAGTTGCTCAGCGTATGTTTTTTTTTTCGTGGGGCTTTAGGGCTCGTCAACATCAACTCAGCGTATGTTTTAAGATTTTTCTAAGCAATGTGAGAGCATGAATTAAGGTCTCGTTCATTACAGCTCCCAAACAAATAATACGAGCTGAATTGTGGTATAAACCATTTTCAAAAATCAGTTCACATGGCAAAGTGGCATGGCACTTTACGACAAAGTTCATCTGCCAACCACAGGACAAAGGCAAAGAAACGACACCACATGCGCTCTTTGAGCGTGTGATTAAAGCGTTCCACGACGCAGACTTTCATAGGTGGAGTAATGATGAATGCTTTTACCCTTCAACCATTTTTGAGAAACACTATTGTAAAATTCGCTACCATTATCCATTTGTAAGAGATAGGGTTTTCGCTTTGAAGACAGAATATGTGAGCCTTCGTGACAGCATCTCCCATCTTTTTCAAAGTTTCGACCCATGCGTATTTCGAGTAGACATCGATCACCGTCAAGATGTATCGCATCCTTCTATTACTCTTTGCATAAGCTTGCATATCCACCACATCGGCTAGGCATACATCTTCCAATCCATTGGTGATGACACGTTGTCTACGAAGGCGATTGCGGGCGGAGGCGTGAAGTTCTTTTGCATTTCCGTCTCGCGTTTTCATCATCAAAGGAAGAGTCCGGAGTCTCGAAGCTCGTTTCCAATTTCCGCAATTTCTCCGCCATGTCCATCGTGTCCGGCTGCTCGAGAGGCGTTATAAGAGACGTAAAAGTTCTACGAGCACATTCGGATCAGATCAGAATTTATAGCGGGGTGTTGTAACGAAACGAAGTCCCGATCCTTTCTTCGGATTTCTTCGTGTTACCGCGCGTGTGGTGGGTTGCAACAGCTTTTAAATGTATTTATACTTGTCTGTCGATGTTCGATTCGTTTTACCTTTACAATGTTTTTATGTGCATCCGTTTCTCTTAACAGTTGTGCATATGCAATCTTATCCTCTTTCGTCACATCATGCACAATCGGTTACCGATAATACAAGAGTTGTGTTAAACCGGGTGTTGCATTATATGTGGCGTGTTTCACCGTGAATGTTCCGTTTGAATGGTGTTCCATACGTGTATTGCCTAGAAGCAAATTTCCGTTATCGAAACGCGGGCAATCGTCTTCATCGGAATGTCCTGTACTGACATGCATCAATTCGGTATTCCAGTTGAAAGCATCACCATCTTCCGAATCGAAAGACATTTCAGCTTTATTTTCTTCTTTGATCTGTTTGTCATCTTCCGAATCAAACTCGCATTTCAACGCGTGGTTGTAATCTGAATGCTCCGTTTCTATAGGATAGAAAGATTGATATATTTCTCTCTTTAATTTTAGCTTCGATGTGTTTTGCGGATGGATGTGGACTTGGAGTTCGTGGTGGAGGAGGGTTTCTGTCTCGTAGTGCTTTTTCAACAGGTTCTTGCACATAGATATCTTACAATATGCTGCGATCCCTTTCCATGTCGCGAATACCGTTTATTTTACCGCGTATTCTTTGACGAACGTTTCAAATTTCACGTTACAATGCTAATGCGTGCGAATTGGAAACTGTTCTCGATGGAGTTATTTTTTATTTTTTTTACCTTCTCTATTTTTTCTTTTCTTTCTCATTTTACGATGTATCGTTTCCTCAGTTTTTATAATGTTTTTCAAATCATCTTTTATTCGTCCTCTGAGCTTCCCTCCTAATTTCGTTTTTAGTTTCATTGTACCGCTCACTCCCAATGCGGCGACGCGTTTCCCTACGATCGCATCTTTGGATGTGACACGCAACCACGCGCGTGATGCGAGCAGCGCGTCGGTTTTCTTTCTCTCCTTAACAACCCTTATTCTGCGCATAGGCGATATCACGTTCCCTACACGCCTGATCGAGTGCGTTGATGCCAACATCGCCTCGTGCTAAGCGTTTTTCCAATCGCGTCCCCTGTTCACAAAGCTGATAACCACCCGGAAAATGAGCTTCGAAGGGAAGTTCGTCGATAGCCTTGATAAAACGACCAAACACGCCGTGTCCACACTTTCGCACAGCTCTACGACACGTATGTATCCTCCTATTTCTCCTGATGTTATGTTCACCCCTTGCATTGCGTCAAAAAATCGTCCTTGGAATTAAATAGCGAACAAATCCGATGCGACAGCGAACATCTTTCATACTGCGATTTGTCGATCACGAGAAACGCATAGGGATGGGACACACTCGACCTAACGAGTTTAAATAATTGAAAAAAGGGAAAATCCGTGCTGACATGCTCTTTGTAAATCATGTTCAGATTGTTATCGTCTTGTCGAAAAGCTATGATCATGTTCGCGTAAGAAGCTATGAGTTTTTTCGGAAATTTGGTATAGGTTTGACAAAGGTGTAAAACATCGTGATGTCTATATAGACCCGCCGTAAAATAGGTTTTGATACACTCTTGATCTTGTCGCAATATCATCAAACACAAAGACGCTTTAAGGGACGGCCTCTGACGAAGGTACTACCTTCTAGTGATTGGAAAACACATAGAAACCGCATATGTCGTTCGTGACACGATGTAGAAAATGATAGTGCGGTTGATCGCACGTCGTTGTATAGAGATAAATGTGTCAAAACTTGAGACCGTTTTTACTCGTAAAGAATGACAGGACAACATTTGTTTTCCCAAAACCCGACTACCCCACCACGAGTGCACGAACGTTGTTGGGTAAGAAAGGACCGTTATTACTCTCTCAAATCACTCGTTTCCAAAAGTTGTGTGGACGGGGAGTGAGGAAAACTACTCAACAATATTCATAGTCATCAACTGAGATGTAAAGTGTCACGAGAGTAAATAAATAGAGTAGTGATCGCATCATGTTTTCCATTTTGTCGAGCGACATGGATATCTTCGGGAACAACACGAGAGGGAGTGTGAGGTATAGGGGTGGACATTATTATTTTAAAGATAAACGTCTCACGTGTATGGGTGAGCCGGAAGAGGACAACGATTGTGCAACAAAGGCGTATGTGGACAGAAGGATTTTTGTCAACGAACCGGAATCTGAATCCGATGCTGCAACCGTGTGTCACACGACTTTGTTCACCGTATTGTGGATGAGCGAATACGTGTTCTAAAAAAGAGTTCGATAAGAGTGTAAAGAAGAAAAGAGTAGATGGTAGAGACAACAATCAAATCATAGATAACATTTCTCGTGAGTTAGCCACACCTCATCGCGTAGTGTCTCTCATCATCACCAGCTCCGCGACGAGACAGAAAACACTACCCGATTATCAATGGTCAATCGCTCTCGGATATGCCGCCTACAACCATAAATATTCGGGGCTTTGGCATGTGACGCAATGTTTTCCCAAGAATTGAATACACATGTTGCAACTGAAAGTTTTATAAGGCAATGTGATACAAACAATAGATGTAACACCTCTCGTGAAAAATAGATTGTATGCAATCGATGGAGGATCCTGTTGAGTGTTCAAACACAATAATAAACTCCTCGATGATGGTAAGGAAACACCGAAAAATAGTAGAAATCATAGAAAGTTCAATGCATAGTTCTGGAAATTGCATACATTATTGAACACAATGAATGTTATCGACACTATGAGAAGCAACAGGTACCCCTAAATTTCCACTGATTCAATATTAATAGGTTGTCCGAACATTTTTCCCGATTAGTTCACACTTGCCTGTCGCAGAGTGAGCACTATGGCCAGAAAGCGAAAGAGACGTCAAAAGAATAAGAAGAGAGAGATTCCGATAGCGGAGCGTGGTAGCATCCTACCACTCATCTCCCTCATCGCTGGTTTAAGCGCATTGGGTTCTTTTGCCGGCGGTGCTTCTGTCACTGCAAAAGCTGGAAATAATGCTAAAAATATTTTTAAGACAAAACAACAAGGGAAGGGATTGAATGGAATGGAGGACGAGACACGGTCGAAAACCTCTTCGGCAGGGTAAGGGGATACGTCGAAAGAGAAGGACATGTCCCCCCAAAAAAACTAAATGACATTCCGCAGCATTGCATGACCCACAACGAAGTGATACGGCATGCGCGAGCATTGCGGATTCCCTATTATAGAGGTGTCTCTATGCGTGACGCACTACCTAAGAGAAAACGAGAATTGGGCGTGATCAATCTAGATGATAGTTCGGGATTTCGTAGCATACACCGTATACAACGAAGACGTATGCTATTTCGACTCCTTCAGTCTACCACCGCCGCTAGAGTTTGTCACCTATTGTGGTAGAGACTCACAGTGTCGCTACAACAACGTGCGCGTTCAGTATTTCAATATGGTAGGGTGTGGGCGTCTCTGTCTTCAATTCCTATATTACGATTGGAACGTGGTGTCGCAGAAAGACGCGATGAGTCGTACGCTTATCATCTACAGCGATGCACTCGAGTTTACCGTGCATTAAACACCACCCATTATGCTCAGTGAACCTTACGACCTTTCAGGAAATACGCTATGAAATCAATGGTACTATGATTGATTTTACACGTCTTCCCGGAATAGCGACAACTTTAAGAATGTTTTATATCTGTCGCGCGAAGAGCGCATGTTACATAAAAACGCCGGATGGACAGCAAACTCGACGTGAATCAACTAAAATATTTGAAAGGATCCAACGGGGAATTTACAGCATGGATACCGTTAAAATTGTTGTTGGGATTTGCCAAAGATCATCAAACTATCGTTTACAGTGTATCTCAAGAACTCATTTTAGTGCGTTGCAGACACGATAATGATTGTTTCATTTCATTAGATATATTATCAAAACCAGATGTCACCATCACTAAAATGTCGTGGCGCGTGCCCCGCGTTTGTGGCAATGAGGTGACGAAGCTCTATCTAACAGGCATTATCGAAAAAGCTTTACCTATCGACCTCATTCGCTGTGAACTTCAGGAGTATCCGATTGCGCCACATACTACAAAATACACGTGGCCGTTTAAATAGTCAACGGTGAAGGAGGCACCGCTCTATGTCATCTTTGCTTTACAACAGAATAAACAGAATGACTTTACGAAAAATGCGGGAGAATTCAATCATTGTTCTCTGCATACGGTGAAACTCTTTTTAAACGATGTGCTTATTCCTTGCAGCGAACTGAGTATGGCATGGTCCAATGATACAGAAAATTATGTTCACTGTCCCGAAACATTTAACATGTTCAAAGATTTTGAAAGAGGATATTTCGATCGCGAGTCTATTTCCGTCATTACAACTTGGGGATAAAAAAACATCTATCCCTCTATCGTTTTTAATTGTAGACGATACGATGTACGTACGATAGGGACAACGGTGGACATGCGCATCGACTTTGAGACAAAGAAAAACATTCCTGCGAACACCTCTGCCTATTGTTTAATTCTACACCCTGTCGCATGCAACCACACACCAATGATAGGCATTGTGCAAAAATGTAACTAGTGCATTACCATCGTCTTCAGTAGCGTTTTGTTCACGCACAGTGAATCATCATGGATGCGGATGCTATGTTATCAGAGGAGGAGGAAGGAAGGAAAGCGGAGGGAGGTGGAGGAGAAGAGAGTAGTTCTTCATCGCAACCTGCATGGAAACGTAACCGTCTTTCTGAAAATGTATGCATGCTTTGCGGAAAGAAACAGAAAGAAAGAAATTTAAAACCGGTAAATAGGAACATCGAAAGAAGATGAATACGACATACACCGTCACAGAACTGTGCAAATATTGCATCTGAATGGATCATACAAGGTGTAAAACTTGCTATTCCTCAATGTATGCAAACTGTGCAGTGACAAATGAAATTTTTACAAAAAATATAGTTATCC
The DNA here is from genome assembly GCA_002313205.1 of Laupala kohalensis. Lineage (NCBI taxonomy): Eukaryota > Metazoa > Arthropoda > Insecta > Orthoptera > Trigonidiidae > Laupala > Laupala kohalensis. The sequence continues at coordinate 100,392 of NNCF01132404.1, read as the reverse complement.
ATCTTATGTGTTTATTTTATTTTATCCCTATCACTTCATTCAATCCTATTTTTTGGTCTGGCATAATAAAAAGATTTAATTTTGGAATATGGATTTCTTTTTTGTTTTTGTTTCAGACATACAGGTTATAACTTTCAAATAATACAACTTAAAATACTTAATAATAAAAATGACAACACATTTTTTATTCTACCTCTCATTCCAATTCTGAAAAAGTAATTTCTATTGCCTGCCCTCCTAAAACTAGTATCACCAACTTCATAGCAAAAAAATCAACAACATATCTTTGGGTAGGAATGAGTTCCACATATCTATAAATTAAAAATATAAAAGGTTAACAAATAAATGAATGTGTGTGTGTTTATAAGTTGTAGTCAGAGAGAGAGAATTTTACTGGGACAGTAGGAAAAACTTTGCCGTCGCAGACTCCAGCAAGATGGCGGTAGTGTGTTTTCACGAGTTTCCCCTTCAAGACGCGATGTGTCGTTCCAGCTTCAATTTCTCGTAGTTTCACAAGTGGAATGTTATTCATAGAAGGGATGACCTTTTTTCTATAAAAATAAAAAACATGATAATTTTTTGTTTTAGCACAGTCTTCTATATCATTTTATGATTCACAAAAATTATTTATATTTTGAATATAAAATTATTATATAATAGTTAAAACAAGTACTCAAGTGGCTTCTTTTCTAATGTGTTGTACAACAGGAAGATCTAATTTTATTTTGATGGGTCTACAAGGTAGCAAAGCTATTTCAAACTATAAAAATAAATTAACAAAATTATGACTTAATTTTTTTCTTTCTACTTACAAAAGCTTTGAATCCAATTTCTGTTCATCATACATTCTCGTTGTCTCTGAACTTCTGTTTTCTAACTGTTTTGCCTTCTTCTCCCGATGAAGAATGTGATTCTTCAACACAAGTTTCCCCCTTCCTTCTCCTCCTTCACCATCATGACGATGATGGATGATATTTTCCTAAAAACAAAAAATATATATTATTTAACATACATCGCTTGAATATAAACAAAATATTTTTTTGGTTTCTTTTATATACTCTTTAATTTTCTTTGCGTCTACTTTAGCAATATCGTCTATAGCTTTCCCGGCCTTTCTCTTTCGCTTTGTGTTGTCTTTTGTCCGTAGCAACTATTTTAATGTCATCCTCTTTCCCATCTCTGGATTTCTTTCTTTCTTCATAGCATCTGTTTAACAAAATTTTTACATGCATATGACCCGACACACAAAATATACTATCATAACCGCGAGAGATAGGAACACTTCCTGTTTTCCCGTGCTTCAACGCGTACGCTAGGAAACAAGTGTCGCATGGTCAGGACGGGAAGGGGATGGTTTTGTGGGCACTTTTGAAACCACATCTACGACGTAGTTATATATTAGATCCTTCGGGACTTATCTACCCCTAATATGTTTGATGAAAGGATGAGAGGGAGCAATAATAGGGGTTTTGTCCATTTCTGGCAACAGCAGTTTATTTAATGATGAAATATACTTCAGCAGTTGTGCTATGGTAGCAACCCAGGTAGAGGCAGTGCTCTGCGCTGGTGACTCACCTGTACAGTTCCAGTGGAGAATAACGCCGGCGTGCTTCGCAGGTGCGGAGCAGCGGGCGGTCAGAGGCGAATTAGGAGATTGGGAGTGGTAGAGGGACTGGACCAGAAAGTCGTGAGGCCTACCAGTACTCAAGGACTAGGTATCGAGCAGAGGCCGATTATGACTGTTCTGAACTCGGAAGGGTTTAGAGCTTGGAATCGAGCAGAGGCCGATCAGGCCTGTTCTGAAATCGGGAGTGATAGGTAAAGAGCAAAAGAACGTATGCCGCGCAAAGGGACAGCCGTTCTGCCCATATACCTTCAGCATCGGGCTTAGATAGCCGTAATGAGCTGAGTCACCCGTTTGTGTCTAGCTGATGTTCAAATGGTTACACGAATGCCGCTGGATGTATCTATGCGACAATACTCCCTCTCCCGACGAAGAAGACTCTCTGCCTGTCGCGTATACAACAGTGGCCATCGTGCAGCCTAATCCGGAGCTCTGTGCCTTTTATCACACAATGTTTTTTTTCTTTTAACATTGCTTCTATATAATGCTAATACAATTAATTGTCTATGGCTGTATGTAATTATAATCCAATTGATTTTCGATGACTTTATATAATTCTACTATTGTTGGCTTAACTATAAATGATTCTACATAAAGCAATTATATTTTGTAGACTTTTCTGCAATAGTTTGTAAAATATTCTATATCAAGCACTATATCTGTTGAATGAACTTACAACAATTTATAATTGAATCTATACAAAGCAGTTATAGTTATTGACTTAACTATGTCACGTTGGAATGATCGCTATAAAATATAGCGTCGCTTTCGCCCCAACGATGGGGAGGGATAGAGCCCAGAGTTAATAGCTAGAGTGAATCGCTTGGCGAAGAGGTTTCTAAAGTGGATTCCCCGTTCATGCCTTGGTACTTGGTTAATAAAACATAAACATACATAAAATATAACAGGTTTAATGATTGAATTAGCAAATGATCCGGAAGAGAGTTTGTAATTAAAAAGTTACATTGATGCCCTCATGGGCAAGTAATTAAACATCTACGTTACATATCCCCATTGGGGTGTGAATTCGACATATTGGATTAACATGCCTGATGGGCCCGAAAGGACGGCAGGGCCCGTCAAAATGTTCCAAGTGCTTTTAATTACCGTCAGACGGGTCGTCATCAGAACTGTTGTCGGTTGCGCTCCGGAAGCCACGGTGAGCAAAGCGGGATGATCTCGCAAAGCTGCGGGCACGCCGCAGCCGACTCTCAAGCGTCCCCATTTGGTTCGACTCCAGCGAGCTCCCCATAAAAAAAGGTTCGTTCGGATGGGTTGTCACTGGTGTAAGTAACCACGAGGGGGTGTGCGGGGATTCGTGTCTTCCTGGTAGCGCAACGAACCCTGGAACCGGCGCTCATAGGGGTGGGGGACTCCACGTGGCTATTTAATATATTGAAAAGCTCTCCATGGTAGGAGGAAGAATTGGAAAGGGAAAAGTTGCACACAGCACTACGGTAATTTGTGGAGAGGGATGGGCGTTGGCCCATGTATTCAGATACATTTGGGGGAAAGGTAGGAAAGATCGATGTGGTGGGGACGCCTAAGTGCGTATCTCTCGTGTGTGGTCTAATTTCCCTGAGTCCAGATAAATAATCTGCTGCGTAGAAAGATTGATACAAAAAGGGGTTTGTTTGCCGCGGCGAGCGAACGATTCACGTGTAAGATGAGTTACTAATGGGGTCTAAAGTGCGAAGTCCACTGTAATTGTGAATCAAATGATATACACGCGCTCGAGGGTCTGAGCAGTTCTAATAACATGGGAGCAGCTGCCATAACGAATATTACCATTATCAAGAACCAACACAATTTCATGAAAGGGCCCATTAGAAAGACGCACCTCCAGATCGCCCACGCACACGTGGAGCGCGCGACCATGAAACGCAACCGGAACTCGCAATCTAAACAATCGCCCTGGAGGGATACTATCGTAAAAAACCTTTGCGTCATGTCTGCCCCGTGACAACTATGTTTGTAAAAAGATTCTATATAAAACAATTATTTCTTGTTGATTTACTGTGAAAGATTATATATAAAGTAAATACATTTGTTGATTTAACTATAACAGTATGTAAAAAGATTCTTTATAATAATATTGTCTTCTTATTTGAATATAATTGGTAATAATACAATATAAATGTTATCGTTTGTGTGAATACAAACGGTTCAATTGATTCTGTATTCTTACTTGAATACAAATGTTATTGTTTGTGTGAATACAAACGGTTGAATTGATTGTATATAATAATATTGTCTTATACACAAAACCGTGGGATCATCGGTACCCCTGGCATGCTTATAGTTTGATGGGGGTTTACGTTTAACACGATTTGATTTTCATTTTTTTCTGTATCTGAATGTTTCTTAGACTTCTACATATTTTGTATACATATACAATAATGAAAATTATCATAATTATTAATAATAGTGTTCCCATGCTTATACCTGGTACACTTATATTGTCTATTGTGCTGCTGAAGGGTTTCCACAGTTGAAAGTTTCTTTCTAGTTCTACAATTTAAATTTTTGGTACATCGTGAGATTTTTTAGATCTTCTTTGCTTGATATTTTATCGATATTTATGGAGTTATCGAGTAAGGAATTAATTTTCTTATTTAGCCCTGACATATCGTAATGTAACGGTTTCAAGACAGATAGTTTCTCCGAATAATTTGAGTAAATTTGTTGTGAAGGGGCCAGCTATACGAACAGATCTGTTTTCGCGATGCAACCCGTAGGAAGCCAAAAGTTTCCTAGATTTTAAATATTTTGATTATATTTGTTTCTCGGACACTGAATAGTTAGAGACAGCTCCCCGCTTACACTGTAATACCAGCGACCTTCGATTTTGGCGTTGATGAATGTTTGGTATGGCTTCTTCACTATATTCATCTTGCAGGTTTTCTGTATTGCGTCAGTATCGTTCATGTACATAGCTGTACTGCAGGTGGTTCTGGAGTCTGTTAATACAGGAAAGACGGGAGCGCACAGGTATGAAGGGTATTTTTCACAATGGTTTAAAAACATTTCAGGTAAAAGAAGGAACTCTGTGGATTAGTGATTGACGGCTAGAAATGGGGTTTCAGGGGTTAAGAGTACACTTCTTTCGTTCTGCATAAGTGCCACTGTTATTTGTTTCACTTGATAAAGCTGGTATGTGGTCTTTTTTAATATTGGCCAGATGGCGATGATAGGTGCTTGATTTTTATTTGTCATTATATGTGTGCGTACTGACACATATATCTTCCATGCGGTGAGATAGTAGTTTCGAGTTTTCATCGAGTTTCCGTGCTACGTTATGAATGTAGACAAGGATGCTGGGGACAGGATTAACGGTGTAAGGTAGCCGATTTTAGCCATGGAGATTTTTCTTGATGTTATTGATATTATGTCTTCCATTGCTTCCAAGTGCCTTTCCATAGCGATGTCTGCTGTTTGAAAGTGCCCGAAAACGATACCTGCCTCTTCATACATCTGTGATAGATGGTTGATGATGTGACGGTTGTTTTCCATATTTTGCTTGAAGCCATTTAGTGCCTTCAGAGTTACGGAGAGCATGTTATCGTGTGCCAGTATGTATGTATCCAGTGTTTGAGAATTATTTTTTAAAAACGTAAATTTTGAATTTAATGAATTTTGTTTCTGAACGAACTGCTTTGATTTTATTGTCTAAATATTTGATCTGATCAATTGTTGATGTTCCGAATAACCAGTGAAGACCGTGTCCTACCGCGTCAATAAGACCCCGTTTTTGTCTTGTAAATATTTCGTATTGCAACTCAGAAAATGAAATTTTTACTCTCTGTACTCCGTTATTGACTCGTTTCTTATATTCTTGACATAAGTTAAAAAATTCACTAGTATTCGTAATTTCCTGTTCGAGCTGTACCGCTAGATTATTGAAAAATTCTGACTGTTTTTCCACCTCGAGAACAGTATTTTTAATATCGGCAAGGTGTAAGTCTATTTATAGAACCCATTCAGCAGTAACCGTTTTTAAGGTAGTAACCCTGATGCAAAACAGCAGTTGGTTTGTTGGCTGGATTTTGAGCAGCGCGACTGTCAAAGTCACCAGGAGCCAACTCTTCCACACTGTTTTGAATCTACAAAACCATAAAAAAACGCAGAATAGTAATTTCATTAGTCACTGGTTTCTGAATTTACTACTGCGTACTTAAGAGTGTGTTCGGTCGCCTCTTCCATTGCGAACAAGAGCGCGTTCCCTATTTACCATCGCTCACTTATGAGCGTGCTTGGCCGTCCCCTCCATCGCGACCAAGAGTGCGTCCCACCTGCATATGGACGCCCCTGAATTTTTATGTAATTGTTTTTATGGTTTAATTATATTTTCAGTTTTCAATGAAATTATGATCATTTCCCTGTTATCACAATTAATTTATTGAATAGTTTTTTCAATTTTTTTTAAATTTATTTATTTCTTATTTAACACACGAAATTAGTAAGTTTTTTGTATAGTTTATTCCACATTTCTATTTCCTTGCTATCAGGCCTTGGCTGTACCATTGCCGTATTTTCCATGCACTACGACGTCGCTGTGATCTATTTTCAATCTTTAAATACTTTGTCGGAGGTGGCGTCTCTTGAAGGGTTTCTTTTTCCTCTCTTGTACTTCAGGTAGTGGTTTCCTTTTGTTCAGGATACCACCCTCGTCCGGGCGTGCGTGGACGTTCTCGCGGTGGCGAGTCCGGTAGCCATTTTGTCGGGCTGGCGGCCGTCCGCTCGCTCTTTTGTGTGGGCATTTGATCCCGTTGATTGGGACTTTCCCTCTGTAGTGCCGCCCACAGCATATCTCTTCCTGGTGTTAGTGGTCGGGCCGGGTTTACGTCGCTTTGCTGCATGGCTGGTATTGTCGCACTCCGCCTGCTTGCTAAGATATGTTTGGCGGTAGGCCGACGGCCTGAGATTGTTCCTTCTCATGTCAGGTGCCGCTGGGGGCGGTGCGGAGCTCTGATTCGTCGTAGGCTGTTCGTCGCTGCTGACGTCTGTAAACTCAGTGAGAAGCAATGGCGAATGTTGTTCAGGGTCTGGAGGAAGGGGTAGTAAATTTATGTAATGTGCAGTTATTTTCCTACCATTCTGTAGATTTTCGAGATCAAATGTTACTGGAGTTCTAACTTTTATAACTTGATAGTGACCTATCCAACGAGTTGCCAACTTCGTTTGATTGGCTGTTAGTACTTTGTTTTTCAGTAATACCAGTTGTCCCATGTTTATTGGGATTAATGCTCTGCCTTATTGTATTTTTCATGTTCTATTAATGTATTTTTGACGTTCCACTCCCTGTCTTGCGCATGAGCGAATTGCAGGTGTTTTTGTACCATAACGGAGTAACATGGGTTTTCCGCATAATTTTGTGTTATGGGAAGTAATATGTCATCCCATGGCATATTTAAATCTCTGCCATATACCAAGAAAGCTGGAATGAAAGTTGTAATTCTATGTTTTGTATTACGAAATATGAAAAGTGCAAAGGGTAGCAACTCATCCCACTCTCTAATATCTTGTTCCAAATAATGTGATATTACTGAAGAGAAGGATTGATGAGCCCTTTCAAGTCTACCGTTTGCCTGCGGGCTATACGGCGAGGTAGTGATATGTTTAATTTGCAACAATTTACAAATTTATTTCAATAGGTTTGAAGTGAAATTCGTGCCGCGGTCTGTTAGAAGTGTTTGTGGAACACCATGTCGAAAAATGATGTGTTCCACGAAGGTTTTCGCTACCGTTTGTGCCGTTTGGTCTGGCAGCAGTATTGCTCCGGTTATCGAGTGAAGTGACATTGCGCTGCCAGTATATATTTATTGCCTCGTGTCGTTGTGGGAAGAGGACCGACTATGTCCAGCGCCACTTCCTCGAACGGGCGAGTGGCTTCTTCACTTCCTGTAATGGCACTTTTCCGCTTAATCCCTTTTTCATTTTACATTTTATACAACTAGTACAAAATTCCGAGTGTCTGTATATAACCCTGGCCAATTAAAGTGTCTTTGTACTATGTCTACTGTTTTCGTAATTCCCATGTCCTGCTAAAGGATTTTCGTGACACTTTTTTAAAATGTAGTCCCGCATTGTGGCTGGCACACAAATTGTGTAATTGAGTCCGGCGCAGGAACATGTATTTTGTATAACACATTTTCTGTGTCTACGAAATATTCTTTGTCTTTATTTTCTGCTAATTTGAAGAAATGCCTCGAAGATTGACACTGTCTTTCTTCGTGCGCAATTCTACTTTTATGCCAGACAGGTTGATAATCAGCGGCATGTCAATTACGGAAATTGTAGGTACTTCTACGCGTGAGAGCGCGTCTGCGTGTGGTATTTGCTTTCCCGGTTTGTGTTGTATTGTGAAGGTGTATTGTGATAATTCGATGATCCACCTTACTAATCATGGTTTCGCGTCTGCTTGTGTTAGTAGCCACTGAAGTGGCTTATGATCTACGACTAAGATGAAGTGTTTTCCCTACTGTATACTCTAAACGAGGGGTCGGTAACCTATGATAATTTCAAGTGACTCACTTTAGTTCCGAAAATAAAGTATAATATATAAAAATAAATTATAAAACAGCAATCAGGGGAGCCATTGATATCGAAGAGAACGTTTATAAATAAAGTTCATTCAACTATGTTTGTAATTATTTTCTTAATAAAATATATCTTATTATTTACTAAAAGACTGTTTTAGTACGAAAATATCTCTGACCCAAACGTCACTTTAATACTCACATACCCGCGGCAGAAAAAGGTTGCTGACCTCTGCTGTAAACTTTCTGACCATTGTCACCACTGCTAAGCATTCCAAGTCTAGTGCGCAGTATGCCTTCTGCTGCTGTGACACTTTTTTACTGGCGCAAGTGACTATGTGTTCTCCATCTGCGGACATCTGGGATAGAATACCACCTAGACCTGTTGGTGATGCGTCTGTTGTTAATATAAATTGTTGTTCGAAATTTGGAAAACGTAGTATAGGTGAATTTGCCAGAGCTTGTTTTAGGTTATCAAAAGCTTTTTGGTGTTCTGTAGTCCATTTTAACTTTTTTGTGAGATCACTTAAAAAACTCGAATTTTTCTAGAAATTTGGAATACATTTTCTTTAATATCCTGATACGCCCAAAAATGCTTTTATATCTCTTACGGTCTTAGGAACTGGGTATTCTTGTATTACTTGAATTTTTTCATCGTCTACTTGTAATCCTTCTGCCGAAATGGTATGTCCGAGGAATTTGGTGCTTTTTAAAAAAAAAATGGCATTTCTCCCGTTTCAATTTTAAGTTAGCTTGTCTCAATCTTCGAAATATTATTTTAAGCCCTTGGAGGTGATTTTCATATGAGGCGTCCTAGCGTAACACGTCATCTAGATATACGACGCACCCCTTATTAATTAATCCTTCTAAAACTATGGACATTAATCTCATGAAGATTCTCGGAGCATTAGTTAATTCGAATGGAAGGTAATTACAGTGGTAATGGCCTGTTTTCTTGGTGGGGCTTTAGGGCTCGTCAACATCGAGGTCATTAGAGCCCAGTAATGGCCTGTCTGTGTACTAAATGCCGTATATTCTTTACTACTTTCTTCCATTTCAACTTGCCAGTATCCACTGCACAGGTCTAGCGACGTGAAAATTTTCGCTCCCCTTAATTGGTCAATAATTTCATCAATATTAGGAAGAGGGAAGATTTCTTCTTTCGTTACGCTGTTTAGGTCTCTGAAGTCTATGCACGGTCTATAAGTGCTTTCCTCCTTCATAGACTTTTTTCTCACTAGTACTATATTTGCTGACCCTGGACTTGTACTATGCTCTATGATGCCCTGCTGTAGCATGTCTGTTATGGCTGAGTTCAATAATTGCTTTTGTGCATGAGGTATTCTGTATGGGTTTTTTTCTTTCGGGGACGACATGTTTACTTCTATTAAGTTTTTTACCAAGTTAGTGCATCCTAATCTGTTTTCCCCAAAGACAAAGATGCCCGAATAAGTCTGTAGTAAATGTAGGAATTTTCCCTATATGTCTATGGGTACCTTTTCCATGTTAATTAATTTTAATAAGTCCCCTTCGTCTTGCTTGTCCGGCCACACGAGTTCTTGTTGTAAAGTATTAATTGTGTGTATTAACAATTGATACGGTACCTTAAAGCCTTTTTGAATTTTATTTTTCATCTCATTTATAAGTAACACCTGCACTACCCCGTTCGTTACTTTTGATAATATCGGAACTACATTCATTTTGTTATCGTTTACCCAAATTTTAGTATCCTCTTGTAAGTTAACTTTCATGTCTACCAATTTTATCGAGAACGGACTGAATCGTACTTTTTCCCCTATTTCTCCGTACAACTACGTGTCTGTTTCTTGTTGTACTTACGGCAGCTGTATTACATCAACCTGTGAGTGGTTACTTGACAACTTTATATCAGTAGCCTTCATCTGGTCGAGTCCTACGCAAGCATCCCATTTATGTCCGCGTAACCTTGACGTCACATGTAGCACTTCTTTACCTGAAGAGAAGTCTGTTTCTTTCGGCAACCTCTTCTGCGGTTTAACTTTTCCTACAGGGTCTCTACTTACCCCGGAGATGTTTTCAGAAACATTCGTACTTTTATTAACATTTACTCTAAGACTCGACTCTGGTCTACCCGATTTGTTTTATGACTAGCCACACGTGGTGCTACCTGCTCACTGCTGGTTTTAATCTCTTCTCATAAGTTTCCGTTTTCCGTTTCTCGTATGTATTACACTGGTTCAATTGGTTCCGGTAATGTAGCGGTTATTTGTAGATCTAACTTTGAAAAGAAATCATTTTCACTTAATTCATTTGAAAGTTCTGTAATAAGTGAAATTTGCATTCTGGTATTTTCTTTAATTTCTAACAATTCCCACGAAACTAGGTTCTGTGTAGTTTCCTGTGCTACGTTCGGCAGTAAAGGAGGTACCAATTTTTTATTTTCCTGACTTTCTAATGGTCCCAGGAAATCGAAGACTTGTTCCTCTGCTGAAGTGTTCTCTGAAGTTGTGATTATAGAGGCCGCTGGTATGGACTTTTCAATTTTTTGACTTAATTTTGATGACTCGTTTGCTAATACAATGTTATTTAATGTTACTGGCTTTAAATTCGTATTGTGCATTTGGGTTATGACCATTTTCAGTTGACCACTTTCAGAGGACTGGTGCAGTCCTCTTTTTTCAAAAAATCTAATCCCAATATTCCATCATAGTTGGTTTTACCCAAATCTGCTGTGATAATACTGTGTGTTTTGTATTTTGAACGTAATTGTGCACTCTCCGAGTATTTTAGTGGGTGCCCCAAGGCGCTCTGTACTTTGGTTTAATTTGGTTTAATGTTTAAAGGTGTTTTTGCGAGTACATTTGTATTTGACACACTACAGCATGCTACCGTATCTACCAATAATGTGTAATCATTATTTATTATTTGTATGTCAGTTGTGAGTCCTGGTTCTGGATTGATTGTCAAGATCATTGGTTCCCCGCTCCTTTGAGGGGGGAACTGCTCCCGTTTTTGCCTGGTTTTGGCTGTCCACCGGTCTGTGTCCTTTTTCATTGCACAACCCGCAAATCGTTAATGGACATGAAAGTGCCGAATTAGAGGTATTGCTGCAATAGAAGCACCGTCGAGTTTTTATTCTGCACTCTCATTCAAGGTGCCCCCGGCGACCACAAAATCTGCAATTTATGTTTTGGATACAATGTGGTCTCTGAAATATCTCTGTTTGATTTCGTTCTGATGACATGTGTGGTCCGTGTCGTTGTTTGAGTGGTGGTCGAGCGTTCCCACGACTGTGTAGAGCCTCGTGGCGCTTTCTGAGTGTACGAGTGTTGGTTTCCTCGCCAAGGTTCCGTGGTGCGACGCTATGTCTGTATTGTCTCGCACGCGTCTCCTTTCTCTCCCANAGATGTGTATAAGAGACAGGGTTATGCTTATGGCGTTGTAGCCTTGTATCGCCGTCTCTTGCATTCGAGCAAAATCTTCAGCTTGTAATATGTTTGTGGGATTTTGGACTAACACAAATCTATCTGTTCCCGCCAAAAATTGGGCCAACAATCTCTGTTGGAACATAGTTGACATAGCATCTGTTCCTATATCAGAATATGCCGCGCGGAGTTTACGCCAAATGTTTCGTAGCCTTGTTGAATATTATGCTACGGATTCTTACTTCCCTTGAACTGTATTGTTAAACAGTTTTTCTAACGTGGTTCTCGATATTTTTGGCGAAAACATAACTTTCATGAATTTGGAAAAATAAGGGAACGTTTCTAAGGCATGGGGGTGATTGTGCAGGAACTCGTTTGCTGATCCTGATATTCTATGACGGGCGGCCGTCAATGTACCTTCTTCTGTCCAACAATTAAATTTGCTTACAATTTTAAACCGTTCTAAAAATGTTTCAATAGATACTTCGTCCTCCCCGGTAAAACAAGGTACTAACAGAATATTATAAGCCAGACCTGCCTTTGTATTTAAAAATCCACTATTATCTATGCTTCCCGATGATTTGCTTCTACTGGGTGTTGCAATTATTGTGTCTTCTTGCATCATGTTAACTGATTGACATTGACCTGGTTTCTCGAAGAAAAATTTTTCGTCTCCTGTTAGTAAATCTATTGTTTTATGTTGTTTTTTATGTTAATCAAGTAGTTTTTGAGTTAATATTAGGGAATTAGGTTATATATGATTTCATTGCTACTCACTTAACATTTACATACACTGCGCCAGTAATGGACTCATTTGGACTTAGTTGGGTTTTCATTTGGATATAATTTTCACCAGAATTTACTAGGGGTAAGTTCTCCGAGAATTATATTTTCTAAAATACTTTGTTCTTGATTTCGTCAATTAACAATTTTAATTGGTCGAGTGACGTGCCTTATCTTGTTCTACTATATTCTGAAAAACAATTTTGTCTTATTTTGTAAGCTAGGTGAGATTAAATTTCTTATTGTCTCCTCTTTGTACAATTTTTGAATATCTATTCTCTGCGTAGTAATTCTCTCCTTATTAATTTTCTGCATAAAAAAATTTAGCTCTGACTGTGCCCGTACCCCTTTTCTTATTCTTCCTGCTACGTTACTGAAACTTTTTCTATTATTATATACGTGATTCGCAGGTACCCCACCTGACACCATTTGTCGCGTGGTGAAGAAGGGAGGGGGATGGTTTTGTGGGCACTTTTGAAACCACATCTACGACGTAGTTATATATTAAGTCCCTCAGGACTTATCTACCCCTAATCTATTCGATAAAAGGATGAGAGGGAGCAATAATAGGTGTTTTGTCCATTTCTGGCAACAGCATTTTATTCAGTCATGAAATACACTTCAGTAGTTGTCCTATGGCAGCGACTCAGAGCTCCGGTAGAAGCAATGCTCTGCGCTGGTGACTCGCCCGTTCAATTCCGGTGGAGAAGCCTGCCGCCGGCGTGCTTCGCAGGTGCAGAGCGGCGGACGGTCAGAGACGAATTAGGTGATCGGCAGTGGTAGAGGAACTCCGCTATACCGGTGGCAAACCCGGAGCCAAATTAAGCATGAACTGGGGAAAGAGGACCCGGAGGAGTAACACTTGGATCAGCTTACCCGGCTGATAGTACCACGTTAGGGTCCCTTGCCAGGGTTACGACGAAGACCTCAACGGCAGCAGCGACGGAGAAAGAGAACGTCGGTACGGCGAACCTGGCGGAAGAGGCAGCTTCTTTTTGGGGTTAAACAAGGAAGAAAAACCAATGGCAGGAGGGGCTCTTAAGCCAGTTAAGCCAGCCCTCCTAGGGGTGTCAACCCTGTTCAAAAACCCTTGGTCCTCCAAAGTTTCGGGGATTGGATATCAGGCCAGCTTCCAGTTATCTAGAAAAGCATACCACTGCTAAACGTACTCAACCTATGATAGCCGGACTCTCCTCTTTACAACGACCCTGCAAACGCAAAAGGACTACGATTCTTGGATCTTGGAATGTACTGACATTGTTACAGCCTGGTAAGCTACGTAAATTAATCAACCAGGTCGAGGAAACTGAATAAGATGTAATCGTCCTACAAGAAACTAGATGGACTGGCAGTGGCTAAATTAACCAAAATAATTATATATTTTATTGTAGTGGTCCTCCCACTAGGACAGGTCACGCCAGTACGGGATTTTTGATGAAACTCAAGATAGCTGCAAATATTCTAAATTTTGGGTGTATCTCGGACAGAATCTGTAATTCGACGGTAAAAAGTAGATTAAACAACTTAACACGCGTCAATGTATATGCTGCATCTGATACCTGTGAAAATGAAACAAAAGAAATGTTCTATGCCAACTTACAATTCGCAATAGATAGTATTCCTACTAGTGACACCACGATTGTTTTGGGCGACTTTAATACCCAACTAGGCAAGGAGTCTAGATATAAGGCACTTGTTGGGTCCCATACTTTGCACCAAGTCACAAACAATAACGCGGAATATCTGTGCGAATATGCAATGTTAAACAATCTGTCCGTAATGAGCACTTACTTCCAGCACAAGTCCATACACAAAGGTCCTTGGAACAACCCTGACCCAAATAATAGTTCAGTGAGCCAAATTGACCATGTCCTGATAAACTCAAACAAGAAAGAAATTATTCAAGATGTAAGATCCTTGAGAGGGCCTAATATAGATTCTTATAATTTTCTACAAAAAATCATAGTGCACTAAGTTTGCCCCATATCTATTGTGATGGATTATTCAATTAAACAACTAATTAGCAATTAACGTGATTTGTGATGAGTTAATTAATTAAAACAAACAATCCCCGCTTCGAAACCAATTGTGATGCGTTTAATTAAACAAGCATGGTGACGAAGACCATGTGTTTAAATGATGCTTGTCTTGAAAGATGGGCGCCAAATTGTCCTGAAAAGAAGGACAATTAATTGAGGAATTCCTAGGGTAATAAGGGACCTCAAAAATATATACATGAGACTTCAGGTTTCTCATATAAATGAGTGTGGGATTCGTATTAGGTGAAAAACACACAGAGTTCCATAAGGAAATCGCAATTTGAAAATAAAATGACTAAATTGTTTATTCATTAGTAATACACAATATCTAGAACTTCCATGCTTTCTTCTTTCCTCTTTCTCATTAACATTCCCCCAAAAAGGCACAAACAGAAAATATTGACAATGAGATCTAACATACTATATATTGTCATCAAATAAAATGCTGAAGGCAAATGTTAATTGTATTTATAAAATGATTACACATTTAAAAGCTCATCTTTTTAAATTGGCCCTTATAATTTAAGCTAATGTCTTTAGAGTTCTGAGCTGGACCGCAATGAATTCATGTTCGAAGCACATGCTAATTTTCTTTGCTGAGATATTTGGTTACTGGATGCAACCAGCATTTGTTCATTACCTTTTTTGGAAAGATGGGTGATCACGGCCTCAGAATGGAGCTGGTAACTCACGGACACGTCGCCTCACTCGTTTCCTACTGCTAAAGCGCTCATCCGTTTTGGAAGAGCCGATTCAGCAAACGACGCCGTCATGTTCCAATCAACATCTCCAAAGCTCGTTCTCGAACCCACGTTCACCAAGTATTGTTCGTAACGTGCACTACTTGAGCCATCATTCCCAAGTCCAAATGATGCTCCACAAATATAAAATGTCTTATTATCTCGGAACAAACACTCGACTATTCCAAAGTCGGAAATAATCCATGAAACAGCTCGAAGTACACGAGATGAAATATTTGAATGTGAGTGGAATTTCACGTTAATTTCTTCGTAAAGTTCTAAGTAAAATTTATCTGAATTAACCTCCTCAGTCAATTTAACGTAATGTAAAACACAGGTGAAACACAGAAACAGAAACCAGAGAGTAGTTAGTGATCAGTTGATCAGTTCGTCAGTTCACTCGGTCCATTGCTTCGCCACTCCTCTTTATAACTTTGTCCCCACTTCTCGTCGTTATTACTCCGCCTCCGTTGCCACTTAACTTTTAGGAAAAAATCCCCCCTACTGACGCTCGGCGATGATACAAGTCCCGACGTTGCTATTTTGGAGAACTTCATTATTTTTTTATTCAATCCTTTTTTTCCCGCAGCATCGCTTCTCTCGGACGAGACATGTTTGTTCATTTTTCTATTTAATCTTATCACCCACACCTTGAAATGCTCCTCATCTGCCACGCGAGTAGATGTTTATTCTATTTGGGCCGAACCCAAACACTTTAATCTGAACTACTCGACCGCTGCGGTTTCTTTTACGACCTACTCAGTCTGTGCGCTATTGAGGACCACCCTTTTTTATACATTTCGAGATTCTCTGATCATTTAAATTTATGATTGCTTACGATAACACTCACGCCAACGCTACACCTGTTTGGGTTTCGAAATATATTGACACATTTTGATCTTTATGTTAGTTAGTCTGGGAATTATTATATAATTACACTATAGACATAAAGCAAATAACTTCCCCCGTTGGAATAAAGCCAATATGATGAACTCTCTCATAATCAAAGATTATAAATCCTCCATTCACAACATTCTGCGTGATATTCCTGGGTCAAATGAGGTCGATGAAGATTGGGCTAACATAAAGAATGTGATTACAAAAGCGACATCTACTATCCAAACCCAAAAGCCTGAGCATAAGAATCATTGGTGGGATGATGACTGTGAAAGAGCTGTAGAAGAGAAAAATAATCAGAGGAAAGTTTCTATACAGAAGAAGACAAGGGCTAATTGTAACGTCTATGTTTCTTAAAGAAACTATGCCTACAAAGTCTGTCTTTCCAAGAAAAAAGCTAGGATTAACAACCAAATATGTCTAGCTGAAGAGGCTCAGCGGAAAAAATGATTCCAGGAAATTCTCCAAGGATATCAAACAGTATGTGCAAACAAAAAGCATTTCACCAACCATGTGTAAGTCTGCTGATGGAACAGTAATCTCAAAGAGAGCTCGTGTTGGAAAGATGGAAAGAATACTATAATGATCTGCTCAATATCAACATCCATTGCCCACAACATGAAATCCTACTTCCTGAACCATCAAACACTGATAGTGACCAATTACAACCCCCAACCTTTAACGAAGTATGTTCAATAATTAATAAATTTAGGAATAATGAAGCTGCAGGGTCAGATAATATTCCCGCAGAATTGATAAAACAGGGGGAAGAACACTCAAACAGAAGTTGATCAAACTAATTCTTAAAATCTGGAACATCGAATATCTTCCAAAGGATTAGAATGAAGCCCATATTTGTCCTATCTTTAAGAAGGGTGACCGCCTATTGTGCAGCAACTATAGACCAATCTCAATATTAAACGTCACTTACAAGATATTTGCTATTATCTTAAATGTTATACTATCGGCACCTGTGATTTGGAGGTATGTCAGAGTGGTTTTAATCTAACAGATCCATAATAGTCAACCTGTTCCTAATCAGACAGATTTTCGAGAAATGCCACGAATATAACATCGATTTGTATAACATCTTTGTCAATTTTACTCACGCGTTTGTTTCTGTCAAGAGGAACAAATTGATTGAAACTTTTGTACAATACAATGTCCCACCCAAACTAATTAGATTAATAAAACTAACGCTTAAAGATTCAACAGCAAAAGTCAAAGTGAATGGAGAATGTTCCCAGCCATTTTTAATTAATTCTGGTGTAAAACAAAGCGACCCACTATCAGCAACCCTGTTCTGCTTAGTTTTGGAATCCGCCCTAAAAACTCTGGAATTAAGAGGCAATATTTCCTCAAGAATAAAACAATATATAGCATATGCCGATAATATTTTTCTAGTAGCTAGATCCAAACGGGTACTAGAAGATTTCTTTCTACAACTTAAAGACGCATCTATTACTCTCGGCATGAACATAAACGAGAAGAAAAAAATTATTCATTTCACAAGGCGGAACTCAGCCATACACCGCCAGCAAATGGGAACAGTAGCATTAGAACAAGTCAGCGCCTTTAAGTTCCTGGGCTCAGTTCTCACCACTAACAAGAATATGGCTGAAGAAATAAAGGAACGAATTGCCATGGGAAATAAGGCCTCTTTTTGCCAACCTCACCCGACTAAAGAGTAAATTGTTGTCCAAAACTTCCAAACTAAAGATTTACTACTCTTTAATAAGCCCTGTGATAACATACTCTTGTGAACTTGAACGCTTAAACAGTCACAAACTTTAAAACTCCTGATTTTTGAGAGGAAAGTCCTACGGAAAATCTTTGGCCCTTCTAAAGATAATAATGGAACATGGAGAATTAAAACGCATGAAGAGTTAAATCTTCTGATCAAAAACAGGAACATAATTGCGTTCATAAAGGCACAAAGGTTGAGTTGGCTTCGTCATCTACATCGCATGCCAGATGACAGAACCCCAAAGAAGCTATACAACTGGAAACCGTTGGCAGTTCGAAAAGCAGGGAGACCAAAGATCGTTGGGTGGATGACGTAACACAGGATCTGCGTGAAATGAAAGTTGTTAATTGGCTGGATTGTGTGCAGAATAGAATAGTCTGGAAGGAGGTGGTTGAGAAGGCCAAAACCTTTCCTTGGACGTTATAGCGGCTGTAAAAGAAGTGGTAGAGGGACTGGATCTGGAGAAGTGAGACCTACCAGTACTCAAGGACTAGGTCTCGAGCAAAGACCGGTCAGGCCTGTTCTGAACTCTGAAGGATTTAGGGCTTGGAAGCGAACAGAGGCCGATTAGGCCTGTTCTGAACTCGGAAGGGTTTAGAGCTTGGAATCGAGCAGAAGGCGGTTAGGCATCTTCTGAACTCTGGAGTGGCAGGTAAGGAGCGACAGAACGTATGCGACACAAAGCTACAGCCCAGATGCCTTGAGCATGGGGCTTATATAGCTTTTATGAGCTGAGTCACCAATTTGTGTCCGGCGCGATGTTCAAATGGCTACGCGAGTGCCGCTGCATGTATCTGCGCGACACAAGCAAGTTACAAAGCGAGCGTAATGAAATACTACTGCTCTGTAGACTTAAAAACTTATTTTCACTAAGCTAACACACTTATAGAAAAAATTAAAAACCTTTTAAATTCTAAACATCATGCAATATAAATAACTGCACAAGGATGAATTTAACAAAAACATTTTTTATGAAATGAAATTCTAGAATATTTAAAAAACCAAACAGAATGAGAAAGAAATATTTACACAAAGGCTTGTGCCATTAGAAGACATTTTGTTTCTCTCTCAAAACACTAGAAGTAAAAATATAAGCGAAGTTTTTTCACGGAGCGAAGAGTATAGTACTCAATCACAATTGTAAAAAAAAACACTCGAAGTGTATCTTCTCTGGATGCATACAATGCAAGCACTTCAAATAAACGAAATGTTTGTGGAGTGAAGAACAGTACTATATATACCCTGATTTGAAAAATAATTGCGGAACGTTACGAGAAAAAGAGGATGCACGAGTGAGGATATGGTTTTGCGATATTTTGAATGTTGACAAATTTTTATTTTGTTTCTTCACTACTGCGTGGCATATAATGGGCATTTCTTTGAAAGTTGGAAAAAAACATAATGTATTGCATGTGTCGAGGAAAGGGTGTGTTGTTGGGAATTTTTCGCATTACTGCAGGGAAATGGTGTCGGATAAAAATTTATTTTTAATGTCAACGTGGTTACTTCGCGCGCGTGTCGAGGACGTGGTGTGGATAGCGCGTTTGCCACAATAGGATGGGTGTTGTCTGTCATCCGCACAATATTAGAAGCGTACAAGACTTTCCGAGATTCATTAGCTTGCGAAACATCACGAAAGTTCTACATTACATTGATGGTCAAAATGGCTTCAATATAGGATCAACACGGTAAATATTCATCTTAATTTTCGATACAATTTTTTTCGTAACTATCAAAGAGTAGAAGAAGAAGAGAACACGGCAAGTACTCAGAGAAAATGTTTTTTCGATACAATTATTTTCATAACCATCTATATTCACCACTCATTTATTACTCTTTTAGATG
Source organism: Laupala kohalensis (assembly GCA_002313205.1). Lineage (NCBI taxonomy): Eukaryota > Metazoa > Arthropoda > Insecta > Orthoptera > Trigonidiidae > Laupala > Laupala kohalensis. The sequence goes on along the minus strand of NNCF01132404.1, from coordinate 80,774 downwards.
CAGCAGAAGAACGATGATAGTCAATACAGGAGGTGGTGAATAGACAGTACAGTGTAAGTAATTTTTTTTCATTTATTTCATCCAATTATTTTATTTACAAACTTGGTTTTAACTTTTACTTTTTAAAATGTTGTCTACTATAGCAGTTGAGCCGCTCCCGGACAATGTGCGAGTGGAAGAAGTTGAATATGGTGAAGTATGCAAGTCACAATTTCTTTCTTTCATTTGTCTTTCATTAAATTTTTATAACATTTTAATTTTTTTGCAGGCAGCAATTTGTTGGATGCGTTAGAAGGTATGTGTGTTTTATAAAAAACTTAATTAATATTTCTTCTCTTAGTGTCCATGGTAATCAGTGTGTTTCTTGTATTTTAGAAGTCCTCTCTGTTCTACGTACCGACGACGACGCAAGTTTTAGGGAATTCATGGAGTATATACTCGATGCAGATTGTGTTGCAGGTATGCTTTCTTCTTTTTAGTTCTTTTGTGGTACGGAAGCACGGTGTGTTTAACAAAATGTTTTTATTTTCATTTTAGAACGAAGAAGAAACTTGGACTCTCGCGTCGCGCACTCCCCACCCTCACCAGAGGTCACCTTCAACGTCCTTTTCGGCGACGAGGGGCAGGAGGAAGTGAATACTTTGTCTGGAAGCGAACCCTCTTCTCCTTCTACTGTGCTTCACTGGACAGAGAGACATTCCTCCTACAATAACCGTATTATCCGTGGGTGTATTGCGAATACTTGTCATAGAACAAGATCCATTAGAATTTTTAAAGCGGTGTGAAACATATTTTTTCCGCGTTGAATCGTTTCAATAACAATTACAGCGAGTTTAGAGAGTCAGTTTATAAGTGAGAAACCAAACGGCGTAGCGCTTTCAACTATTTACTTTTCTCCTCCGAAAAGCATGTTTTCAAGGCGAGACCGCGAACAGAACTATCACCACACTATCGTTGAGACAATCAATACACGATTTGCATATTTTAGTGAGAGAGATAGTGCAAAGGCCCTAAAGATGATTGTATCCCTTCACATTGATTTTCACTGCATTGATGACACTCATGTCGGATCGAGATATGTTCGCTTGCCGCCACCCTTTCAAAATGCGAAAAAGGGAATCGTAAATGTGCAGAATGACGACGATAAATGTTTTCTTTGGTCGCTAGCGGCGATGCTGTGTCATCGATCGCGTCCACGTATTTGAAAATCATGTCGTCCGTCCCAGTATCACGACGTGTTTAACAGACTCGTGGATACATTAAATTTGCGAGAGACTCACTTCCCGATGAAACTTTGCGATATACATAGTTTTGAAGATCAAAATCCTGACTATCCGATACATGTGTACTAATTGTTATGGTCGCAGACGCAAAACAAGTGGGTAGGACATAACATTTGTAACGCTCAAAGTGTAAAACAGTTTCATACTAATCTGTTATTATATAATCAGCACTTTTGTTGGATTAAGGATATGAGTCGATTGCTCTGTTCTCAACTCTCGACAAATGAACATCGTGTACTTAACTGGAATTCGTGTTTGCGTGTTTTCCGATGCCCAGACACATTTATAACACAACTGTCAACCTGATGGAGGAAAGCGTGTTATTTTACTGAAAAAGGGGAAGGATAACGTCATGCGCTTTACAAACTATAGTCGGCAACAACGCACACCTCTCGTCACATATTGTGATTTCGAAGCTTTTACATAACCAATTGATACGTGTCAACCGAATAGTGCTGCACCGTATTCTGACACATATCAACATCATCGTCCTTTTGCTGTAAGATTCAATGTTGTGTGTACTTTCGGTTCGGTGCGTAATATCTATACTTCTTTTCATGGAGATGATGTAACGACTCAATTGTTAAATGCATGCATAGCTATTGCACGAGACTACGCGTGGTGTGTTGACCATTCGCTATCGCTCGTCATGCAAAGTAAGGACGAGATGCATTTCAAGAATGCGACGCAGTGTCACATTTGCGGAGGGGCATTAACACCTACAGATACAGAGATACAGTCGTTCGCGATCACGATCACCTTACTGGAAAATATAGAGGCGCTACGCATAACGCGTGTAATTTGAACTATAAAATTCCTCTCGTTATATTCCCATCTTCATGCACAATTCCACGTCCCATGATTCTCACTTTCTACTTCGCGCTGTAGAACGAGATCCAAAATTTAAAAAAAATATGAACTACAAATTATAGCAGAAAATCATGAACGCTTCATTTGCATTTCCATGCATGTGGGAAAAGTGCAACTTATTTTTCTAGACTCCTTGAAATTGATATCTAGCTCACTCTATGCATTAGCGCGTACACTCGCTCCCACAGATTTGAAGCATGTTCGCGCGCATTTTCCCGATGCACACCACTTTGCATAGGCGTGTAGGAAGAATGTATTTCCACACGACTACGTAAACACGGAAACTGTGCTCGCGGAAAAGCGATTGCCGCCGCAGAAAGCGTTTTATAGTCGCCTCTCGGGACAGCACATTAGCCATGAGGACTACGCCCATGAACAACGCGTTTGGCAAGCGTTCAAGATTCACACGTTCTCCGAGTATGTAGATTTGTATTTGAAACTCAATATGCTTCTCCTCGTGGACATTTTGGAATCGTTTCGCAACTTGTGTATTAGTGTGTACTCCCTCAATCCTACTCATTATCTCACTACAACTTCTCTGTTGTGGGATGCAATGTTAAAAATGACGCGGGTGGACTTGAAACTCTTTACCGACGAGGACATTCTCCTGTTCTTTGAAAGAGGGATTTGCGGAGGTGTCGTACAAGTCAGCGTGAGACATGCAAAAGCAAACAACCCCTTTATGAATGATCTCTATAATCCAAATGAACCAAATCCTTATCTACAGTATATTGGTTGTAAAAATCTGTACGGACAAGCAATGTCCCAAACTTTATTGCTTGGCGACTTTCAATGGGTGACGAATGTTGCAAGCTGTTGCGTTGCGCAGGCGGTGATGGGGGAGGAAACCGGATATGTTTTAGATGTTGATCTTGACATTCTGGAACATCGCCATGATGCACTCAGCGATCTACCGCTTTGTCCCAAGACACAGATACTACCGCACAGTGAGAGTCGACAACCGAAACTTATGGCTACACTTCTTCTTAAACGCACTATGCCATTCACCTTCGCAATTTACAACAGACGCTAGACTTGGGTTACAAGCTTCTTCGCATTCATCGCATTGTCTCTTTTCGTTAATCGCGTACGCTGCACAACTACCTGGAACTCAATACTGCGTTGCGAATGAATGCCACATCGATTTTTGAAGCGAATTTATATAAATTTATGGATGCATCTATGTCGTCAACACGAGAGAGGGGTGTTGCGGTACACGGAAACGCATTTCCGATCCAAACCTACTCTGCAGTCGACCGATTAAAGGTGATCTCAAGACGACTGAATTACGCAAAAGGACAGTAAGGACGAATAAACCTATTTATGTGGGATTTTCAATTTTAGAACTCTCCAAATATCACATGAATGATTTCTTCTACACGTTTCTCAAACCGCGTATGCCCGACATGACTCTTATATTTAGACACATATTCGTATATCTTGACGACACGCAATGTATATGACGTCATGAATCTTTATCATCCCCACTACGACACGTCAACGTTTGATGTTTTCAATAGATATAACATTCTCTCATGTAATAAAAAAGTATTGGATCTCTTTAAGCATGAGTGTGGGGACGACATGCTTATAGAATTTGTGCGTCTCCGCCCTAAAATGTATGCTATAAAGAAGCTCTCCAAGCAGACCATATGTAGAGCAAAATGTATAAAGCGTTCTGTTGTGAAAAACTATCGCTTCGAGTACTATACAGCCTGTTTATTTCACGATAAAACGAGAACGGATATTCAACATTGTATTCGATCGAAAGCGCATACCCTTTACTCTTTGGAACAGAAACGCTTTCGTCTTTGAGCAAAAAAATATTAATTTTTTAAATAAAATTTTATAATAAATTTTTATAACGGATAATTCAATTATTTATTTATTTCCTTATCCGCTTTTAAAGATGTTATTTCGTTTCCAGAGAGATGTGTGGTAACACACTGCCACTGCAGAGAAACTCCACTTAAATGAACCGCTCCCTAGCGGCCGTCGATGGTAAGCGTAGCACACTCACTACCCAGGGGGTGGGAGAAGCGTCACTAGAGGGAAGCGCACTGCCACTCCAGACTGAAGTTGCATGCTCCCTAGCGACGGTGGTCAGAAGCTCGCGGCCGATGATGGTGCGCGCAGCGCTCTCTTGTGGAGGGAGCCGGGAGTGGGGAAGCGTCAAAAGCCGGGAGTAAAGGAGCACACTGCGTCTGTTTACTCGCTCTTAAAAAGTCGAGCAGACAGTGACGCCTAGCGATGAGAGCTAGCAGAGCGGCGCGCAGTGCTGCTTTAAAATGCAATTCAACACCTGTTCGAGTCATCAATAAAAAAATATTTCCAGGCCGCTATGTTGATGACATTCAGTCTCAAGGCTGCCCGGATAGCTTAGTTGGTAGACCGTTAGAGCTAGCTCATCTCAGGACCAAGACTCGATTCCATGTTCGGGCAAAATTACTTAGTCTTAATTTTTAAAAAAATTTAAAAATCGTTATGGTGCAAAGAAAAATAATGGTTACTTAATGAAAAAATGTAAAAAAACAAAAAAAAATTCTTTTGAAAAAATTAAGATGGTGGTGGGGCGACATGACATCACTGGCGTACGTCCTTAGCACCGAGAGAGCGATCTGTGTTCAGCTGACGATGACCCGGAGAGGGTTCCCCAAGATTCAGAATTTCAAAAGACCTTTTTTATTTTAAATATTTTTTGCTTGTTCACTGTGCAATGTAACGCAATAGGATGTCATGTTGCACCATGCTGCGATTCTTCACCGCGCTTCCACACTAAAAATTGTTGATTCTGCCCGCGAGGCAACAGAAAAGAAGGTCACTTCCGGTCTAGATAAACACCATTCTTTCTTAATAATACTATCCCAAAAATGGTGCTTTCCTGTCGAACGGATTGCCTATCCACGCCACTTTCTTCGCCCTTTTCTTGCCGCAAGCCACATCGCCTGTGCTCCAACCGGCAATTTCCTTCCCAACCACATCTTCCAGAGTTATGCACTTATCAACTCTTATCTTTGCTGGAACCGGCACAAGTATACTACTTCTATCAATCACCGGAATCCATTTCCCTGACTCCGTAACATAATACTTCAAACTCCCACGTCTGCTAGACGACGGTACCCTTGCTTCATCAGTGTCTCATCGCGCACGCATGTGTGGTCGCCACTCGTTCCCCTCTTTTTCTGCCTTGTTTCAGTTTTAAAATTAAGACCTTTCGTAATTTTCTAAGTGTGTCTACAAGAATAATATTATTCTCGTGTTCTGTTAATTTTACGGAACTGATCTCCATTGTATTCCTTACAAGGATTTTCGAAAGATGTTTCCCCCTTCCACTCTCTCGCCTCGAAACATACCAGTCTCCTCTCAAAATTGCCACAACATGTCTTCATATTTCAGAGAGATAGCTCAATGACAGTTATTTAGTCATCTCTTCACACCGATGAGATTAATATTTCTCGTATCCATCACAAAGGTTTTCGAAATGTCCCGAACTAATTTTTATTACTAGTTTCCAAAATGTCTGGGTGCGTGTTAAGAAACAAAAGTCGTTTTTTCCTACACTTTTCTTCGTCCCTATTATATTTGAGAAGCACCAGACCACCCCCTCAAATAGATTATTTAGACAGGCGTCCAAGGCTCCGCACGTCACATTCCACGCATACTTCGGTTTTCGTGTTCCCGCAGCCTCTCAGAATTAAAATTCCTCATATTTAACGAAGTTTCAAAATAGCTGAATAAAATAATATTTTGTGAATACTAATTAGTTTTAGTTTTTCTGAACCTGTAAAAGAAATATGAAAACCGTATAACGTCGGAATTTTTTAGAATTTAAAAATGGACGTTGTCTTGCGACGAGAAGCGAGCAGCATGGAGAGCTGGCTTCAGGAACTTAAACGGGATCTGGTGTGTTAAGAGTAATAGCCATAAAGGATGACACGATAGAAACATACTTGTTAGGAACATACTTTCGCGAGAGGTTTAAGAATAAAATAAATATTAAATGTCATTTCATAGGTTTGTATTTGGGACATGAATAGTAATATCTTGAGCGGAAGAGACGCAAAAGTAGCTGTCCTGAAAAATTGGAGGGTGTGGATAAATGAAAGCAAGTTGTAAACAATTCTTGAAGGAAGGAGATTTTTGCTTCATCGGCTCGGAGGGACATCTGCGATAACTGTCTCTGGGTAAAGGGGACGTGTTTATATATGTGTACGCACCCTAGCCACTTTGAGATGAGACGTTGGTATGTCGCGAGACGAAACATGAATTTAGGGTAGACATATTATTAGAATCCTCGAGAAAGATACAACAATACTGTTTCGCAGAACTAAGAAGAAGAGAAAACTAGGTCTTTTGTAAACAATATTTTTGTAGAACGGGCACCCACTTAGGAATTTCGAGTCAGCGAGCGATATTCGGCAGCGTAGTGGTGAGGGAACGACCACACAAACCAATCTTCGAGACTCGTAGGGGAAAAGAGGTGTTGATGAAATTTACCAGACATGCCAAATTTATTGGCGTCGTTAGAACGCAGAGGATGAGGCCTTATTATCCAAGTCAAACAACGCGTTGAGAAAAGAAAGTAACAACTAATGGATAGTGTCGGAGAATAAGCAGATGGGAAGACGCACGGGGGAAAAGCAGGAATATTAACAAATACGGTCATTGGTTGAGAACCGACCTACGTCACTTCATGACATTCCAAGTGCACAAGAAGTTGACAGTCATTGGCCGCCAAAAATCGTTACGTCAGAGAAGGGTGGAGTCATTTTCGAAGTTTTTGGAACACTGGCGAGGGAGACGACTACAAAAAGAAAGACAGGAGGACACGCGTTCTTTTTCTGTTGCGTCTTTACAGTCCTTCTTCGGTTCTTTCTCGATGGTGCATTACGAGAACGTGTTCTATGATTTTTGAGATTACTTATTCGAGATGGATTAAAATCATTCACCTATGATGATTAAGTTAGATATTTTTAGAGTTCGTGATTATGAGATTATTATGAACTTGTTACGAGATGAGGTATCAGATAATATTCACTCTGAAAATCTTCAAGGTCGAGTAATACGTCTTGCAGACCTCCTTTAAAGCTGCTTCTGATTCAGTGATTATAATCAGATGCTCACTTATATGTTTTTAGTCATACGGTGAATAACGAATTTGTTGAGATCGGTTTTCGCCACCAGCGTTTGGGCTCAGTTTGTGAACTTTACGCGAACTCTCATTTTAGAACTCACTTTCGCAATTGATGAACTTTTTTGGAAATGGACAGTATTAGTGGTATTCCACCGTTACTCATTATCAAGTTCAGCGGGGCGACCAAGCCGACGAACTTTCTCCGTTCCGTGTGGGGAAGCCACACTCCAAAGTCTCCGAAGATCGAGCATCCATCACCACCATCAGCCATGGCGAAATGACAGTGGCAGTCGAGTGCAAGGGGTGACTTACTGTATCGGGAAGCCATTCTGTTGAACACTAAGGTAATTTACATGACTCGCAGCGTTCGGCGTGTTCAAAGTTGTGTGAACATCAAGGGAAATTCTGTTAAAGAGTGTTAAATAGACGAAAACTTTTGGAGGCATTTTAATTTTTATGAAGTAATTATGGGCCACGATCTTAAGTCAGTTCAGGCTGGTATTGTGGTAAAGTCATAAAAGGGCATCTTGATCATTAAAACATGAGCTTTAACGTCAATTAGTCAATGTTAAAATGCAGCGATAAAAAGTACAAATAACAAATATTGTATTATTGAACATCATATCTGTGCATTTTGGGGGATTTTAAAAAAGGGGTAATTTTACATTTCATTTTATGAGAAACGTCTATTTTGANAATTTAATGTTAGTTGAAGCGTGGATATTTGTGTGCTAAAGGTACTTATTTTCCCACTACAACAATCCAGGGTGAAGGGTTAGAAGTGCTTGGACATCCATCTCGTGCAGATTGTTAAGTTGTGGTATTGAAATTCTGTACTATAATATGTTGCTTCCTATAATGATACCAAACTGATTGTTGACTGCTACCAACCAAATGACTTAAACATGAAAAAAAAAAAAAAAAAAAAATTTCAAAAAGTTGTTAATTGTTTGAAAGGGTTGCTTGAAGAGGGTTATTACCAGGGGTTAGGAAACGCTTACAAAGAATAACCACCTTCGATATAACTTCAAATTTGCTCAAGAGAATGTATAAGATTAATTTTCCTACATTTATAATACCCCACATTTATAAAATCCATTTAAATGAAAAAAAAATTGAGACTTCCTTAATAACTATTCATATAGTAAGGTAAATGGTTATTTGAAGTAGAAAGAAAATTCATGAAGTCTGATGAAATCCTGTAGAAACACAGAAAAGTGTAAAATGATCAGTTAATGACTATTAAAATCAGTGGGGTATCTTCAAATTTGTATCACCAACCTGGAGAGCTCTCACCTCAGGTGTGAGGCGACTAGGAGAAGTAGCACTTGAACTACTAGAAGAACTGGAAGAGCTAATCAAAAGCTGAGCATGATTGCCTCCATTTATAACATGAGATTCAGGGTTACCTAGAAGAAAAAGAGAAATGGGAAACTCGTATTAAGTTATATATATACATGCGCACACGCACACCCACCCCTGACTCATTGAAGTCAGCCACCCCTGTTCGGTAAACAACGCATATAGGGTTTGGTCCATTTAATAGATCGTAAAAATATACCTCGTCCTTCGAGAAGGAAACACAACACTGTGTAAAATTGATCTTAATTATTTATTCACATCCAAATTATACATTATTCTTACTTACTAATCTTTCATACGCAAGCATTTTCCACAACATATATCCTTTCAATGTTCCCCCAAAATCTCAATTACCATACATAATGATAGAATACTCTCTTCAAGTAATTATGATACTGGCTACACAATTGTTCCAGTCAACGATTAATTAAGCTACGCGATTGAGAGTATGTTTTTTTAACAATCAATGTTTATCTTCCACGACCTTGTCAATTAATGTTCTTGATTGCCACAAGAGTCTTTGACCAATAACCAGGACATAAGAGTTCAATTCACTGGTTCTTCTCGCAGCGAATATAAACAAAATACTGGATGCAACCAGTCAGTAATTACCTCAATTATAATACTGTAAGGTAGATCATCAGTAGCCAAATGAAGTGATGTCAGACCAGTAAGCCATTCATGATTATCGCCAGGCCTTCGGAATTCTCCCATTCATCGGAGTTAGAGGCAGGCGACCACCCGCGCAGCATACCGGAAGCCATGACCACCTCCTTCCGATCCCATTGAGTAAGACACCGCACTTTATGACATTTATTAAAGTTCTTAATCGATGAAGTGTTGCTTGTTCGAATTCAAAGGTGCTCGTAGCACGCCGGCTGCCGAAAGTTTTAACTGATCAACTGCGTAGGTTTAAAATTCTTAAGTTCATTAAAGTTGTAATCAACTCAAGCCGAATGACCAACATGTGAAATGCTCGTAATAACACACAATATCAAACAACAAGTCATCAAGATTCTGAATTGTTTATGTTCCAAAGAAAAAGTTCCTCGTTCACGAAAGTTAAGTCTGATTTCAACAATCAGAGTATCTGACTCGTCAATAACAAACGAGACCAAACTTTGATCAAGGGACAACATAAGCCGAACCTCTGAATAACAATACGAAGTAGGTAAGTAAGTCTGAACCCGTGTTTCCCTGGTGTTCATTCTTTTGTACTAGTTATCCCCGCCAGAGTCCCAAAAACTTAGAAATTTTTCTGACGTCATGATTTCTGTCCTCCAATGGCAATCGATTTCTATTACCCTTGAGGTATCTTTGATAGGTCAGTCACCAAGTGACGTAGAAAGGTTCTCAGCCAATAGCAGTATTTGTTAATACTCCTGCCTTTTCTTTGAGATGTCTTCCCATCTGATTATATTTCGGAAATTTCATATTAGCTTTGACATTCTGTCTAACTTAGACCATAAAGTTTTATGAGTGTCGTTCTGACGAAGTCAATTTATTTTGAAATATCTGGCAAATCTCACCAATACCTCTTTCCACTACAAGCCCCCTAAAGTCTTTTGAATGGTCACTTCCTCACACCACTACGTTGCTGAATATCACTTGCTGGCACAAAATTTCTAATACGGTTAAACCCGACTTATTTATACAAGGCCTATTTGCCCTTCTTCTTAGTTCCGCGAAACAAAGTATCTCTGTGTCATTCTCGTTGACTCTATCCAGATGGCTCCCCCAAAATTCATAATTTGCCTTGGTACACATTAACGTCACCTCTCAAAATTGCTAGGGCGCGTGCGCAGATCACAACGCGTCCCTTCGAACCGATGAAGTTAACATTCCTATCTTGTCGTCCCTTCAAGAATTGTTTATCATTTTTCCACACACTTCAACTATTGAAGACAGCAAATTTCGCGTCTCTTTCACTTAAGAAATTTCTATTCCGATTTCAAACACGGCCCCTCGCAATAACACTTAAATTTTGTTTTTTGGTTTAAACCTCGACTGAAAATGTTTTCCTAACCAGTATATTTTTGTCGCGTCATTTCTGAGGGCACACCATTTACATTCCTAAAGCCAGCTTGCCACCCAGATAGCTTTTTGCCGCCAGACAACATCCATTTCCGAATTGTTTAAAATTCCATCAACATTTCATATATCTTCTGCGTGTTCCGAACAACGAAAACTAATTATTAGTCATACACACACACACACACACACACATATATATATATATATATATATATATATATATATATATATATATATACTTATATTAGTGTATGTTACTGACGATGGCTGCAATGCAGCCAAAAAAGCTTTATAACATTAAAATTATGAGCAACAAATGAACAACGTTAATTTTTCGTACATTTTCAAGTAAATTCAAAATGTTTTATGGCATAAATTTAAAAGATTTTATGGAAACATGAATGATATGCTGTCTTGTGAGGTTAGGAACTCCGCGTTTTCTTTATCCTGTATAGTAAATGATATTTTTTTAATTTCAGGTCTCTGAATCACGTTTTCAAGATAGTAAGGTGTAAAAAGATTATACGTCTGTCTATCCTGCAAGAAGTTTCTTTTTCGTGACCAACTTGTATTCCTTCTATTTAAGTTGTGTAGCATGTGTAAAATAGAATGTCCTCAAGAAAATAGGTCGTGAATAGGGAGCAAAAGTCGGTTGTTGCACATGAGACTACAGAAAGACAAAATGAAACATCACTCAACAGTTTGATGTACATCATAGTAAATTATGATCAGGATATTCTCTGTCATTATATGATATATAATTAATCCTTGCGTTTAGGTAAACTTTATTAAACTATGTCAACGTTTCGATAGCGTACGCTTTCTTCTTCAGGGCTACAAAATATTTGTATATGGCGGCTACGTCCCAGTAACACGCGCAGATCGGGTCTCGGTATTTAGTGAAATTTCAGTGGGAAAAAGAAGTCGAGTGATATCGTGCTTGGAGTTGTTTGATTGCTCAAGTGTCAGTGCACAGTTTTTGCACTTAAGTTTTTAATTTTCTTTTCAAGTTTTCCTATTATTTGTTATTTTGCCATGACAAACAAGAGGAACTCTAACAAGCGTCCTGCTCCAGCCAGTGGTGCCAACACCAAACAAGAGTATCTAGTTGAAGTGCTGTTGGGTGCGTTAGAAACACTGAAGTTGGATCCATGCTGGCAGTCTCTGCTTCGGACCAAGTCGCCAAAGTCGTAGAACAACAGCTCCGTGATTCTATCCAGTTATGTGTCGGTGTTATCGATGACTTAAAAAAAGAACTACAGGAAAAAGACGCAGAAATCAAATATTTAAAATCGAAAATAAACAATGCTTTGGACGAATTGGAACAATATTCAAGACGAAAGAATCTCCGATTTTTTTGGGTGGGGCTTTAGGGCTCGTCAACATCGAAGGTCATTAGAGCCCATAACAATCTCCGAGTGTTCGAAGTCTCAGTCTCCAGGTGGGAATTGTGAAGAAAAAGTAATTGGTGTTTTAAGAAGAGTGAAACCTGACCTTCAAGTCTCCGACATTGAGCGAGTTCATATGGTCGATCCACGTGTGGATGGTAAAGTTAGACCTGTCATGATAAAGTTTGCAAATTACCGTGTGCGTTCCGAAGTGTTTCGTAATAAAAAGAAACTTGAGGGGCAACGCGAAACTATTAGAGAATATTTTACAGCGGTGCGCCACGCCATGGTTAAGGAAGCCATCTCGCGCTACGAGCTACACAACGTATGGACAAACGACGGATTGTAATGATAAAAAAGACAATATGTTGGTAAGAGCAACAAAGATGCAGGATATTTGAAGAATTACCGGGTGCCAAATGCTCCGAGATTCAGAACTAAGACTTCCTATTCACTTTTATCTTCTATAATTTTATTAGTTTCTCGTCTATTTCTTTATGATCTTAGTGTGCTTGTCTTATGTCGTTATTGACCCTTATTTAAATGTTTACTAATGTTTATTTTAATCTCCATATCAGAGTGTGTTAGTGATGGTCAACTAGTTATTTGTATCCCGAGTAAGATAGAGGTGTCATTTTACTTCCTTATATTGGCAATCGATGACGAGGAAAGCGCTGTTGAACATTCCACAGAGGTCGACCACACCCCGCCTCCTTCCCTCACTGCCACTTTCTGAGCAACGACAGATTTTCCAACGCTACCGACCCTTCCCACCCCTTCACCCTCGGAAGAGTTGCGCTCCGCCGGCTTTAAGCACCCACGAGGCCTCAAAATCATGCATCTGAACGCCAAGTCCATTCCCGCTTACTTCGAGTACTTTAACGAGATTGTTTGTTGTTCGATGTTCGATATTGCTCTGGTTTCTGATCATGGTTTCAGCCCCATCATAAATCTAAAAAATTCCTCCCTCCTAATCTCACACATTTCAGAAATGACCGGATTATCAAACGCAGAGGAGGTTTAGCTTTATGCTGTAGAAGTGATTTCAAAGGGAAAATTATTTCAAAAATTGAAAACGCTTCCGAAAATACCATCGAATTTCTACTTATGGAAATCTCGATAAAAAACAGAAAATTCTCATTGGAGTCATTTATAAACCCTCAGGCAGTGACTTCACTGAACTCGAAGAAGCAATTTCAATGTTTCGTTAATTATAACCCCCAGGGGACTTACATCTAGTAAGTACGTATTTGGCAAACACGGGGTCCCGAGCTTAGTCTGGCATTACTTCCACTTACTTGTGTAGGCTCCTTCCTTTCTCTTTCCTGATCTTCCTTGGCCACCTCTTGTTCTTTTCGATCTCGACGTTATTAGTACTAGGGTATCTTATATTTTCCTCATTTTTGTCCCCCCCTCATTTTTTGTACTACCCATCATTCATTTGCCCCCTCATTTTATTCCTTCCCCTTAATTTTTTGTCCTCAATGTTTTGATGTATGTTTTGGTATTTTGTAATTCAGGAGGGTTTTTAGTGGGTATGGTTGAGTCATTCGGCGAGTCCCACACCCAGGAAAGTCATGTTGACTCTCGCTAGTACGTAACTGCATTTTTAGGGCTCCAATGACCTTTGATGTCGACGAGCCGTAAAACCCCACAAAAAAGTTAATTATAATTTTTGTATTATAATGAAGACTTCAATATAAACGTAAACAAATAGTCACTGGGCAAAACTCTTCAAAACACTTTCTCATCTTACAACTTGACCGTTTGTCCACTTCAAAATACCTATCAACACAATGCCTCCAAAGATTCATGTTGGCTTAAAAATTATAATCACATAAATTTACATAAAAAAACATATTCTTAAGTATTGTAGCGGAACGAGAACTGGGTTTAAAAGTGTACCTGAGTACAATTCAAAATTGCTTTATTTTTAATAACAATTTCTTTGCCTCGGGGATTAATTATTAGTGGGTTCGTGTTTTTTAACTAAGGAAAATGACTATACTTGGGTTCCTTTACGTGAAAATCGCTTGATCGACAAATTAACTCATTAATTTTAATTAACATCATTAAAACATTCATTATGAAAACCCTCATGCAACCCCCAAAAACACACGTTATTACCGGACATACAAAATACAAACATAACTGACTTTACTGCCGGGTTAGGCTTCTAAACAACAATAAGCATTTAAACAATTTAAATTTATAACCAAAATGGAACTCATTTTTTCAATAAAACAAATATAAATGACACTGAATTTACAAACAAATTTTTGTTTCTTGAAGCACATCTACATTTATTATTTACATTGAAAACCAAAATAGACTGCATTCTTCTTTTATAACTAGCCCCTTTTTACGAATCATAAATTTCAAAAGTTTTTGGGCCCTTATCAAAAACCAATACCACACTGGTCTTCTCGCAACAGCGCATGACAACAGGCGTTGGATGCAACCAACGACTCCAATACCTCACTCAGTTGACAGACCAATTCATAATTAAGTGCAAGACACTGACATCTCGGGAAGCCCCAGACCTGGCTCCGCCGACTCCTGGCATATGACGTCACAAATTCTCAGGAGAGAGATCCGTTCTTGGAACTGGCGTGCAGGAAAAGCCCGTCATGAATGTCGTATTCGAAAGAAAGCAAATTTCTCACCGAACTAAGCATCCTGGATGACATTAGGTAAAGTACGTACCATAAACATCGTTGCCCGACTCAAATAGTAGGTAATAACATCTCGGGAAAAGTCCACTAAGTGAAATAATTCTCCGAAAGACTTCAATAATGTTTGATCAGATTCTCAGAATCTGAAGTCAAAAACAGAGTGTCGACTAGGCGTTAAAGTGTTCAATATCGTGATCAGCAAAAATCCTAAGTCTCAATTCAAAAATATCGAATGATCTTCTGACGTATCTGAGAAAATTCTGAGTCTCGAAAATTACCGAATGAACTTCTGACCAAAAACCATATGAGCTTGAAAAATGTCGAATGAAACTTGAGAAAAATCGTGTATCTGAGCAACGAGACAAATGAGCATCTCAGCTCGTCGAAAAAGACAAGTCAGCTAGCACGAAAAAAATCGTATCTGCTACGAAAAATCGAATGAACTTCTAAAAATCGAATGAGAGTCAATTTCCCTTCTGCAAGCGTATAAATGGGTTTTTCTTCCACTATGACCGTCTTTCCATTTCCTAAACTTCTCAAATTTGAATTGTCACATGACTAATGTTGCCAATACGATCAAAATCCCCTCTTCGGAGCGTCAGCCACGATTGGTTATTTTAAGTGCGTTGAGCCAATCTCTGGATGGATGATTTCTAACGTTTTTTCAACCGCTGTCTTCGGATGGGTTTTAACTCCCACGTCGCGAGTTGTTTACTTCGTTCCTTCCCGGAACTTTTAACATTTTCCAGCCCCTCAACCGTCTGGACCCTTCCTTACACCCGCGCCGCCTGCAATTTCTTTAGTCATAAACCCTCTTTCTTGTCGAGTCCGAGCATGTTGAAGCTTGTTTCTACCGCGTCCTCCTAAAATGTCTGTTGCTGGTCTCCTTTTGTCCAAAAAAATCAGTATTATTTCTCACGCAAACATATCTCAACGACATCTATTTAAATTTATTTGTGGAGTGAGGAGGCACCACTCCCCACCTCCGACAATAGTCCTTTAGGCGCGGCACCCTCGTAATGTCGTTCGTGCTACGTATTTATAATGCCAAAACAAGGCTGATTTCTATTATTAATAACTGGAATTAATCAATTCTTATAGTATGGGCAACATAATGCACCCGGCTATATACTACGATATTGTGTATGCCATATTTTCACTTAAAGTGCCGAAACGTGAATAACGTATAGTATACTCTCGTAATTTTAAGTATTTTGATGAAACAGCGTTTTTCAAAAGGCAAACTCCATACCATGGAATCAAATCTATGATCTTAATAATTTGGATGATAAAATCTCTTGCCTGAGTCAATTTATAACCCATTCGATTGCATCTGCTCTCTAGAAACAATAAAAGTGAAGCGCTCCCAAGCCCCGTGGATTAACGATGAAATTCGTTCTCTAATGTCCCAAAGAGACGCAGCCTATCGCACATTCAGATACAAGTCTAAAAGTGATCCTCCACTCACGGAATATTCTTTTTCTCTATACAGAAAGCTTCGTAATAATAAATGTACTCAATCGATCAGAAACGTTAAGAAAAGTTACGCTAACTCCGTTCTGAGTAAACTAGTTCTTCTTCCTCCATGTGGAATTACCTTAAGAAATTTGGAGTAGGTAATAATAAATCAACTTATAACTTGTATGCTCCTCTAGAAGATCTGAACTTCAATTTTCCTCACAACTCAAACGATCAGTTATAAGAAAACAAAGAAAATCTCATTGAAGTGATACGGAAGAACGTTGTTCCAGAGGAACAATTTCATTTCCCGAATGTGACTGTAGATGATGTCTCTAAAGCAATTATCAAAATCAAGTCGAAAGCAATTGGCAATGATGGTATCTCCGCCATGATGATTCATAAAATACTAGTGTTTACTATTCATGTTATCACGGACATCTTTAATGAGTCACTTAACTCGGGTTTTTTCCCGTGAACTTGGAAACATTCCCTCGTCACACCAATACCCAAATGTGCTTCCCCTTATCTTTAGATGATTTCCGTCCAATCAGCATCTTAGCAACACTTTCAAAAGCGTTAGAATATATTGTTCACAGTCATATCATTGAGCATATTTTCAAAACAAATAAACGATATTTTTGAGTTTGGATTTATCCCAGGCCATTGCACACAAATTGCTCTCACTAAAATTTCTGAAGATGTCAAGATGACCTTAGATGCAGGAGATGTGACTGTACTCATTCTCCTCGACTTCAGCAAAGCGTTCAACACAGTGGACTTTGATATTTTAGAAGCTAAACTACCTGCCTTCTTTTCATTCTCCAAACCGTGCATCAAATGACTGAGCTCGTACTTACGAGGACGCACTCAATGTGTCACAATGGAAAGTTTTCTACCTGGTTGCCTCTGATCAGCGGAGTGCCCCAAGGCGGTATTCTTTCACCTTTACTCTTTTCCTTATTCATCAACGACCTTCCAAATTCCGTACTCCCATCACGCTACCACATCTACGCCGATGACTTCCAATTATCTCTTCCTGCGCTCCTCATCTACTAAGCAACAATATACATAATATACTTAATGATGAACTTAAAGGAATCCAACTGTGGTCACTAAGCAATAATCTGTTAACCCCAGAAAGTGCCTGGCAATTATATTCAGAAATAAAAATTAACTTGGTTGGTGTAGATCCATGCTTCATTCAGATTTTGTGTTGATCATGTGAAAATTTCCGTTTCTCCAAACGTAAAAAATCTCGGTACTATAATGGACTAAACACTATCATGGACAGATCATATCACGTATATTTGCAGAAAAGCTTAGAATTCTCTGCGCTCTCTCAATCATGTTAGACACATTCTCATCAAACCAGTAAAACAAATCCTCACTCAGTCATTTGTCCTTCCTCATCTTGACTACTGTGGCATTATTTACCAAGATATCCCTTCCACTCTCGCAGACAGACTTCAAAAGATTCAAAATACCTGCATTCGCTATACTTTTGGACTGAAGCGATACGATCACTTGACCGACTACTACATGAAAGCAGGTTGGATTAATCTGAAAGACCGACGGAAATTCCATTCTTTCCTTTCCTTCATAAAATACTTCAGACTAAATCCCCAACCTATCCTAATTCCTTCTTCCAATTTATTTCCAATGGACATAATATAAATACTCGTTCTTCTTCCAAATTAATTCTTTTAATTCCCAGACACAAACCTCAGAAATTCTCTCGTTGCTTATTATTATTATTATTATACCACATACCTTAATCATTTATCAGTAATGCTTCATGATTCTACTCCATCAAGCCACAACGATGACCCTTCACACATAGAACCAAGTCCTCTCCCCATGTTTCGGGATCCAAGCTGTATCCTCGAGCGTTTGATGGGTAACGGTCGAGGCGCACTTTTATTGCCTCTACCACCTATTGGAGGCATCTGTTCTTTTTCCCCAGCGGTATCTAGGATCAGGGCAGGGTACGTGTCCCAGTAGAAGTGCACTCAAAGCGGTGGAACACAGTGCACCCCGCTATTAGATAGATTACTCTCTCAACGGCGTTATCGAAAAAAGACTGTAACATCAATGGAAGATGGGCTCAAAAACCCTAGGCATAGAGTTGTAAAATGTCGTGACGCCAAGTAGTACCGTAAGGCTTTTCGATATCACAAATATTCCGCATCGTGAATTGCTGTTTCCAGGAGGTGGAATGGAACTTCCTGAAACCACACTGAGATCAATTCAGCAAGTTATGCCTTTCAAGATATCAAACGAGACGTCGGTTAGTAATTCTCTTCAGAGGTTTTTAACGCAACTCGTCAAAGCTATGCTTCGGTAATTGCTGATGGCTGTCTTGTTCTTTCCGGGATTTAGTTGAGGAATTAGCGTTGCTTCCTTCCACAAATTCCACAATACTTCGGACCATGAAATATTAAAGATATTCGAAAGGTATTCTTTCGGTTCCTGACTAAGTATCTCATAGTGAATCGAATCTGGGCCAGGGGAAATATCGTGGACTAGAGCTCACTCAAGTTCTTACACAGAAAAGGAAGAGTTGTATGCTTCCAGTTGCTGGAACGAAAGTAAAAAGCGGTGCTCTCTGCAAATTGTTCTCCCTTGTGAAATCGCAGTTTGCTGTTGATGTTGGGTCACCAAAATATTCAGTCATCGCTGTTACCATTTATCTCTTGTTAGTGAGAACCTGACCCTGATAATTCGGATAATGGTACTGGAGAATACCTTCCAGATTGACTCCCATACTTTAGTGGACTATGTTGACCACATTATGGTGCTTAGAAACTCTTTCCAGGCGGTGGTCCTGGATTCTTTGATGGTTTTGCGCTCTTTTGCTCTAGTAATCCGATATGTTGGGAGGTTTTCCGGAGATGGAGTAGCCTTAAATTTCCGTAAAGCTCTTCCCCTCGATCGAATGGCAGAATGACATCCGTCGTTCCGCTAGGGGATATGCGGTCTTCTCGGAAACGTAGATGTTTTGAAAATGGATTCTTCAGCGGCGTGATGAATCACCTGAGCCAGATGGTCTCTCTTGAACAATTCCCGTTTCTCTGAAAACAGTCAGAGTAATGTCAAGTTAGTTTTTCTGAAAATCCACTTCTGGGGCTTACATTCGGGAATTGTCACTCGTTCTTGCAAGAACAACCAGATAGGGTTATAGTAGCTACTATGTAGATCTTCTACCTCCCATTGGCAAACATGAGTGACTTCACGCAAACTGACAGATCTATAGGAGTCGATGACCCTTTAGCAGATGCAAAGTGGGTCCTCTCTTTGGTGTTCAAAATGCACAAATATTCACACTCGAACAGGCAGTTCAAGATTCAACCTCTGGAAGAGTCGCTGGTTGCTCCCCACAGTGCACATTAAAGTCTCCGAGGAGAAATGGTCGAGAAATGGTGTGACTCAGCATTCAACCACCATCATCGAGCAATCAAACGTGGTGTGTTAAAAACATTAGCCACCCGAGCAAGGAAAATGTGACAAAGAGAGTTTATACCAGGAATTGAGACTTTTGCGTGGTACTTTCCGCAATAATGGAACAACAACAAAGCCATAAACAATACCGTTTACCCTATCCATAATGTTCGTGCGGAGGATGTAGAAAACCGTGACTTCTCAAAACCGCTTTACTCCCATATGATGGACTAACTGACAAGGTTGGTAAAATTCAAATGAAACATGACATACGACCTGACTACAGCGCCCCTGAAAATTTGGGTAAATCACTTCTCAAAGTTAGAGACTAGTTACCCCCTCTGGCGTCGGCTGGTATTTATTCCATACCTTGTTGTTTCGGCCGCGAATATATAGGGGAAACCGGATGAACTGTGGAAGAGAGAATGAGGGAACACATTCGTCATTTTAAGTACGGTAGGACAACCAAATCAGCCGTGGCTCTGCATGCGATCGAAGCAGGACATGACTTTAATTTTAATGGTGCCCGTATTATTACTAAGGAGTATCGTTGGTGGCCCATAGAGATTGCCAGAACACCAATCTTAAATGGGAACCCTCACGATGTTGGTCAAGGCTTGATCTTGAGCAGCGCCTGGAGTTGGGCACTAACTCCCCCTGAGCGTTCCACCGCGCTCGGGCGACAAGCCCGGTCCCGCTATATAACCTACATAACCGACGCGTGACTTGTTCGACCACACAAAGTACGACAGCGACTTAAGTCTGTACAACTCTGACTTATTCTTACAAAATTTATTTTACAATAACGTCAGTCACTGCGTAAATTTGCGCTGATGTCAACCTTATTTTCGACGATGCGCTAGATAGTAGAAAAACACCCGCCTCCACGTGGCTAGGGACGGGCAACATGGTGCGATGACAAGTTCATCGCATCATGGCTAATTGGTGCTAAATCAGCTCAAACAGAAAAAGACAACTGTACTTTCGGCGAAAAGTTTTTATATAGCCAAGCACATAATCCATTTGAACATTTGGCGACTAACCTTTTTGGCATTAATTTTTAATTGACAAAGGAGTAAGGTACAAGCTTTGCTTAGGCACTTGCTCCTAATACAGTATTTTTACTATTGTGGCTGTTGAATGTATGAAAATTATGTACAACTCTGACATTGCCCTGAAGGTCACAGCATGATGGTCGAAACGTTGTTAGTTTTATCTACTAAGACGCGGTTTTCCCGGATAAACTAGTTCATGCTGATTCCGGTTGCAGAAACCTATGTCGAAATATGATCTTGCTATTTTAATAAAGCAAAAATATAAAAGTTGATATGAAATAGTGGACAACTCAATGCGTGAATCATTAACGCTGGCAGCGTGGGTCCCAGGGAAGGTTTCAGGTACAGCTTAATAATAATAGCTTTATGAGGGGAGAGGGCTCGAGTTTGTTGCGAATATTTAGGGTCGCGTCCACACTGTTCAAATCCGGCGACAAACTGGGATTATTGGACCCTAATAATCGGTTCCTGAGGGGCAGATTCCCTTGTTACAGACATGACAACGGTAGCAGTTGCGGTTTGGGAGTATCTTCGGCGTAATGATTCATGTACTGAGTAGTCCTCTATTTCATACAAACTTTTAAACTTTTTGTTTTTTAAAATAACATATTCGTGTTTGAAATCTACAAAAAAATTCCAATTAAATCTACCAAAAATTCCAACAAATACGACCCACGTACGACAATTCTACGGCACCAATGAAATGAAATAATTCATCTTAAAGAAACGTAGTTTCGATTTTTGCAAGATATCATTGAAAATGAAATGAAGGGCGTCATACAACATACTAACGAAATGTTTTTAGAAACAAATAAAAATTATATGATTACTCAGTATTCGCAATTGTCTTATTTCAAATACAATAAGCAATTCCCATGGTTTAGATACGTAAAATAGCTTATTGTCTTCCACATTCTCATACGGTGATTTAAACTGTTTTTTTGTAATAAGTGAATATACGTATCTACAATATATTTCCGTAAAGATATAGTGTTCAATTATTTCTTCCCGTCAGGATAGAGCGGGAAACACTTTCCGAAGGAGCTCTTTTGCATCGAGAACATTCTCGATATATATGCCCCCCCCCTTTCGACCACCGCTGGAGTAGGCCACATTCGAGGGGTGAGGTTCATTAACGCTGGGCGCCAAGACATTAGAAGAAGACTTTGAAAGGAGTTGGGGGCAAAGGTCGATGCCTCAGAAGAGACAGGGCAACTGCCCTCTTGTTGTGAAGAGGTAGTTGGTGCAATGGTAGCAACAGCAGACTTGGAAGACTCCTTCTGGTGAAGGGACGAGAAACGATTTCGCAGGTGTAATAGTCTGGTGCCAATTGATGTCTTAGATTTAAATATGAACGTCACCAGCTGAAAGCCATCAGAGGTTTCCGTGTTCTAAACGCCTGAGTCATTAGTTTGGGGGATGGACAACGCACCGGTCAATATTTCTTTAGTTGCGCCGCCAGATGTTTGTTCCATCATTGGAGACGATCCAGGAACACCGGGGGTAGATTTAGCGTATTGAGGGTTCAGTCCTGAAAGTGCACGTTTGGAGTCGTCTTCCTGGTCAGCAATGAGTCCAAGTCGGTGGAAATATGTCTCTTTACTATTGTGAGTCAGTCACTTAAAACTACCCACCGACGACGCGCTTCTACTTTAATTACGTCGGTGCAAGCAGCGCTGACTTGAGTCTGTGTGATTTCTGAGGATGCACCCCGCAATACACTTTAATTGTACCCCTCGCTATTTAATTGTGATACCACCCGCAATGCACATGGATTATGCCCCTCACAAATTTAAATTGGATGCATCCCGCAATACACCATTAATCGAGTTTATAACACACGATTAACGGATGCAGTCCCATAACACACATCCACCTCTACGACGACCGGGGGGTTGGGAAAGCCCATCCACACACACGGCGTCTTCGCTCTTCAGGATCACAAGTATGTACGTAAGAACTGTCTCGTAACACACTTTGGCTGTCGCTAAACACAAACATACACGAAAGCGCGGAGAGGAGTGGCACAGGTCCGTCCTCTCGAGATATGGCCCTCAGAATGTGGTCAGCCGGGCGGTGGGGGCAGAGCATGGTGAGAGCTACCTGATTGGCCGCTAGTCTTGGAATGCTAGAATATTCGAACAGCGCTGGGCGTTCCGATTAACATCTTTCGTCAACAGCAGGTTATATACTATTTCTTCAATTATTGTATCCATGATATTAGCATTACTAAGGAAGGGCATGAAGGAGGATATACAAGGAAGCAAAAGTACTAATAATTACTTTATATCATATATATTGGCGAAACCTGAGTTTATAATTTGTCTTCTAAAACTGTCTTCTAAAGTGTATTTTGACATTTCCATGAACGTTTTTAATTCAAACAATAATGATTTTTTGTAAATTTCAATTAAAAAAATAAATTGCAATTTTGATTTACTATAAATGATATAACGAAAGTAAAGAAGAGAAAAGTTATAATTACTGTATTTATATTATTTATTATAATATGCTGATCTCGGAGTTAATCTGATTCTTCGGAATTCAGGACACCATCTTCATTCTTGTTGATGCTGATAGATTCTGTAGATTGTATTGTTGAGAGATAGCTGAAATTGTTCTATGACACGAAAATAGTTTATTATATATAAACTAATCGTGCAAGGCAAAAATTTATCCATGATGATAAATTTCAGAATGTACCCCTGGCAATGGTTGCGCATCACCAAAGAAAAAAATAGCCAGATCTCTCGTTGCACAAAATTCAAACATTATTTGAAATGTTCAATTCAGAAAAAAAATTCACTTAATAACTAAACTTCTTAATTATTCTCAAATCACTACAAAACTTAGTACACCCGTAGGAAGCACAATACGAGATTTTCATACACTACGTTGGCTTTCCTCTCAGTAATACAAATTGAATTCCTCTTCTGAACATAACTTCGCACTTATGGAACTTATCATTAGACGCCTACGAAACGTTCATATTTTCAACAGTCGATCCTCGTCGAAGTAATAACATCGTTGACACTTCTTCTCGAACTCTCTGGAGACAGTGATGGGTGTTGAATAGAAGGGTCCGCAGATAATCCTGGACTAATATAATGAGTGAGTTTTGAGCAAGCAGCACAGAACACTCAAAAACATCTTTCAATATACTTAAGTTCTCTAAACTGATCACACAAAATAAAATCCTTTCTATCTCTGCTATATGGACAGTTCACCTTAATGCGAATCCCAGTCTCCAAGGTGGTCTATTCTCATTTGTACCCGCCCTTCATTTCGGGGGTGTCAAATATTTCAAATTAATTAGATGTAAAAACAAGAATTACATTATTCTCCAGTAGAGTTCTTCATAAAAATTTAGTGTTTAACTTCATTATTTGTGACCACGCTTCATGAACGTAATCAAGCTTCAATAATGCATTCATATTTTAAATATTCATAACAAAGCGTTGGGCAACTTTGAGTAAAAATTTTCTTTTGAGACATATTCTATTTGCATCATATATTAATGTAGTGGTCTCAAAGTTGCGCGACAGGCCCCGACACACCTTTAAAAGTCAACGTAAAATATAAGCTTCCGAAAACATTTCTTGAAATAAATATTTCTCAAATATAGATACTAATAAGGACAGTTATTTTAATTTCAGTGATACTAAAATATAAAAATAATGAAAGGACATAACTTTATTTATCCCTGTGTAAAATTTGAAGTCAATCTAGCGATCCATACGGGTTGCATAAATGTAATACTAAAACGTTACAAACGCTAAAAACTGTAATTTAAGGATACCTGCAAACGTACAAACCTTACATGCAATCAGCGATAGCAGACGCTAGATTTAACCACTTTTCCGGAAATTAACGTCGTTAGACGCGCCAGCTAATCAGTTATCAGGTGAAATAAAATTTAATGTTGTGAAACAAATTTAATTTTTTCCCTTTCTGTCCGGGTTTTGGTCTCAAATACTCCACTGTGCGGCAGTGCGATGCACTGCGACAATAGGCGATAGGAAAATAGCTTCTACGAATTGCATTGTCATGTGAAGCAGATTGCACCACTGTCATAACGCACAACAATGTGCGAGCGTGCTGCGTTAGAATGCGATATTGGACCGAAAGTGCTAAGTCAAACCTGCGATTTTCATGCGGTCGCGGAGCGATGCAGCGGAGATCTCCACTACTTTCCGCGGGCCACCGGGGAGACAACATTAACACTTGTGACCTCAGCAGGACACAAGGTCGCGCAGGAAGCAGCCGCTCCGCGCCCGCTCGAGAATAGCAGGTTTGACTTTGCCCATTATATATATCGTCCGTAAAAAGGTATATATTTGTTATTTATTTCTTATGTAAGTATATTTCACTATTACTGTACAAGGTCTGTCCGGTAAGTGAGGCAAATGTGTTTTTCATGCGCTTATACTGGTCGTAGCGCGTTTGAATTGGTTGGGTTAGGTGGCCGACTTACGCTATCCAGCGCTGCCAAGGTCAGCGTGCTCCGATTTCTCCGTGCGTCTGGATCATTGTTTTAGTGTATTCCGGATCAGTCTGTGTCACGACGCGCGATGGAGGACTCGCTCGAACAACGCAATAAAATTTTGTGCCAAAAATCTTGTCGACACCTACGCAATGATTAAGAAAGCTTACGGGGATCCAGCTCTTTCGTATTCTCGAGTTTCGAGGCGGTTGAAGATGTTTAAGGACAATCGGGAAGACGTAGCCGATGATACCCGCTCTGGAAGTCCTTCGCCAACCAAAAGTGGCCCATGTGCGAAATTTCTTGAACATGGATCGTCGATTGAGTGTCCTGAATATGGTGGAAACTTGAAACCTTCAGAAAACTACGCTGATATGCTGGCGAAAAGTGGTCATCCGCACGAGAAGAGAGATCGCCACCATCTGGACATTCCCCGTCACACTGCCCTGCGCGTTCCGGTGTTCCTGGTCAAGAATAACTTTGTAACACTGCCGCAGTCCCCGTACAGTCTGGAACTTGCTCCGGCTGACATTGTTTTGTTTCCCAGGATCAAAAGCACCAGAAAAAAACCTATTTGGGACGATTGAAAAGATCCAAAGCGCCGTGACGAAGGCCCTTGATGAGGTTCCCGAAGACGCCTTCCAGGGTGCGTACCGTACGTGGCAGAGTCGCTGAAAAAAGTGTGTAGATGCTCAAAGGAACTATTTTCAAGAGTTTTAAAGGTTTGTACCATTAACTTGCATAATTTTGGCTAAAAATATATATTTGCCTTACTTACCGGACAGACCATGTATTTGTGTACTATTTTTAGTATTTAAAAATACGAAAATAGTCACCGGGGTGCTTACTACACAGAAAACAAATATTACTTTCAACATTTTAATTACTAATAGCTATGTGTTTTTCAATAAAAGCATTGTGTAGGTAGTGGCATGGACGCTCTGTACAAGACATGCGCGAAGCATTCCAGATTTTATCTTGTAGTGACCTTGTTCCTTTGTCGTCATGTCACGAGGCGACATGACGCTTCCCTCTCAGGACCCTTCGCCCGAACCTTGGGTGTCTCCCAGGATGTCTCGACCTTTTCCGGTTGCTGTTGGAAAGGGCTGATGATTATCTACGGCCCTCACTGTGATCTCGATACACTTAGACCCCTGATGGGGCCTCCAAGCGGGACCACGCAACGCCAACCGCGAGAGATAGGAACCCTTTCCTGTTTTTCTCTGAGGTGAGACACTTTATTTTTCTATGTCGTCACTCAAGATGACACATAGGAATGTGACAAAGCCGCCGCAACCGCACCATGGCATCCCCCCCATATGACATTTCTCCCTCCTTCTTCCTAAATGCATCTAAACGTACAGACAACGCCCTACCACTCCCACGGGTCACTGATGGGCCGTGTGCAACTTTTTCCATCTCCACGGAAAATCCCCACCCGCGGCGCACCATACTGTATTCTTACGAATACACACCGCCACCACCTCGCCANCCCCCCGAACTTACTTAAGGCAAGGGACACGCGTCAACCTGTTCTTCTCCTTCGCGCCACGGCCCTCGACAGACTTCGAGGGCCGAGCGTTGCTGCCAGCGGCTGACGAACCTTTACTGTGGCTTCTACGGTGACGATCAACTTCGGACCGGATGAACTCCCCGATGGTATGAACTTGGAACATTGTCGGATCTCGACACGAGCAGCCCTTACGGCAAGCTATGTTAGAGTGTTGTAATCATACGCCCAGAAGGGAAGTAAAGTAACTGGTTGTCTTCATGCCCACTTAGGACTTCATTATTCATTAAATTCTATTAATATTTGTGCATGAGTTATTGTTTTAACCTCTCACCAAGACCTTTGACAGGGTAGTCCAAGCGAGTTACTCTAAATCCAAACCCGAGCTACCCTTACCCACCAGCGGAGATGAAAACCGTCCCAGTATCCAACGAGAGACGGGCTCCGTTGTGACACTCCCCTAATCTCGTTTCCTTACTACTACTCGCTGACGCATCACTCAAAAATAGCAGGTTTCACATTGCACAAGCGAAGTGGAGCAGAGTGGTTCTTGAGCGGAAAAATCGCTCCGCTGGAAAATCGTATGTTTGACTAGCACTTTTTGTTACTAAGAACGAACGTACTGCGTTCGACGGATATGTGAACCCGCCCTAATCCCGCGCAGCAGACATATTGTGTAGATAGTCTGCTCCTGGCGTTAGTTGCGGTTGTGAATGAGCTCTCTCTCTGTTTTCCAGTTTAATTTTTCTAATTATTTCATTTTTTCGAGTTTTTTGATTCAGTAGTTGTATTTAGATTTTAACTTTCATTGTAGTTTAAAATTCTTTGTTCTGTGTGAGTGTTAAGTGAAAAAACACCAAAAACATTTCCTAAGGTTTTCAAACCCAACGGACCAAATATAACTTCATATTGTTTTCATTCAAGTGCTTCATTCAAAGGTGTGATAAAGTTTACGTAAGTACAAACTGAATCATAATTTTAACTTCTTGGTGCATTAAAATTAATTATTTTGCTGTATTTAGATTTTCTGGTGCGTATACTGTTACATCATTACTAACTTACAAATAACTTACTCTATTGTTGCACTGCTCCAGTTTCGTCGTCGTAAATAGAATTATTCCACTATTTTACTATTTGTTTTCGTGATCTTTTTGTAGTTATTCATTACAATCTAACATCATATTGCCTTGGTTATTGTCGAATTAATTTATCTGCAATTGTCATCCTAAATTATTTGTCATTTTAGTTGTCGGTTTGTTTAATTACTTATTTAAACCCTGCCTTATTGTTGCACCCAAGTTTTCGTCGTCATAATTTCATAGAATTATTACATCAATTTACATATAGTTTTTCTTGATTCTTTCGTATTTATTTACATTTTAACACAATATAGGTAGTTATTGTCGAATTAATTAATCTTCAGTGGTCGCCCTAAATAATTATTTCAATCATTTTTGTCGTCGGTTTGTTTGTATATTTAATTTATTTATTATCTCATTTGTAACTTACATAGTAATAAATATATTATTATACCAACATCTCTCATTCAGTGTCAGTTGTCAGTTTTCGTGTATTCTTATTTGCTTTTGTCGTTAAGTTGCTAACTATCTCACAATAATGGATACTATCGCATTCCTCAACTCATTCAAAGCTGATCTTCAGAAGGCGTACAATAAATGGGTACATTATATTGACATACGAATCAGTGCGCTGGAAGAGGTCAATAAGAAACGATCGGCGGTTGGACTAGTTAGGAATTCTCACCGTCCTTCCAATTGCTACCACCCCGTTAGACCAACGACACATGCACCACCCCAACTCTTCACTCAGAATAGGTTTAGTGTTAGATGACTTGTCCCTGTTTCCTCCCTTACCTACTCGTTTCATCCCCTCCCGTCTAGTACCCAGACTTGTTCACACACCACGCACTGATAAGCACAGCCGCCCAAAACCACGTAAAGTAGTGCAATCCAGAGATGAAACCAACACTTCCACGCGGAAATCAAACTTGCTCATACTAGCTGATTCGCACGGTCGTCAGATGTCCTCCGTATTGCGTGGATTGCTTCATAGCAAGTTATCAGTTTCCGGTTTCTTGAAGCCAAACCCTGGTTTGGCTGAAGTTATTCGAGGACTGGACACTTACACTAAAAAAACTCACTGAGCGGGAAACAGTAATCATAATAGGTGGGAAGAACGATATTAACTTCGGTGGTCATTTCAACGCGTCTGAACTAAACATGGTCTGAACTAAACAAAAACTAAAAATGGCCTCCCTGCACACGAACATGGTGCTCTCTAGCCTGCCTCCACGCTTCAACGTTCCACAAATAAACCACGAAATTAACCTGGCAAACATCTCCCTAAAACATCACCTGGCAGACACAAAAATCACATTTTTTGATTTGCAACCACACCTGACTGCCAAGGACTTTACCCAGCACGGTTTACACCTGAGACCGTCTGGGAAACAGTACTTCGGTTCTCTCCTAGCTTCACATCTGACCTCACATCATCCACCTGCCCCATTACCCACACCTACACCTCCTCCTGCACCTACCTCATCTCCTCCTCCTCCCTCTGCTTCTACCTCATCTCCTCCTCCTCCTCTGCTCCTACCTCACCACCATTTCCTCTTCCTATCTCCACACCCATTTCTTCTCCTGTCCCCGTTCTTTCATCTACTGCTTCATCTCCCACGTCCTCATCTATTCCTCCTGCCGCCCCCATACACAGTTACAACTTGCGCTCAGGAGTACGATGTGGTACTCGAAGGTGACAATCGCGTTTAGGTGCAGTGTGCGGGCTTGATCCGGAACTAGAAGCTGTGCCAAATTCAAATTCCTCTCCACAATCTAACGTCGATTCCATTTCTCGTGAGTCACAAACTCTTTGCAAAAAAAATAATTATATTTCATCATAATGTCCAATCCCTCTCAAAGAAATTGACAGACATTGGAATTCTGGTACACGAAAATCCATTCGATTTGCTATGCGTCACAGAGCATTGGCTTTCAACTAAGAGCATCAACGATACTGCTATTTCTAATTATTATTTAGCAAGTTCTTACTGTCGGCAAAAATCCCCACGGAGGTACGTGTATCTACATTCGTAATGATATTTTATTTTCTCCACTGACAGGCTACGAGTACTTCTGCGTAGATAGTGTGTTCAAATTTTCTGCAGTTAATCTGACCGACACCGGTATTGTTGTCTTCTGTATTTATAGACCTCCTAATCAGATCTTGACATTTTTTTCGGAACTTCGAAATTTTTTAAAAACATATCACACACAAATCTACTAAATCTTTCGTTATATGTGCTGATTTCAATATCGATTTCTTGAGTACACCCGACTCTGCACATTCACCAATTAATCGATTCAAGAATCTTATCGACTCGTTCAATCTTATTACTACGATAAACGACCCCACTCGCCTCTCCGGCTCATCTCAAACAATGCTAAATCAAATTATAGTCAACAATGGAATCTCGTATCTCTCTGAAGTGTTATCGCCGGATACAGTGATCACCTTGCTCAAGTATTGACAATGAATAATACACTAAAACCACTTAAAATCCTTTACAAATTTACAAGAGAGTATAATGACATAAATAAATCCATATTTATAAATTATTTGCGTGAAGAAACATGGAAAGATGTTTACAATTGCCAAAACACCGACGACAAATTCAATGTATTTATCTCAATATTCCTAAAACATTACAACTCTAG
>NNCF01132404.1:1529-45182 GCA_002313205.1 Laupala kohalensis | reverse complement strand
ATATATATATCCATTTCCTTTAGCCGTGACGTCATGACCTCATAACCCAGTCCACTCTCTGCGTTGCACACCTGACCCAGTTCTATACGCTGATCATGCACTTTATGGGTGCCTTCACGACACCCGTTCGTTACTATGAAAAATGATTTATACCCTTCGTAATAATACATTAAGTTTAACTTGATATTACGTGCCCTTAAGAATAATAAATAAAGACGTGCGTTCGCTGTAAGAAAGTGGTTTTTAAAGAGAGTTCAATAGATACTTCACTGTATTGGAAAGAAAATAAATTTCACGAGCCAAGTTCAATCCAAGAACTGAAATTATATTATTATTTTTCACAGAAAAAAACCACAACAAAGAACTGAAGTGTTCAGACTGCGTTATCTTGTGTTGTGCAGAGCACAAGATGCCCCTAGTTGCAAAAATATTCCTTAAATTAGAATTACTCCAAATATGCGACGCTTTCGCAATGGCATATGTAAATTTCGAATGATCGCGTTAGGTCGTGTCCTGCATGGGCGACAAACGCGTGCGACAGCGCACAACAACTTCAAGCGACAAAAATGTAGCGTCGCGTCCCAGGATTGAGTGTTCTGCGTGGGTGTGCGTGCGATCGGTCGGCTCTTGAAGCAAGATGGCGTCACACCGCAAACAATACGTGAATATATGTGACAAGACGGATTTATAGCGAAATACGGGATTCTAAGGCAAAGATGCAGTGATAACACACAATAAATTTATCAGAAAATAACATCTTACATTGAATTTTATTTGTACTCGCAACTGTGTTTAGGTCTCAAAAGGTTTTTGGATATACAAGTATGTCAATTTGTACTTTTTATTTCCTTGTAAATTGCATAAACGATTACATTACTAAGAAAAACCACTAATTTGTAACACCCAAAAAATGGCGTTTATGTTTTGAACTTGCACAAAACGGTAATCAATTCAATACTGTTTGTCGCCCACGCAGGACACGACCTTAAGGTTTGTTCCAGCAGCAAATTCCGAATAGTTCGGAACTATTCCCGGATTTTCTCGGAGCGCATGCGCGGAACACAGGACGGTTCCGAACCGTTCGGGATTGTTTGCTATTGGAACACCTTAGACATGGTTTCCTACAATTACCCGACTAGAATCTAACGCTTGACAACACTATTCTCGTAGGCCGGCCGGCTGAAGAGAAGTTCGAAGAGCAAACACGTTCATATATTTAGTCGTCAATATCATAGAAGCTTAAAAATTATAGTGTTACAACAATAAATAAATATTTTAAGTTCAGGTTCATTTTACACGAAGAATATGCATGCGTAAGCAATCCATTTGCTGAAATAATGTTAACACATTCAACCAAGCCGGTCAACGATACATCGTTGCAACATAATACATGTTCCAGTCTGGTAATTGTAGAAAGCCATGCCTCAGCTCATTCATATGAAACTTAACCAACTTCAATTTTTGGACTCTATTGTTCGTGCCCTATTTAATATGTTTAAACAAATTTCTTTGATGTCCTCGTGTAGTTTCGTGTAAAAGACTTCAAATTTCTTTGAAGTCTTTTACACGAAAACTTTCTCACTATTTTCTCCCTTTATTTATGCGTAAATTACAATTCTTAAATGAAACAACTAGCATTGTAATTGATTTTTAGGATTTGGCCAAGTAAACTACGAGTAGTTTGTCCTCTACGTGGTAATACGCAGTTTGTAATTGCTTTCTCGACAATAAATGTATTATATTATTTAAGCACTCTCCAGTCTGATACGACTGCTCTCGTATCACGTCAAAAAAATGGGTTCACCTACAGTTGGTTAATGAGAAAATTTATTAATACAGAATCAATATATTGATAAAAGGCAGTAAATGCACAGAAATGTTGAATTTAAAGGTACTCGAAAAATATTTTTGAAAATAATTTTTATTTCAGAACTTTTACATTTCTATACTGACTAATCCATTCAAATATATGTGCATTTTTGGATTTATACAAGTATAATACACACGTATAAATATATTCCAACAAATATTTGCACGTATATATGAGTTTATAATCATGTATACTGTTACAAACGCTTCAAAAATGCACGTTTTTGTTCTCGTTATCTGTGTGCATAAATACATACATGCAAAAATTTATATCCAAATACATGGTAGTATATGTACAAACACTCACATACTCATATTAAGCGCTCTTTACTGCAAAAAAATCGGTCTAAATATAAAAATGCGATTTTCTCATATTTTCGCAAAAATACTTTAAACGAAGAATTGCGAAAAAAACATCTCAACTTTGAGCACTCATATCTCGGTTTCTGTGCGTCTGACGAAAAATTTACTTATGACCAAATTTGTTGTAAATTTTGTCAGCTACAACTTTTACTTTTTATATCTTACGTAGTTTTTAAAATACTTACAAAAAGTTTTGCGGCCCCTTTTAACCCCCCCCCCAGGGGAGCCCACCGTGTCCGATTCTCTTTCCCCTTTAAAGTGACCCCAAAACCTAACTTTCTGCCAAGTTTCGTGTCTGTAGGATTTTTGTTAAAATCTTTATTTAATGGTGTAGAGCCATGGCCATGGAGGGGCTTTGGCCATTGTACTGTTTCGTGGGTCCAATGTACGACGGACCTGACTGTTTCGTCCAAACTGTGGAGCGTTGCAAAGAAACAGTTAACGCTTCAACCTGTCTCGCTCTCGCTTCGTTGTAATGGCACTAACAAAAAGTTAGTTACCGGTTACTTTCACTATTACTCAGGCAGGGCTTCCGCCTTTCCATGAAAAGAAAACTCACAGAAGGGTTAATGGGTTGAGTTAATCGCCTTAAATCTACTCAAAGAAAATAATTTGTGGTGTATTTTTTAGTTCAACGATCGTTGTTGTCGCTTTTTAATTTTCGACTTGGAGTAAACTATTAACCTCAGAAATTTCTGACGAACCCAGGTTCCAGTCACGATTTCCTTTCTCTACCAGGGTATCTGTAAATCTCGCAACGTAAACGGGAAGATTAGCTTACAATCAGCTCTCATTCCGGAGACGTCCTTCTCAACCTTCCTCTGAGGGGTCAACGCTTCCTTCATGCGGACGTGTTTGCATAACTTTTACGCTTTGAGGCGACATCAAGAATATTTCTCATTCGTCAAATACATTATACCATTTTCAGTACCCCCTGTCGGGATTACCCTCGGGCAGCCAGTCTCTCGCATGTATAATTCATAACCCGATTTTCTATTAGATGGTTTTCATGTTTACTTTCCATGCTGCTCTACTGCTAGACCGTTTATCATTCTGGGATAAACATAACTAAATATTTAATTCAATTATTAGTTCTTGTGCTTTAGAATATAAAATAATAAATAAAAATAAACTTTATTGTCAAAAAAGCAGTTACAAACTGCGTATGACCACGTGGAGGATAATAAACTAATTTACTCTCCGGAAGCAAGTAAAGGACCATCCCATCAATTCCGATCATGGGCCCTAAGACAGAGGCAGATTTAACATTTCAACATACTCCTAACAATAAAAATAGTTCGACACGTCTTGTAGTATTAACATAATACCAACAAATATTGTATTAATAAAACACAAAATAGTCATTTCACAAGTACGAATTATTATCAAACAATAAATCATTCTGAAAGTATTGTTGATAATTCGTAACTATTAAATAATTTTAAAAAAACTTATTAAATAATCTTTATAAAACATCCACCTCTACCCGAAGGAAGACATAGAAAATCCCGGGTCAAGATGGGGTTACAGAATTAATGTACACTACTGTGCCAGGGTTGAATACATATAAAATTAAATTAATATGAATTAAAATACACAATACAAGCATGCAGGAAAGTTTTGAAATTGTTGCCAGATATTGTGAAAGTACTACAACAATGGCGTGATAAAATACAAGACGGTTTTAATTTTTATTAAAATCAATAAAGGTATGAAATATTATGTTACATACTCGCGCAAAAAATCCGATCAAAATTCGCGACACAAACACCTATAAATATATGTAATTAAAGAGTACCTAATATGCCCTAATCCTGAGTAATGTCTGAGAATATTTAAAACTATTAAAAAATCTATGGGGGTTCGAAAGTTTGTTTGGAAGTTTAGAATATTTAATAGTTAAGTAATAAATATACTAAAAAATAGGACACATTAAAATAAAAATCATAAGAATGTCGTATTAATTTTTAAATTTTGCGGACATTGTAACATAAATAATTTCAATTCATTTTCGAAACTGACGAATAAAAAGTAAAAAGTCATGCTGGGCAGAGGTCTGGACCGCTGAAGAAGCTGACGCGAGTGTGGGATACGGGTCGGGGGGTCATCTCATGTCTATCAGATGACCGAGACTCAACGCATTTGCGTGACGAAAAAGTGACAACAGATGTCTGCCTCTCTTGCAATGGTAAGATTACTCAACGGATGTCCGATCTAGAAAACAGTGTTACACTGAAGATTCATTGCTTTGCCTTCAGTATAAAAGTTTACTGTGCGTGATCAAGGTCGGAGCTGAATTTTGTATCTCGTCTCTTTTCCCATGTATCGCCGTTCGGGATCCTGCGTGTTTCTCTATTAGTGCTTTACCCGATTTGTGAGGAATTAATCAATTTTACAATAGTTTTTGCGTTTCTTGTGAGTCATAAACTCTTAAGATATGACAAGTGGATATAACGTCATCAAAAAATATTAAAAATTTAATGTAATAATCAAAATATTCTAAGTGATGTGCAATGGTGGTAGATCTTCTGAGCCGTAGTCTGAAAAAGGCGTCAAGCGTTATAGCGTGCGGTTCAAGGTAAGAGATGTGAAACAAAAACTGTCGTTTATCGAATTGTTCGCAGGGATTGGCTTCTCTATTACAAATTTTGTTCACGAATATATGCAGTCACGCACACCTATACTTGATACAAATTATGCAGTATTTTTCTTGAGTATTTTCATGGCCTACGTTTCTCAAAATCGAGTGATCAATCTGCTAATTGCCTCATTCTCTTGATTTATATATCTTACAAGTGAAGTAGCGGAGATGTATCTAAGGTGCTGGTCCAGTGAAATAATTCGACGGAACTTAAGAAATCTCGAAATCTTAGTTTGGCGCAATAAATCTGAATATACACTGCCCCACAAAATTGGCGACGCAGTCAATTCAATGTTCCATAACTTCTATGTTTTAAAATGTATCAGAGTGAAATTTGGGCTGAGGAAGCTTCTATGTTTTATGAAGACACTTCCTTATCTGTGCCACAACGAGCGCGCTGGAACACCCTTAAAGAGAAATGCAATTTTCAAGAAAATCGAGCAAACGTATCACACTTCAAAATGTAGGGGAGAGCTAGTCTCTTGTATACAGACTCAATAATGTGCACTCGACTAGCTGAGAATAAAAAATCACCCACATCTGATGACCTACCTCCACCCCCTTACCCCTCTGAAAATGGTTATTTCAGATATTCAAAAACTACTCAGGATTGTGTGTGCTTGTCCAAGGAACATGGTTTCCGGGTTTTTCATTTATGGAAGAAACCATCAGCGAGCCACCCCCTTCAACATTTCACCCCTTTTGGAAATTTGTTGTTTTCTCATGTTTAAATCTATTGATTCGTGATGAAATGCATTGCATTTAGTGTCATTTGGCATAAGCAGTACATGTATGAAAAAGTCTCACCATCTAACCACCCCCCATGACGGGGTGTCAACCCCCATCCCTCTTTAACACATTCGTGAGTGACTGCAAGAAATTGTTTTGCGTGAATAAGATAGGGAATCACTCGGTGTATTATTACACAAAAGTTCAAGTTAGTCGCTCCATTAATTTTCTATATTTTTATTTTAAAAAAATAGGGAAAAGTGCCATCTTGCACCTTTAAGTTCAAATCTGTTTACCTGTTGAATGGGTAGTGGTAATAATAATAATAAAAAACTTGTTTCATGGTTAGGCTCATGCCATCAGGCCTTTTCTTCTGCCTTACCACTGTCAACAATACATACATTAATATGTTCATAAATTATACCACAAAAAGGGAGGACTACAAAATTACTCTACTCTGGGGTATCATCCCAGTATTAACCTTGAGCAATTGAGGGAAACTCAGAAAACTCGATTGGGTTGATGGCTTAAGGCTGAACAAATATTTAATAAAATACTACAAAGTGTGTGATATATAATAATTAAATAA
Organism: Laupala kohalensis; assembly: GCA_002313205.1. Classification (NCBI taxonomy): domain Eukaryota; kingdom Metazoa; phylum Arthropoda; class Insecta; order Orthoptera; family Trigonidiidae; genus Laupala; species Laupala kohalensis. The sequence continues at coordinate 38,991 of NNCF01132404.1, read as the reverse complement.
AATGCATTGTTTGCAATATTATATTACAACTTATCACTGAATATTACATTACAAGATAAAAACATACAAATTTATTACTTTAAACCTTCATAATATATTTATCATACATTATTTTCATAACATTAAACATATCTAAATGTATTACAGTACAGTAGCAATTGTAACAAATATAACTTTTATATTAAATTGCAGCTTAATATTAGGACTAACCAAATAAATTATTTTGTTTAATATATATTTAATAGTTTTAAAATCATTATGGTTAAATAAGATAAATTTATTATTAATGGTACATTCAAAATAATGTATACTACGTAACAAAAAATCNGCAATATGGCGTAGCACTCAGCAGTGTAAACACTGCACAAGTCGCCTAGACGGTAGCCACTGGTCTCACGGGGAAATACCACGGAGCAGCCGACACCATCAGCCTGCTTCGACCCGTCGGTAAACACAGGGATACGGTGCATTGCATTTAGTGTCATTTGGCATAAGCAGTACATGTATGAAAAAGTCCCACCATCTAACCACCCCCCATGACGGGGTGTCAACCCCCATCCCTCTTTAACACATTCGTGACTGACTGCAAGAAATTGTTTTGCGTGAATAAGATAGGGAATCACTCGGTGTATTATTACACAAAAGTTCAAGTTAGTCGCTCCACTAATTTTCTGTATTTTTATTTAAAAAAATAGGGAAAAGTGCCATCTTGCACCTTTAAGTTCAAATCTGTTTACGGGTTTCATCACATTTCGAATCAGTAAACAGGAGACTCCTAATTCAAAATATGATGAAACCCGTCACACTTACAAATGAGAGAGGGTTGCCAACTGGAAGGAGGGGGACAACACATGCAAAATTCGAAAAAATGTCGCACCGTTGATCCGTGGGAGTATAGCCTACACTAATGGTAACTGAAACCTGTACGTCATGGGTCGATCACAATAAGGTTCTGTGCTTCTTACAGGGTCGATGTCGCAATGCTACCACTTCTCTTCATGTCCTTAAACTTATTCGTACACTTCTTCCAACTTCAAAAAAAAAAAAGAAAAAAAAAAGATTATATCCTCACTCATATACCCTCATTTTGACTACTGTGACCTTCTTTTCACAGATATGAATATTAGTCTCGCAAACTTCAGCTCATTCAGAATTCTTGTATTCAATACATTTACAACTTAAGAAAATTTGACATTTCAGGCTTCTATTACTCAATTTAGATTTTACCATTACACAGTATTGTATTGCTTTACCAACTGCTATGTACAAACAGTCCTTCATACTTATTTGGGCATTTTAAATTTTTAAACTCTTTACGCCTTCAGGAGTCAAAACTTTTTTTTATACCCAAACATAAGCAAAGCTTTCACAATAGCTCTTTTACCGTAGTAGTTAGGATGTGGAATTTCTCATTATTACTATTAGGAATAGTTGTTCATACTCTTAAGAAATGGGTTCCTACCATATGTCTCTCGACATCTCTCTACAAGTAGCTAGCTTGCCCAAGCAAAGATAAGATTCAATAAAACTCATGTGATAAAATAGGTCTAATGTATTGTCATTTAAAAATCATAGAATGTATTGATTTTTTGTTACGTAGTATACATTATTTTGAATGTACCATTAATAATAAATTTATCTTATTTAACCATAATGATTTTAAAACTATTAAATATATATTAAACAAAATAATTTATTTGGTTAGTCCTAATATTAAGCTGCAATTTAATATAAAAGTTATATTTGTTACAATTGCTACTGTACTGTAATACATTTAGATATGTTTAATGTTATGAAAATAATGTATGATAAATATATTATGAAGGTTTAAAGTAATAAATTTGTATGTTTTTATCTTGTAATGTAATATTCAGTGATAAGTTGTAATATAATATTGCAAACAATGCATTTTATTTAATTATTATATATCACACACTTTGTAGTATTTTATTAAATATTTGTTCAGCCTTAAGCCATCAACCCAATCGAGTTTTCTGAGTTTCCCTCAATTGCTCAAGGTTAATACTGGGATGATACCCCAGAGTAGAGTAATTTTGTAGTCCTCCCTTTTTGTGGTATAATTTATGAACATATTAATGTATGTATTGTTGACAGTGGTAAGGCAGAAGAAAAGGCCTGATGGCATGAGCCTAACCATGAAACAAGTTTTTTATTATTATTATTACCACTACCCATTCAACAGGTAAACAGATTTGAACTTAAAGGTGCAAGATGGCACTTTTCCCTATTTTTTTAAAATAAAAATATAGAAAATTAATGGAGCGACTAACTTGAACTTTTGTGTAATAATACACCGAGTGATTCCCTATCTTATTCACGCAAAACAATTTCTTGCAGTCACTCACGAATGTGTTAAAGAGGGATGGGGGTTGACACCCCGTCATGGGGGGTGGTTAGATGGTGAGACTTTTTCATACATGTACTGCTTATGCCAAATGACACTAAATGCAATGCATTTCATCACGAATCAATAGATTTAAACATGAGAAAACAACAAATTTCCAAAAGGGGTGAAATGTTGAAGGGGGTGGCTCGCTGATGGTTTCTTCCATAAATGAAAAACCCGGAAACCATGTTCCTTGGACAAGCACACACAATCCTGAGTAGTTTTTGAATATCTGAAATAACCATTTTCAGAGGGGTAAGGGGGTGGAGGTAGGTCATCAGATGTGGGTGATTTTTTATTCTCAGCTAGTCGAGTGCACATTATTGAGTCTGTATACAAGAGACTAGCTCTCCCCTACATTTTGAAGTGTGATACGTTTGCTCGATTTTCTTGAAAATTGCATTTCTCTTTAAGGGTGTTCCAGCGCGCTCGTTGTGGCACAGATAAGGAAGTGTCTTCATAAAACATAGAAGCTTCCTCAGCCCAAATTTCACTCTGATACATTTTAAAACATAGAAGTTATGGAACAATGAATTGACTGCATTTTGGGGGGCAGTATATATGTATATATGGAATCTGAGTAATGTTCTTTGAAAATTTAGAAATTCAAACTAAACTTCTAATCTCCTAATTTTTAGCTGCTGAAATATCCTCTCTCTTTCCTGACCTTCCTTGGTCACCTCTTGATCTTTTCGATCCCGATGCTATTAGGGCTAGGGTATCTTTCATTTTCCTCCCAGAGTACTTACATCTAGTAAGTACGTGTTTAGCAAACACGGGACCCCGAGCTAAATCTGGCATTATTTCCACCTCCTTGTGCTCGGCTCCTTCCTTTCTCTTTCCTGACCTGCCTTGTCACCTCTTGTTCTTTTCGATCCCGATGCTATTAGGGCTAGGGTATCTTTCATTTTACTCATTTTTTGTCCTCAATGTTTTGACATATTGTACTTCAGGAGGGTTTTTAGTGGGTATGGTTGAGTCATTCAGTGAGTCCCACACGTGGGGAGTCATGTTGGCTCTCCTTAGTGCGTAACTGCATTTTCCCTACTTGTACTGAATTTTAGGTTTCTAATGACCTCAATGTCGTTGAGCTGTAAAGCCCTCCCCTCAAAAGGTACATGCAGGTTGAATCATTCTATAGATATCAGAATGCCATCTATCATTCTATAGATATCAGAATGCCATCTATCATTCTATAGATATCAGAATGCCATCTATCATTCTACAGATATCAGAATGCCATCCATCATTCTATAGATATCAGAATGCCATCCATCATTCTATAGATATCAGAATGCCATCCATCATTCTATAGATATCAGAACAAAAGAATTCTTTATTTCTCAACTTTTTTCAAAACCTCAATGACCTTGAGGTCTAAAAATTACAGAATCATTCATAACATCTTTTAAAAGTTTCAGTATTGTTCAGATAAACTCCAGAAGTTATTTAAGTATCCTAATTTCTCAATGCACTTTTGAAATTTCAGAAAAAGAATGTATACTTGTCCCAGTCTGAGGGCAAACAAGATGGTGCTAACAGACAAACTTGTCCCAGCCTAACAAAAGGACAAAACAGGCTAACCAGAAATAAAACCAACTAGTATCATTCTTAGATTTATTACATCACAAACATTTCAAATATCTTTTATTGACAATTTCTACACATCAGGATCTCCTTGACAACAGTGCAATTTACAGGTTTATCAAGTATTTTGATCCAAACTTTTCAGAGTTTAAAATTTTCAGTCATGAACAATTGTTATTACACACAAGATTCTAATAATTTAAAGAATAAAAATGATTAATTACTGTTCAAAGTTTCTGAATACGTGTAATGCCAAGGAGATGTAAGCTGACCATCACATCTAAATTATCAGACCATTGCAGATACCTGAAGAGGAAAGAAACATTATTTCCCCAAATGTTTTTATGAATGAGAAATGTGTCTACTAATTCCACCTGTTTTAAAATTCACAGATAACAAAACACACACTTTTATAGGATGATTCTTTGAAATATTCCCATTAACATATGGCTTATTTATACGAATAAATAGTTTCATAAGAAAATGCACATACAGAATTTTTCATATGGTTAATTCTTGTGATAAAGACCAAAATGAAGCCATAATGTGTACTACATCTAAAATCATCCAAAGAACCTTCCACATGTAAATATTCTTTTAAGACATAAACGTGGGTATACTGATGCTTATGTATTATGTTTTAACATTCTCTTACAGATAAGGTTATACAGTATGTTTTAATCAAAAGGCAAATGGAGAATTTTAAATTAGATTTACAGTTAAAAGACAGAACATGCATTTCGAATGATTATTTGCTATGGTGGCAAATATGCCAAAACATTTTTTGAATAAAACATTCATAAGGACAAGACACCAAATTTTAAAATACATAAATCTCCTCAAAAAGTTATCTGAATTTAATGTTTCTCCATATGCATTTCTTAATTTCTCAAAGAGACTCAAATATCTAATGATATTACTTTTAGAAAATAATAAAAGAACCTATATTAGCACTTCAAATTTGAGAAACATATTCATTATCAGCTGCTTCTCTCAAAATGTTTTATATAAGCCATCAAAATATTTAGGGTAAATGGGGGAAGAAACATGGGGGCCCACTTGGAAAGTTCTTTTGTTTGTAGTTTTACAAGAGAGAACCTTACTTAAAATCTTAGGCTTACAGCACTATCATAAGTTGCAACATGTTACAAGTGTTTAAAATGAAATCTAACTAGACATAATAAAATGGGTAAGTCATGTAACTCCATTAAAATAATTTTATAACGCATCTCATATTTACAGAGAAAATAAAAATGATTATCAGTATTAAACACAATACATTTGGCAAAGCAATAATTTAATATATAATTGGATAAACGCACAAACCACCCCCACTGAAATACTTAGTAATTCTTCAGTACAAGTGCACTTAATCACACTAATATATGCATAGTGCACAATATTCTCCATGCCTAAAATATTTTTTGACACGGATCAGTCTCGTGTGGCAAATTGTCGTTTTGCCTCTAACTTGGGACACACACAGAATCCTATTTAATTACTATTAAAAAAATGAAAAGAAATTAATTGCCTCCTGAAATTTTTAATGTTAACCAGTACGAAAGCTTTCTGAAAATATTGACACCTATAATGTGAGATATCTTATGATAAGTATATGAACAAATTTTGAAGAGTAATTTTTCAAGCTCCCTAAAGTTATACATTATAGGAAGTTTTGAGGATAATCCAGTTTGCAACAATAGCTTTAAAATTAAAACATCTTGTATGCAGTGTGCAGGTTTAAAATTAATCTTCTTCTATACATACACATTAACAAATAACAGAATCAATTCTGGAACAACTGAAGATACCCCAAAATTAAATAGTTTTAATGGAAAACTAATTCATGAATTCATTCACTGTGTAGGGTAACTACGTTAGTACTAGGATTTATCAATTAAAACAATATATAATACCAGAACAATAAAGAAATTCCGCACAGTGATGGGCAAATATCCAAATTGTGCATGCAGATTTAATTTTTCAATGCAGGAATTTAAAATTATCACAACGCTAATATATTTTTGATTCATAAATGTAATGAAACAGTTTATGAAAACTTTCATAACCAGTATTTTCTAAAAGCATGCCTTAACCCAACAAAATACACATGGCATTGAGATTACCTAAATACATTTTTAACTTCATTTTCACATTTTTGCTATTTTCAGCTATTTTTTAACACACAAGTAAAAATTTAACAATAAATCTATTTCTTAAAACTAAGCACGGATATTTTCATACATTTTAAACATTACCAAAGAGACAAGTAGTGGGCCCCCTCAGAGGATATAAATTATATATCATTGAAGTTTGGTTTTTTTTACATTTCACAACTATAGTTATTTTTAATGTGGGTGTTTGGGAAGATATTTTGTAATTAAAATATTCCCAAATGATGTCACACCTATTGTGTAGATTTTTTTCAAGTCGAATACTTCAGGAAAGAAAATTTCCTTATTTCTTTGATTTTCGCTTAAGAAGTAATGCATTATGATTCCTTTAGTCTGAGCGAAATAAAACTATGGAATCAACTATCCATTTACAATCAGCTAAAACCAGGGAACTAATCTGCAGTAGTATATTTGATAAATGTCATGTCAGCAAAATTTGTATGTACTGGTATAGAATAATCATTAGTAACACCTTGTTTTTGACCTAGAATTTGACCATGTACCAGTTTTTAAGTTAGATGCATTTCATATATTTGCAACATCAGTTTTCATCCAGGTAGAAATATAAGCTTTGGAGAAGCATAAGCTTGCACAGCTCATGCAATCTACAAAATGTAGCCAAGTCTGTTCACTTATTGGGTAAATTTTTCATCATTTAGAGGAAATAAATTAAATATGATCCAATTCTCATTCTAGAAATTTCTCTGTATACACTTGGGATTTCACACATACGATACCAACTCGGCTTCTTAGCATGAAAATTTTTCCCTAACTAAGCACACATCCCTCATTTATGTCAATGTTCTATAAAAATTCCTTTTCATTTCCCCCCAAAAGAAGGTAAATGTGCAGCTTAATTCATCCTTCAAAAATTTGTGGACATATACAAATAGAATGAACCACCATGTTCATATTCAGTTCTGAAGAACTTGAGTTATGTCAGAAACTTTTCTCCAATTTCATGTAACATAGTTAGAAAAAGAAGGATTTCAAACCATTTCATGTTTTGTGATGTATCCATTCGAATGCCAACATATACTTTCCAATCTTTACTTGCAATACATTTCACCTTAAGAGCCACGACTAATTGAGGAATAAAAGAATCCACAACAATATTCTTCATATACAAAAAAATGTTAACTCTGCTATATAAATTAACTTTACTCACTAACCAACAAATAAAAATATTCATCAACAGCTCTTGTTCATTCCTCAATAAATCATGTTTCATATAAGATCAGATACCAACCAAATCCATCTGCATGAAATTGACCACTTTTTCTTTTTTAAATAAGACACAGTATTAATACAATTGTTTATCTTCGTAACAACATAACAAATATATAAAAATAGACTTCATATTTTGTCATATCCTCTCAGTCTATAATCATAAATGGTTTTTGTACGCACAGTTTGGTCTTGTTGCTTCATTTTCTTGTGATGCCACTCTCTTCACAATAGCACAACTTTGTGTCTATACTTAGGAGAAGCACCTTTTAGTCTCACTATCCGTAAAAAGTTTCTGCCCTTTCTTGTATTAAGAATCCTTGAACTATCATTGCTCTCACTAGTCTTGAACAGAAAATACATATTTCTATTCTGGTACACCTAGCACCACTCAAGTCCAGTTTTATGTAGACAAAAATCATTCCATAGAGTTAACTCTTCCAAGTTTTCATTCAAACAATTATTAGAACATCTGTTAAATTTTATTATCCAGCATTGGAAAAAGAAAAACTTTTTCATATAGATATTTATTTTAGACACTAAGTCATGTTCACTCAGAACAAACCCCTTGCTTGTAAGCATAATTCCATACAGGGTAAAGCATCAAGTAAAGAAAACACACATAAATGAAGTTCTATTGAAAATCTATAGATAGAACAACAATTTCAATTTCATACATACATTTGAAACTTGTATTTTTTTTCTTAGATTTTCAATTTAAAATAACCAATACAGGTAAACTAAATATTTCAACAATTATATTTCCTCACAAGAAGAAGTTTGTATTTCTTTTTTACAGAAACTTCATGATTCTAAAATAACCACCACATGCACATACTTGAACAATTCTACTAGACATTAAAAAATGAAATGAGGAAAGGAATTTAATAAGATTAATGAACATTCAAAGGATTTGGTGTGTTATCAAAGTATGAGTGTCAGAATTAGAAGATTAAGAAAAACTTCTAGTTTTCATAAATNTATATATATATATATATATATATATATATATATATATATATATATATATATATATATATATTAGTCAAGTAGTAGTTTTCAAAAAAATAAAATTACATGAAGAGCTCAAAATGGAATATTTTTCTACTTCTTTGTCCTTCTGGTTTAATTTTCAATTGCTGTCAAAACAGCCGGACCATCTCCCTGGCCCTTATGTCCAACACCATCAATAATAGCTATAGGAACATCAGAGGTGGGTGCAGCCCGTAAAGTAGGACTAGAAGAACACAACTTATCTGAATGCTTCATGTGCTCACTAGATGGGGAAGCATCATCAAATTGGCCGACAATAGTAGCATCTTTTCGATGACTCATGTTATCATCTCCACCTCCACTGATGTCACTGTTAAGGAGGGCAGAGGCTGAGAGAATATTCCTGAGAACATATCAGACAAATAGAGGCATCGTTAACAAAAAAAGTAACTAAAATTATATACACAATGAAAGTGGAATTGTACATTTACAATACTCTAGCTGTCAATGCTGAAGTTAATAAAGTCTTCTTGAGCACACATCAAGATATCAAGTCTCTTTATGAAGAGACTTCTATTATTAGAATCTCAACAACAATTAACATCCATTATATAATCAAATGAAATAAATAATTTAAGACTGATGGATGAACAGTATATACTTTGTCATTAAACGCTCACAATTAGTCTTCAGCCATTCCAAAGAAAAATTCAACTCCCAGATATCACACAAGATTCTCTGCATTCAAGGAAATCAATTATTAGAATTAGGTTATTTTAATCCCTAATTTTTTCTCAAAATTATAATAATAATATTATTATTGTTATTCAAAAGTTAACAGCGATGTTGGGAATTATACTTACCCTTCATTCCCTTCAACTGTCATCCCTCTGCCTTTAGATTCTCTCCTCTCTGTTTCTCGGTGGTTGTTCACTTTTTTATTGGTTGTGTTTTTTTTCTTATTGTTTACCTTCAAATACAACATTGAAGTTAGGGACAAGTAAATTAAAGCAATGGAACAATTCAATGAGGGTAGGTGCAACATAGGAATGTAGTTGTTGGAATTTGTACGGAAAGTTATGGTATATAGAAAAAATAATAAACAAAAACTTATAACTATCAAGTGAAAGAGATATCCAATTTCCTCAGTTTAAATAAATTCTAGTTTATTGCATTGCAACAGTTTCCTGAACCTTACATATATTTAACATCTTACAAGATAATTACTGTTTTGGCCTGAATAAGAAGAGTAGAGTGAAAATGAAAACTGGGCTAGGTGTCGAAAACTTAAGTTTGGAGAATAAGAGTTTAACCCTGCATTGCGCGCATGGGTCGTGTCTGGACTGCCCTCTGAACATTGTTACTCTAAAAAACTACATGCATTGAAATTAAGCCACAAGGGTCTGTGTATTCTTCAGGTACACCTTCACCCATGGGCTCTAATGACCTCGATGTTGACAAGCCCTAAAGCCCCATTAAAAAAATTAAAATAATAATACACCTTCACCTACCAGTTGGTACAGTTACAGCATTTCCATGACTGACTTGTTGTGTGCAAGAGCTGCTAGAGCAGTACTAACACTGCCGTGCATCTACTTACAACAATCAATTCGAAGAAGTCAAATGAATCAAGCATATGCTGTATTCCGTTATATCACAGTCAGTTCAACATTTTAATTCATTTAATTTTGTTATAATGCATATTTGTCTTAAATTCATTGTATATATTTCTCTAATTATTATTGTTTTCCTCTAATTATTATTGAATAGTCATTATCATTGTTTTCCGTACAGGTCTCAATCATTGAATACATCTGATGAAATTCTTCAAGGTTTTTCAGAGAATTGGAGTACGATAATGACTTAGGCGGCTTTGATTGAGATGGCGATATACATTACTAGACTATTAGAATAGAATTAGATGACCAAGGTAGTGATTATGGTCAGTCAATCAGAAATCATTTGTCTAATTTTGTACTATCCTTATAAAACAGTGAAAGCGAATAAAATTATTTTTGCTGATTATTTTAATATAAATTTTAAAATAAAAAATAATTAATCTTTGCCCACTTATTTATAAATGAAAACAAGATAGAAAATTTTTTCTTTGTGCATTATTTTCTACTACTTTCATACAGTCATCACAACTCATTATATTTCCATTAATTTTAGATATTTTTCTGGCTACTTTTAAATAAAAAGGTTATAACATTATTTTTTAAATTTGTTTCTGAATAAATCTTGCCCATTGATGTGATCTTGATTAGCTGATGGTTTAATTTTTGTTTTTTACTTTTGTGTCTATGTGAACTGTGTCTTATACTTGTTTTGTGTTTAATAAAACCAACATCATGGTTTTCCTTTTGTTCGTATTTTGTATCAATTTACCAAACACAGAATGCAAAGCTTATTGAAACCGGAGCTTTTTGATGTTGAGCCAGAAGCTGATAATGCAGAAGAACACTGGATCCATTGGTATCAAACATTCACTAATTTTGTGGAGGAATGCAAACTAAGATATAAACGAAAAGGTAAAATTACGCTACTAGTGAATTATGTCAGGTCCCTCTGTCTACAAAAACTTTTCTAACGCCATAACATTTGATGAAGCAGTGGAAACATTGAAAGAACTTTACATTTGCCCTAAAAATGAGATTTATGCCCAACATCTGCTCGTTACCCATTGTCAAAAATCAGGTGAGTCAGTTGACAAGTATTTACAAGCTTTGAAAGGACTTTACTGCTGTTACAAGTGATCAAAATCAAAATGACTACATTTGTGATGCATTCATAAGGGGTCTACTCTCTATGAATATCTGGCAAAGATTGTTGGAAAACAAAACATTAACATTGTCTGAGGCTTTTGAGAAAGCAAGAAGTCTTTAACTCGCTCAAACTCAATCCAAATACTACAGTAAATCATTCCATACTATAAACTGTGCAAAATTGGAAGATCATTCATCTGATGCAGAATCAGTAAAATGTACAGATTCTTTATATTTAAAAAAGCCTGTAGTTTCTGCTGCCTCACACCATTGTCATTTTTGTAGATCTTCAAAACACCATTCCCGAGATAAATGTCCAGCATATAATGTAGTTTGTAGAAAATGTGAAAAATAAATGGACATTTCAGTAATGGCGATCCGGACATAAAAGTTCTCCTGACAAAGTAACTTATAAGTCTACAAAGCCTACTTGTGCTGCCTCTCCTCCTGCTCTCTCTCAGACTACTATCACAACTGAAGTTAATGGAGTTAAAACTGATGCTCTTGTGGAAACTGGAAGCTCTGAGACATTCATTAGTAAAATACTTGTTGAAGGGAGAAAAATCAAGGTCGATCCTACCAATGTTAGCATCTCTATGGCTTCCACTTCTTATCAGCCCTTTGTTACAGGTGACTGCCTCGTCAATTTTAATATTCAAAGGCATGATTACTCTAAAGTAAAAATACTTGTGCTTGAAGATTTGTGCACTGATGTGGTTTTAGGACATGACATCTTTAAGGAACATTCCAGCATTGAAGTTTTGTTTGGGGGCCACAAACCTCCACTAAAAGTGTGTGGCCTTTCATCTGCTAAAAGAGAACCAGTAAGGTTGTTTGAAACTTGACACCTGACTGTAAGCCAATAACTGTAAAATCACGCCGACATTTTGAAGAAGATTCAAAATTCATTAACGAAGAAATTAAGTGAAGGTGTAATATAGCCTAGTTCTTCATCATGGCAGGCTCAGGTACTTGTGGTTAAAGAAGACAATGAAAAAGCAAATGTGTATTGATAACTCACAAACAATCAATCTTTTAACTATGCTTGATGCTTATATGCTGCACTGCATTGAGGATGTGATCAACCACGTTAGGTCCTATACCTAACCTGAACCAAAACAGATATATCTAAATTGTTGTCGACAAATACTCTCGCTAACCTTTTGCTTTCCTATGTCAGGACATGACTGTCTACAATTATCAAGAAACTGCAAGAACTCTTCAGCCTCTGGTATGCCTGTCATTATCCATTCAGACCGAGGAACTTCTCTGATTTCCCAAGAACTGAAGGAATTTTTAGAAATGCATGGAATAGCTTCCCGTCACTCTTCAGCATATAATACAAAAGGAAACGATAAAGTAGATAAATACAATATATTCAATAAGGTCTCTTCAATGTACATTTACGAAAACTACACCTCATGAGCTGATGTTCAAACACTCCAGAATATCTCACTATGGAAATTCTGTCCCATCCTGGCTCTCCCTATCTGGACCAGTTTTACTAAGAAGCCAAGCGTTCAAGCAAATATGATCCATTCGTGGAAGAAGAAGAAGAGGAGGAGAAAGAAGAAGAGGAGGAGGAGGAGGAGAAAGAAGAAGAGGAGGAGGAGGAGGAGAAAGAAGAAGAGGAAGAGGAGGAGGAGGAGAAAGAAGAGGAGGAAGAAGAGGAGGAGGAAGAAGAGGAGGAAGAAGAGGAGGAGGAAGAAGAGGAGGAGGAGGAGGAAGAAGAGGAGGAGGAGGAGGAAGAAGAGGAGGAGGAGGAAGAAGAAGAGGAGGAGGAGGAAGAAGAAGAGGAGGAGGAGGAAGAAGAGGAGGAGGAGGAAGAAGAAGAGGAGGAGGAGGAAGAAGAAGAGGAGGAGGAGGAAGAAGAGGAGGAGGAGGAAGAAGAAGAGGAGGAGGAGGAAGAACTTATTCAAACCAACACATCAGATTTGCAGAGCAAGCAGTTTCTGTGAGATATTTAGCTCCAGCACCTGAACCAGAAGAAAAAAAATCTGGACATTCTATTACCATCGATGACCTCTGATCAACCTTCAAGGGTGGAGTGAACAGAAGCCGTCACTCCTCCACAGGAAGAGCTTACACCACCCCAGAGTGACAATCCTTGATCTCAACGCTCTCGTCATCCACCAGTTTATATACAGAACTATGAGATTTTTTTAAGTTGTGGAGAATGATGTGGTATCGATTAGCTGATTTGTGTTTTGTTTACTTTCGTCTCCATGTAAACTGTGTCTTATAAGTCGTTTTGTGTTTAATAAAACCTATGTCTAGGTTTTCCTTATGTTCGTATTTCGTATCACCTATGTTCGGTGAAAAACTCTCAAAATCATTGAAAAATGTTGGGCTGTCCAAACACTGCCCCACACTCTCTCATGTCATGGAAAGAGGTGCGCACGGTGAAGGGTGAAAATGAATACTGTATATATTTCTGTCAGTAAAATTCTTAATATAATAGGGTGACTAGTATTTTTTTTATAACAAATTTTCCACAGAATATTTTAAATTTTTTTCTGACTTTTTTGAAAATCATTGCAAATTAGTTTTCAAAAAACCCACAGAACACATTATAATAATATTTGGAATTAGTTTGTTAATTGTAACAATTTTTGAAATTGGAACAAAATTAATACAAAAGGAGCAAAAGAAAAAGTTTGTTTGTTTATTTATTTGTGTTTATTTACTTATTTTTATTTGGCTTACCTGCTGCAGGACAAACATAGTTAACAACTAAGTGTGGTGTTTTTACTTTAGTGGAACTTTTGATGAGAATATATTTGAATAGTTTAGAAAGTTATAAAACTTCTTATGAAAATGTTATAATTAATAAATTGACAGTAGTGTGCGACACTTTTTGTATGAACAAAGATAAAATTTATGTACAAGCTAAAACTAAGACAAACAGCAATGAATTGGATATAGTAACAAATAATTGGAAATATTTGTTTAAATTGTTCTCATTCTCCATGCGATACCGGTTACAGTAAGTTACTTGAAACATAACGTTAAATATTTATGTTAAAATTTATGTTACATATGTTAAAAATTGAATTACTTCAGATTTAATTATCATGCCTGTCATTGAGCTAAAATACTGATAATTTTTCTTTTTGTGACCCTTTTGTACTGGAACATAGATTTTGTTACAAGTTTTTGATAAGTTTGTTTGATGAAGTGAAATGTCATAGCAGTAAAAAATTTCATTTGAAACATTTAGATATTTTAAATAGTGGTTGGTTCTGTGACATTTATGAATGGTTGTGGAAAAATTTAACACAATTTGCAGTTTCTCTGATTTTGTACAAATTTTCCTGACTTTTCCAGATTCTGGCCACTCTGTAAAATAAATAATTATGTTGTAGAAGGAAAATTTGCTACAATTTACAATTGATTGAGAACTTTTTTTTTTTAAGTTAAAAGTTTCAGAAAAAAGGTATGTCTACATGCCTGAAAATTAAAGAGTATGCTAAACATCAGTTCCGACACAAAATCAAAGTAATGCGCAGAGTAAGTAAATATCAGGTTTTGTGTTAAATTTGAAAGTAGGAAGTGTGGTTACTTCTAATTAAATTAGGTTAGACTGAAAGTAAGATTTGTTAAAAAGTTTATGTAATCAGTTTTGTGGGGTAAAGAAGTTGCTTCTCGCAACCAGTTATGGCTGAATTCCTTGTGTGTTTAAAAAGTTATGCATAGTCTTCCTTAAGTCTATTCGTACTTCATTAATAAACATATTTATGCATGTATTGAAGTTAAACACTACAAACCAGGGCCAAAGTATATCATATGGTCCAAAGAGGGTTCGAAAAAATGATTAATGTCATAATACTACAAATATTATTACAGTTCCGAAAATATAAGCCGTATTCTTCGCTCTTCATATTTACGATTGTTATAAAGAAATATTGTTCCACACTATTTTCTTCTCTCCGCCACCGTTTATGTTAGTATGTTAGGGGTACGTTAATTATAATATGGCTCGCGACAGCGAGCCATGAACAATTATAAACAATCAACGATGTTAGGTTTGTTAGACCCGGCGATTTAGTTTTAAGAAAATATGTTGTATGTGTGAAGATGGAGGCGATGGTGGAGGTAGCAGCACTTGCGGAAGGATATACGAAGAATAAGGTTATTTTTCTACGGCGTTGGACCGTAAGGTAGATTTGGTCCCAAACCAGCAGATGTAAAATTGATAGAAGTAATGTGGTAATTTGGTGATAGGTGTCGATTCTCATAATTTAGAATTCCAGGGTTCTGCTATGATGTCACCCTTGGGTAGCGCCCTCTAGATGCTGGTCTAAGGTTACCCAGGCTTGGAGTATTTAGTTATAAAGTATCAAAAGCTCTATATAGCAATAGTTTTACACTTGTAAATGTGAAATCAAAGGTAAATGATTCCTCCTTTTTTTAGCACAGAAGCACCTTTCTCAATTGAAAAATGATGGATAAATAGTGATTTTGAGTTCTACCCCCGGAATGACTTATTGCACGAAAATCTGTCTAAAAAATTAAATATCCTAAGGAAGTATTGTCTTTCACAAATACTTGGTCATATCCCCACAAAGCAGTGCATGGAGAATTGAAAGATATGTTTTTCGGAGTATTGTACAGAAACTGAATAGGGTCCATTGTATAAATTTTTATCAAACCTAAAATTTAGTGTACGAGCTAAAGCAAAAAAACATACATTTTTGAAGCTCTGGGAAGCGACAACAGCTTGTAGACGTCCTCGCTCAAATGCAATGCTAACAATGCGCACACAGGGAATATTTTACATAATATGCACTGGATACCCGGTCACACCAAAACACAAGTTTTTCGATTGAAAATCATGTTGAAGCTGTTGTTTTATTGTGTATATACCTAAATGATGCATAGGTTCTTTGAGGTCGTAATAGGCCAGAAGCATCATTTCTTTATTTTTTAAAAAAAGAGAGAGAGAGATTAAGAAATTGTAATTTTGAAAACTACTCCCTGATCGGAGAGCTTATATCTCGTGATCCACTGGACTTTCCTCAAAAATGGGAGAGAATTAAACAAAACTACATTCTACACCTAATTGCCGAATTTCATAACTTTAGCAAAAATAGGGGAAATATTTCATAATTTCAGTGTACTATGTTACCAACTTCAAATATTCCTAACTAATGCAAAGAATACCCCGGTGACAGTTTTGCCCAAACAATACTGAAGCTCGGATATTATTTCAAATGTTGGGTGTCATCACTGAGCATCATTTTCTGGTGGTCAATCACCTCTCAAGCACATTTCTTAGCAGTGACCTAAATAATATTCAGTAAGTCAAACTCACTTGATTCCTCTTTCCCCGGCCAACAGCAGAAGCTAATTTTCCACCTCTAGTATGGAATGTAGGGCGAGCTCCGACAGGAAGAGTTGTCATTTGGTAGGGCGGAACCCCACTGTTCTGGCGATAATTCTTCAAGCCACCAACAGATGTAACCTGGAAGTATGCTTCTGATAAAAAAACACCAAACATTTGTTGATGTAAAAGCAAACATGTCCCCATGGCCCAACTAGTTTAAGGACGTTCTGCCGACAGAATTAAATATTTTAAACATTTTAAAATTTGTATGTGGACACAATAATATATGTTTTTATCAATTCTAGCATTTAAAACACTCCTAACAGATCATTTTTGTGAGATATTCACTATTCAACAAATAGGTCTCTTATGAGAACTCATTTTCGAAATAAATTACTTTCCAAATACAATAAAAAGGAGACTTCTTTTTAAAAAATGTAGTCAGAAGTCAATATTAATTTTTGAAATAAACTTGAAGAATTCCTGGTGACCTCTATGAAAGAGATATTCAACTTCTTGCAGTGTCTTGACTGCGGTTGACCGGGAGAGCTGACTGCCAATGTCATGTGAATTATTCGGTAACACTGCTCTCGCTACTACGGCAATAGACATTCCATGACAAGTGCTACAATAACCTAGGAAGAACACACATCTTACTTCAAAAATATAAGTTTGGTTGGTAAAAGTTTATTGCAAGTAAGTGTTTAAATGCCACTATTTCTTACTAAAGAGATATTAGGAAACTTTTTAACCTGAAAGACAAAATGTTTTTAATATCCTCTGAAACATAACTCAATAAATCAATCATTATCTGCACTATTTTGAACTGAAGAGAATTATCATTTTTGGAGTGTGATAAAAATTTATTCATTTTGTTTTAAATCTGTAGTCGTTTTTTTATTACAACTAATAACACTTGATATGCAAGATATAGATATTATTTCAATGAAACCAACTAAATAGCTCACAGTGACAGGTAGCTTAGAATCAAACGAGTCTGGAGGCTGACTATTTTTATAAATAACTATTTTCTACAAATAAATCATTATAACTTTTTATTATTATTATTCATAAAACTATCACTCAAAGTAATATAAATATCAACAAAAACGATAATTAGACTTCTCCATAATTAAACTAACATTACCAGGCTGAACAACCAACCTTAAATACCTTTTATTTGATGAGTTTCTTTACTACTCTATGGGCATTAAATACATCGTGAAACAAACGAATACCCTTAAAAATTACATAAATGAAATAACAATAAACATGATAATGTACTACAAATTACTGATGTGATGAATTAGAAAAGCATCTTGCTCAAGTATAGTATTAGGAAAGATGGGAATACCAAAGACGGGATAAATCTAAATGAAGCCACCATGAATAATGTAGTATAGTTAATGCAGTAATGCAAGAAATTGATACATTTCAATGTGTATTGTAGATACATAAAGTTGGAAGACCTAAGCAGTAATAAAGAATGAGAATGAAAAATCTGGGGATGTTGAGAGAGAAGAGGAAGAAAAAGGGGGGAGGGAGAGAGAGAAAAGAGGAGGAAGAAGAGGTGAGTTTGTTCATAATGACAAAATTTTTATGGAATAATGACAATATGAATTTTGTACTCTTAAACTAACATCAGTGACTCTAAAGTAACTTATAGAAGTACACTAAGTATTTTATTCAAATAGTGGAACAATCATTTTTAGTAAAAACAAAATTGGTTAAACTCTCAATAAATTATACTTTTTTGTGACACTCCCTCCTGCCCATCTTTCCACCCACAAACAACAACAACAACAAACAAGGTAAGCAAACAGTATCAATAACAATAAATGACTGACTTACCAAACTTCAATAGAATATATTGTTAATTGCAAATTGAGCAAAATCCATGGGATTCTAGGACAGGAAGTTCCTCATATAGTGAATAAGTGAAAAAGACTTGATGTAAGGATTTGAGGATGTCGAAATTAACATTCAATGGAGTCAACCACAACTAAATGAATGTTTTATTCTTTTACTTTTGCACCATTGTGCAAGTCAAACCTTGAAAAGCAAGGAATGATTGAATAAGTGGTGCTGCACATTAAAAATCTAACTCATTGTTCAGATATTTGTCATAATAATCTAGAATGGAAAATAACCATTAAGATCAAGTTGTTAATCTCTACACAAATTCATCAAATATGAAGTCATGTAACCATTATTATCTCTAGATTTCATAATTTCTTTACAACAAAGGGAGAAAATATTATTTCTGAAATTGATAATAATCTTTGTTAATAAGCGTTTCAAATATTCCTGTTTTCTGTACGGGCCACTCTACCTCAATTGTACCACACCCCAACACCTGCCATCAAATTTTGATAATATGGTGTACTACAACTATTTATTTCTTAATAACTAATGCTACAATCTTTGAAAATTTTTACATTAAAATGAGAAATTAAATCTGTTAAAAGGGACTTACACAATAAGATTAAATATGAATTAGACTGACAAATGTGTTTGAAAATGTGTAAGGATGTGAGAGACTTAACTGTCTTAACTTAGTTACTTGGTAACAAATCCGAGTATTGAATCAAAAACCAGAAATAAATAATCCTTTTTCATACCTTAGTATAAAACCAACCACAGAAAAAGGACAAACTATTTAGCTCAGCATGATAAATTGAAAGGCGTTTCTATGTTGCTCATTGAGCAACATAGAAACGCCTTTCAATTTATCATGCTTTGATAATGTTGCTAAAGCTCCATAATTACCAAGTATTTAGCTTAGGTAATCCCTCACATTACACATGGCTTACGGCCCCTCATAGGGTAATATCAAGCTCAGATTTCCATTTATAGGTACATAATATTAGTATGTGTAAAAGAATCTGGAGAGTGCCATTTTTGCAGAGTTCAGTTTCAGTTTGGTCATTATAAACAGCATGATTAGTCATAATTGTTCTAAGCTTATTTATACAGACCACCCTACTGTCAACGCAGGAATTACGTAGACTCAAGTTTACACTTCCACTTCTTTTCAATACATATTGTAATGAAACGAACATCAAATTAAAGGGAAATATCTTCATATTTTACATTTTGTTTTTGTGTTATGCAAATTTAGTTTTTGAGAAAAAACTAAAAAAATGCCCGATTTTGCCATATTCTAAGTTAAGTGCTGGCACTTAATTTGGTTTCTACTATTATTATGTCAAAAATAATTGCATTAACTTCACATTATAATAAAGGGTAGATATACTCTACATAAACACTTTTGTCAAGTCACAGAAGCAATGACACACGGTCAAGGGAAACTAGAAAGGGTGTTAGGGAGACACTCCAGCCTAGCAGCCAGTGTGCACAGAAAAAATATGCCAACAAATATCTCATACCAAACCATCAATTGTGTTTCTTGGCTCAACACCATGAAATTTGTTGCAAAAATTGACCGATGGTGCCGACAATGCTTTGAACTGAATTTGTAAGTGCAAGATAACGAAAGCTCACAAAATTTACAAGAATAAAGAAAAGAAAAAAATGATGACAAGCGTTTATAAGAACTTATCTACCTAGTATTAAAATTTGCTGTTAATGCATTGAGTAGTTTTTGCATATTAGTAGTAGAAAGATAAGACTTAATTTAGAATACACACCGACAGTAGTGCCATGGCTAGTCCAAGCTAGTGGCAGCACATGCTAACGCAGTTCTCCCGGTGCTCAAAAATTCAAGCCAGTATTAATTTATATAACTGTTCAGTGAAAGTTTTGAAAAAAAATTATTTCACAATATTTTAACTGAACAGGTATGACAGTAGTTTAGAAATACACTAAAACCTCCCCCTTACGAACTCCTGCTAAATGAAAACTCCGATTAACGAAATGATGTCATTGGTCCCTACAAACTCCTATTATATAGCATTATGAAATACCTCTTTTCAACAAACTCCCACTCTGCAAAATCTCTTGATAAACAAAATGAAATTTCAGTCCAGACCTATAAAATTTACCTCTTGTTAACGAAATGTCCCAGGAAAAGTCTCTACGTATTAGTTTTCATGCAGGCGGACATTATCTTTTAATTACAGAGGCCTAATCAGAGAGATTGAATGAAAGAGTCAATCAGGAGCATCCTGTGTGAGTAACATCCCACTGTTCCCTCCACGTGGTTCTCTCACTCGATTGTCTGGAGTCTCTCTGTTAACTTGTTCCACTGTGCTACCTGTTTCACTTGTCCTTGCTTTTATTAAATTGATTTATTCTTTCAGTTTTCAGACCATTTTTAACTTCTTGTTACATTTAGACCCTGCATTTTTAATTGATTATTCTTTTGGCTTTCTGTGTTGACGTGCGCAACGTATTTGCCACTTCTTATGAGTCTACCCCATAGTGTTTTCTGCACGTGGTTATTTGGCAAAGAGCGTTTTATCTACACCAAATTACCATAGTGATTAGGTGATAAATTAGTTAAGTTACGAATCTGAGACTAATTTGCGATTATGTCCTTACTCAGTTGTTTTGGCATCAGAATATAGGAATTATTTATTTTGGCCCCTGGTTGACGTTATCCGCAAATCACCTCCGCTTCACGAACCTCCGTTGAGCGAATGGCAAAATTTTCGGTCCCTTGAGTTTCGTTATTGGGAGGTTCAACTGTAGTTCTAGGCAGCCAGTGTACTATTATATATTTCCTTTGGAATCCACAATTTACATATGCTGGTACTTAACTTGGTGTTGCGTTACTTGTGTTTCATATTCTCTATATTTGGCAAAATATTTGAAGTTTTCACAAATATCTCAAACATGCCTTTCACACAAGGACTAAACAAGCACATAACTCAATCATATGTTCACTTATACCAATGATAAATCAATGTGTCGACAGTGGGAGCAGCACATTTTTACTTCAATTTGTGCATGTATCAGTACATGTTGCATCAATATGAAGTTACGAAAAAATCACGGCAAACTATTGATATATAAGGCGCTGGTGGATGTTGATAATTCTTACTCCCCAAGGGATGCATTTGATATATTTCTTGAAGTCCAAAAACTGTTTTGTTATTCCAGTCCATAGAAATGTTGTCCATGGTTATAAAAATAAAAATTATAGAATAAGAAAGTCAAAAGTATAGGTTAACAATATCAACACATCTCGATCACGCACACATGCACGCTCTACTGAGAGAACTACGCTAACCAAGAGTGGACAGTTCATGCAAATATTTGCCTTATTCGAGTCCTTTAATGTGGAACTAAAAACCAACAAGACGACAGCTATAGGTGTTCATGTATTCACCACAATAGAGCAGATACAGCAAATACAGATTGGCTGTGTTTGGGCAAATATGAAACATACACAATGCCAAGTGAAGTGCTGGCATAAGAATAATAGACTTCAATAGTTGGAATATTTGGAAATTTCTGAATGGTCTAAACAATTTCATACACAGTTTGCAACTGCTTTTTTGACAATAAAGTTTACTTTACTGTATTCCCGGAAAATCCAAATAGACATTAGTTCCAATTAATTCAGACTTTCAGGATTCTACCATGCTTATACTAGTCTTTCAAGGCATTTCCGTTGCCTTCATTCACAGTGTACTACATTCTACACTTTATCTAATATGTCCCATAGGCAGTAGGGCGACTCGTGGAGAAAGGTATTCAGCATAGTGCTTCAAAGCTGACCATCTTTGAATAAGTGTCTCTAGTTACACTCAGTTGGATGCTTATTTTCTTTGTAATTGTTTTTAGTCAGCTTTTTAGTTGTAAGAGTGAACAAATATTTATTGCATAAACGTAACATTGAGTATGAATGATGTTGCTAAAATGTGGAGAGAACAACTTACTAAGGAGTATACATGCTAAGAAACTTTCTCTGGATAGATGCTCTTAGCACTAATATTGCAAACATTGTTACTCTAAAACATTACACTAAAGGGGACTTAAGAAAATTCCAGACATTCTTATATCTCTTAAAATTAACTGAAGGAGAAACACATTTCTATATCTATTTTAATATTATTACAATCCCTCCTTCCACTATAAAGTATTATTTAAATTTCAAACGTTATAGAACTGGCAATAAAAAAAATTATTTAATTCCAAGTGAGGCATGTTTGGACTACATTCTCCAATTTGTAATTCGTTTGGGTAAAGTATTAAATCTTTTTAAATTGTGTATGTGCATTAAATAGAAACTATTAGTCATAGAATGGAATAAATTATTAGATTTTGTGAAAGTGGGATGTGTCCTATCTGAATTGCCTTCAGACTTCCCCTATCCCGAAATTTGCACAGGTTCAACATGCTCAAAGTGTACTCATGTTACAATAATATCGGATAAACGTTATCGCTGCCTTTTGTGCTCAGGTAAGCAGCAACACTTCATGGAGGTAACTCAAAAAAGATGTAAAAATAGTGGAACTTATTATCATCCATCTTGTGTTAATCTAACATTACACAAATCTAGGTTACTATATTGCTTGTTGTGGTGTAAAAGCAAGTGATAATAAGAATAAATCAAACAAAAGTTTGCACAATAGCATTGGTGATAATGACTAGGATTATAATAAGTTGGATGAAAATTCAAAGTCTCTTTTCAACTTATTAAACAAGAAGTTAAATAAACATTGAGAGTAAACTTGATGGAGTACCTAATTCCATATCTGTGAAGTTTGCTGAACTTGAAGAAGTTGGCCTACATCAAGTTGATAACATTATATATTAAATAAAAGATGGATAATTACATGAAAATAATATTATTTATAATTTGAAGACTCCAAAGATGTTGCAAAAACGTTTTTAAATTTTTACAACTATTGTCTTAAGTGTGATGTTGATGAACAGCAGAATTAATGTCAAATGTCTGTCTTGGAAATAAACTTGCCAGTGGCAAATTTCG
The DNA here is from genome assembly GCA_002313205.1 of Laupala kohalensis. Taxonomy (NCBI): domain Eukaryota; kingdom Metazoa; phylum Arthropoda; class Insecta; order Orthoptera; family Trigonidiidae; genus Laupala; species Laupala kohalensis. The sequence goes on along the minus strand of NNCF01132404.1, from coordinate 15,611 downwards.
TCCTGTCAAGGTTACTTTACCCCATAAAGACCATGTTCACTGGGTTTTTTCACAGAAGTAAAATATTAATGATGTCTCACTTACAGGGCGATCAAAATTCCCCGACTTTTCTGCAACTTTCCCTGACCAATGAATTAATTTTCCCTGATTCTTATTCCACAACATGATCATGCATCCAAAAATTTCTTTAAGAAATCAGAAACAAACATTCTAGCAATGAAATCTAATAAAAATAAAGTAATTTCATAAAAGGAAATTATCAATAATTCATAAATCATTCTTCAATAGTAAAGCGTTATCATTAAAAAATTAGCACATTCATAAGAAATATAAACAAAATGAAGCTTGGTATTACACTGACTAAAGACTGATTTAAGAAGCCTTTAGCTCTGCCATCATTGAAAAGACACTGAACCAGTTTGAGAACGAATAGGTGGTTGTAGGCAGAATGGGTGAATCTATGCAAGCTGAACCCCGCACAGCAGACATATTACAATGCCACACTTTCGCCGCATCTCATTTCTATTCTTTCGTTATGCCGAGTACAATAATAGACGTGTAACATTCAGCAGAATGATAGGGTCATCTAAGTTATGATGCAATCATGAAATTTGTGGTCAGTGAAATGAATCTGCTAAAAGGAGGAAATAAGGGGTAGGATTGGAGTCACCGACCACAGTTACATGCTTCAATAGTCCTCACAAGTAGGGTTGCCATCAATAAAATCTCAAATCTAGGAAAGGAGACAGAAAATCCCAGATTTTGGAGGTAAAACCAGGATGTTACTACAAAAATTATTAATACCCTTCGTAATAATATGTTAAGTTTAACTTGTTATTACATACCATTAAGAATAATAAATAAAGACGTGCATTCACAGTAAGAAACAGTGGCTTTAAAACAGAATTTAATAGATACTTTTCTGTATTGGAAAGAAAATAAAAATCATGAAGTAAGTTCAATTCATAAACTGAAATTCTAATTATGTTTTTTATTGAAAACACAACAAATAACTGAAGTGTTAAGACTGTGTCAAGACAAGGTCTATCTATCACCATGTCATAAATCAGCTAAAAATATAAAATACAAATTATTACTATGGTAGTTAAGTATTGTCAATAAATCTTGTCAACTTTACCTGAGGTGGAATCATTCGAGAACGAGGAGCAGTGACAATGGGGCCTGAGTGAGGAGCTCCTCCTCCTCTACTACCATAATTAGGTCCCCATGATCCAACAACAACACCAGCTATTTCCAGCTGCCCTCCCCGAGTAGGTACTGAACGCCGAAGCAATCCTCTGGAGGCTCCATTTGCTGTGTACAAACCACACTTTCCTACAGGTATGCCCCGAGATTGAACCAAAGTACCACCAGCAGGCTGAACATTAGCAGGGGCCATACCTCCTGGAATACGCATACCTATAAGACAATAAAAGCAACCAGTCACATTCAAATTCATTTTAATCATTTTTCATTCATAAAATAAGTTAAAATTCTAAAAAAAAAAAAAACTAATGAAGTTGCTAATACTAAAACTTAATGAAATATTTAGTCAGATATATTCAGAAGAAAAGGTTAGAGTTATGTAATATATTTAAAAGATTAACAAAGATAAGGTGGCATATATGGTATCAAATACATGTTTTTCAAACATTTTTCATCATACATGGTCTTTGCTTCTCTTTAGCTAAGAAATTATTCTCCATACTAGTGCCACTAAATAAATTTTTCTTGCTAGTGGTACTTTTCTTGAAAAATTTTTCTTCAGTATGTCAGGCTATATAAGAACAAGGATGCACTTCAGTGACCCTTCAAAAATTACTCAAGATATTTCTTAAAATAAAGACATTGACTAACCACAAAGGTATTTGCAAGAACAGGAGTCATTAGAATGATGTTCTTTTACAATAACTAAAGAATTCATCCAACCAGAATTTTTAAATTTTTCACATAAGGCATATACTTCAAGCACCATTTTTCTACAAATTTATACATAAGTGAATATGGGCATGTATATATGTCCGTGTGTTTTCCATAGCTCGGGAATGCCTGGAGAAATATCAACTAAACTTGGTACATTAGTTGACTTGTTGCAAGCTGAGCACTCTACTATTAATTTCAAGTGCTTGCTGTGTACTATCCACCAAAAAGACATGGCCTCTGTCACTCTTACAACATAAAAAGAAAGATCTAACAATCTGCTCCTATTCCAAAGACACCCTTCTGAACCTTCTTATCTGCAGGCCTAGATGTACTACTTCTGCCTCGTTCACTTTTCACACCAACACCAAAAATGCTATTTATGCTATTTTTACTTCGAGTTTCATTTTGTTTTTCCTCTGTCTTGTCTCTTCATCCAGAGGCTGGGCTCACAGTGCCATCAAGTTGTCATTAAGAGATAGCTGCAGTGACAATTGAAAAGAAGCAGAGGTAGCAGTGTGTTTTCACGACACCTCTGGTGGGTAGGTCAGTCGACCAGCTAACATGTGGAAAGGGAGATGTTTTCAGTAATGTCTGACAGATAGATGATGTTCACAGAGAGATAGCAGCCTTATCAACTCCACCAACACAAAATGCGTCAACTCTGACTATTTGGCAACAGACAAAAAATACGATATTTGAGGTTTATTTCATATTATACTAGCTTTCACCCAAATAGTTATTTTAGGAGGAAAAATTAGAGAAAAAATTAAACTGAGTAAAATCAAAGTCTTTCTGAAGGGAAATGCTCATTCAAAATCCCATGTGAAATGGATGGCTCTGGTAAGAATAAACATAAGGATTTAAAAATCCAGTAAAGTGGTGCAGTTAATATTCTCCTCTGGGTATCGCCAGATTCTCACTTGTGTAAGNTTTTTTTTTTTTTTTTTTTTTTTCCTTGGGGCTTTAGGGCTCGTCAACATCAGAGGTCATTAGAGCCCAGTTGAGAGAAAGTGAGACAAGGTTTGTAAATAGAAAGTACTGGAAATTTTGTTGAATTATGATTGTCTTGCTTAGATTTTGGGGGAAATGCAATTGCTATCAGGACCATACAACGTCATTCTACAATAGTTTCAATCGGTTATCATTGAGTACAAGGAATTTGTGTTATGAAACTTATTCCTAGTTTTCTTTAACACGAATGTTTTTACTATACCAGAGCTGTGTTTGTTACTATTACTTTTCACGAAGCATAATGAGCGAGTTAATAAATTTAGAAGCTTATGTCATGCAAATGAGACATATTGAGAAACAATATACTAGTTATTAGCTTTATCATCCCTTTGGAGTGTTAAGAAGGTGAAATGTGTTTTTTAAAATTTAAACAGGTGTCCATTGGTAAATAATGATAGTAAACGTTTTAGTTTACTTATCATTGTTGAATCATGATACTATAAAGAGTTAGTGAAATTCCTGGTGGCTTTGGGGTAGAAAACATTAGGGTGCAATGAATGAGCAAGAAATATGTGAAAATTATTCCTGAAGTTCAATTACATTGTGCTCATTTTGCCTTGTTAGCATAAGTTTCCTTTTGGTATGATTCAGCTGATTCGAATATATTGATTGAAAATTTTGTTCTGAAACAGAAGATTATATTAACTAAATACTTTTTTTTTTTTTTGGAGGGGGGGGGCTTTAGGGCTCGTCAACTAAATACCCATCGTGGTATTGATAAACCTGACTGAGAGGAAGTCGGTAGCACATGTGAATATAAATCAACTTTATTACCCAAGAATGTTCTCCATATATGAATATGAAAAAATATCTCCATTTTCAAATCTGAGAAAATAATGTAAAAACAAGGCAAAATCTGATCATTTACAAAACGCCTAAAATGTTGAATCTTCAATAAAAAATAATAATGTAAAATAATTTGGAAAATTTATTAATTCCAGGAGAGTTAGTAGTGGACTACGAAATGTTATGAGTTGCAATGCCAATAGTTACTGAGGGAAATGATATTGTAAATTTATTTGCAGAATACCTTGAATCAGTGCATAAATGAGATGATACAAACATTAACATGTGGTTAATGTGGTCGCTGTCTGCCGGAACACATTATCTTAACACACATTAAATTGTGAGAGTGGTAGAGACAATTATCTTTTCAGTGAATACTTCACGGTAAGCATTCGAAATACCCAGAAACGCATTGAGCATTCTGCCAACTCAGATTGTGACAAGTCTACCAGACTGTGGTGTTAAAACATGTTAAAGCAATAAGAATGTTAAACATTTCTTTAAAGATGGACTCTTAACTGAACTGATAATTTAAATATCTTAGCATGAATATTTTCTACACCACCTTTTTTTTTATATCTTAGGGTACATATAATGTTCTGTATTTCTTGTGTACTACACAAATAATTTCTTCACAAACAAATTATTCAAAAATTTATAAAAATACACATTGTTGCATAATCAGTTATACTTTGTGCCTCCAATGCTAAGTTGTTTGGAGACAGCGAGGTATCATTTACTAAACAATGCTATAATCACATAACATATACCATTCTAAACAAAAGCAAGTTCCATAACCAATGAAAGAAATACAAATGTACCTGTCATTTGTGGAATAGGCGGGCGAGCAAATTGTACATTAAGACCTTCTGTAATTGCCTTACGCATCCTATCTACTTTAACAACATGATCTATATGATGGTCACACAGTTCCAGTAAGTTCTTAACAACTGATGTACGAGCCAATTTATGGTGAAACAACTTTCCATCAAAAAATAGCCAAGGACAGCACATAAGCCATGGAATAGGAGCCCCACAAGCATCATTTGCCATCAATGCTGTTTCAACACCTTGCATAAAAAGAGCAGCTAGCTGTACTCCCCGACTGGTAACCAAGGGTAACTAAAACAAATCAGAACAATATACCACATGCCAGCATACAACAAAGACGTACAAATCACAGGAAAAGTTAAAATATTGGCTAGCGTAAAAATTTAACCTATATTATATGTAATTTAACCTTCTCATTCCGTTTTGAAATAATATATTGACAATAATAAACTATACAAAATTAATAAAAAGAATATCATACTTAAAAATAATTAAAAATTAGATGTCACAATTAGCTGCAGACCAACACAACAACAAAAAACACACAACTATCACACCCAAACACACAGCCTCTGAAACATTGTGCAAAAAGAAAATCCTCCCAATAGCAATTGAAAGATTCCTCCACCTGTACAGGAAAAACTCAAGGTAGGAAAAAAAACGTTTTCCATTCTTTAAAGATTTTCTGATTTAAGCCACCATAGCTTTTATTTTCTGATTTAAGACACCATATTATACTAAAATGAAATATTGGCCTTGGTAATGACACCAATTTATTAAATGCAGAAAATTTATGAAATAATTTATTTCATATATAAAAAATCTTGATGGAATTTACAGGAAAAGAAAGAAACAAAGAGAAAAAGAAGAGATTTTTTTGTGGGGTTTTACAGCTTGTCGACATCTAGGTCATCAGAGCCCTAAAATTCTGTACAGGCAGGGAAAATGCAGCCACACACCAAGGAGAGCCAACATGACCCTCCCAACATGCAGGACCTGCTGAATGACTCAACCACACCCATCAAAAACCCTCCTGAATTACAATATATCAAAACATATCTCAAAAGATATTAAACATTGAGGAAAATGAAAGATATCCTAGCCCTCATAGTGTCGGGGTCGAAAAGAACAAGAGGTGACCAAGGAAGGTAAGGAAAGAGAAAGGAAGGAGCCTTGCACAAGTAAGTGGAAGTAATGCTAGACTCAGCTCGGGGCCCCGTGTTTGCCAAATACGTACTTACCAGATGTAAGTCCCCTGGAGGAAGAGGAAAATGAAAGATACCCTAGTGATCTCTGCTACACAAAAAGGAAACATCTCAATAAATTTCAACAATTTCATTTCTAATATCATAAAAAAATAAATCACACCAAGTCTCTTTTCCTTCTACACATTTTTACTGTCAGATCACAAGTAACGAGGATGTGAAATAATGCAATTGACATAAGATACTGATAACTGATTGACATAAGATACTAACGAACTGTCACCAATAAACAGTACACCCTAATTTTTTAATGGTCAAATTTTATATCACAATAGCGGTAGAAAAATTTAAAAAAGAATAAATTTATTGCCAAAAACAGGATTGAAAAGGAGAAACAAAAGTAGAAAACATTAATAAAAATTACAAAAGAATATAAAAAAGGGATTTGGATGCAGAAGGTTTAAAGTAGTAGAATAAGATGCAACACCCTCTGGGCAAGAAGTTGTCTGTTTAGAAGACATTAATAGATGAAAAACAACAACTTTGGATTCAAAACAAAGAAAATAATAGGAGTTAATACCTAAACAGGCAGTTAACATTATTGGTTCAGTCAGTATATTATGCAATATAATGAACCCTAACAAATACTTTACTTGTATACAAAATACTTTAAGATTTCCATAACAGGATGCAGGTGGATTAGAGAACTCAGAGAGGATTTGAAGGATATTGACCTTACACCAGAAGACACCATAGATAAGAGTAAATTAAAAAACAAATCAAGAATATCCACTTCACACTCACAAGAAACAAAGTCACAAACCGAATATTTTCAATACAAGACAGAGCTCGAAGATCAGAGCACATGAAAAAGTATTGGGAAGACCACAAGGCACAAACAGAGCCTTCAAAGAAGACTAGATAATGAACTGACTAAAGTGATCCTATGTGGTCAAAAAAGAGGAGGAGAACCAGACAAAAATATGCATTTGCAATGTACTACAATAGCCTTCATCTCAGTTACCAGTGCATGGGTAGGAATGAGTGGCAATTATGAGTCAGAACATTTTTTAAATGAAAGTTTTACCTGCAGTTCCTGTAAGTAGTGAGCATTCATCAGTTCAGGAGAAAATGCTTGAGCTATAAAAGCATCTAATTCTGGTTTCCGAAGAATCCTCTTATCTGAAAACGATATCATATACCTGCCAAAATAGCAAAAAATATTATTGTTCTTCAATTCATGCAAGAATTATCACCTAAATACATGAAAGGAACTAAAACATTACTACACACACAACTAACAAAAAAATTAACACAAATAGAAAGAACACTTAGCTCATAATCCAGAGATAACTATAATTCATTTATTTATTTACTTCACAATTTTAACCGAGAGTGCAGTCCACTATAAGAGACAAGACAAGTGCATAGAGGGAAAAGATTTTATTTGGAATTTTTTACTTCATCTCAAGTCCGGCAACCTATTCCAGACTCTTCTTATGATATGTGCAGAAGAAAAGAGAAGAGAGGAGAAGAAAAAAACAATTTATAGAAGTGTGCTGTTCATAACTACTTTCACAACTACAGCAGTGTTTCAGTAACTAATACCCCCCTCCCCAAAGCAAGTTGATTTAATAAGTTTAATTATTTGGATATCAGGGGGGAAAATCTCACTGAGTTTTACTTTGATTATTCAGGTTTACAGCGGTAATTTATTGTTCTTCAGATAATGTATCCTTCACAAGGATATTAAGATGTATTTTCTTTATAATTACATGTACCATTTTCATTTTTGTTTTAATTAAGAGTTAAACTGGAAGCCCTGTTCTGTAACACTCGGTTGGGGTTGTACAAATTTGGAACAAGTTATTTGACATCGCATTTTGATGCAGAACTGAGCTGCAATACTCTGAAAGTAACAGAGGGGTCTCTAAGTTTAGTTCATCCACCAAATTCTTGATTAATTTACTGAAACCTCGATAAGGGCGTGTGCGCACGACAACAGCATGACTAGACAGTACTTAGCCGCTGAGGCATCGCTGGTCGCCAAATGAAAACGTAATTCTGTTTAACACTTATTTGTGGTTACATACCAAGTTTTAAATGTTTAAATTCATTGGTCATGTGATCACGGCATTTTCCTGAAGGTGACAGTATAAATTTTATTCCTTAAAAACGTGCCTGGTCTTTTTTGGCAATGTTTTCGACAAATGTTAATAACATTGCTAATATCGTTATATTTTGGATGTAGAAGCTTCAAATTTTTCAATGTTGTCTCAAACACAATAGTTAACATTAGCTGAATAAGAATTATTTTTAGTTTACTGTATATAAATTAGTAAAGTCGACATATCGGGAAAAAGCTGTGAAAATTTCGCGTTTTTTGAAACATTTCTGCTATTTCAAAAGTATTATTCATTCATAGAACTATTTTTTTTCTTTATATATATGTACAAGAACACGACAAATTTTATGGTGTTAATTATTTTTTTCTATGATTTTTTTGTGCCTTCTGCAGCAGTTCAAACTGAGGGGTCTATAATAAAAAATCCGATAGTAGTTATGGTGTATGTGTTTTCACAAGTCGGTTGGGTGGTAGTGTGCATAGTTGTATTTTTGTTCTACTGCTGTTTTTTCTGATTAGTTGAAATTTGTAAATCAATCATAGAGAACAAAGTACTGTATTAAATCAACCATACATTTATCAATTTAATCAGTTTACATGTCCAGTAAATTAGAACCCAATTTGATGTTAGTAGTACAGCAACTGGAAACAAATTGTCTGTAAAATAAACTGTAAAAAACAGGGCTTAATTTCTGAAATAAGGAACATAACTGTGCACAACTGGTTCAACAGCATTGAATTACGCAAAATGTTGCAGAAACAATACAAATATTCTCTTTCCCAAACAAAATTCATGAAGTACATAGGAAGCCAGCGGACATCTCTGTATGGGTTCACAAAATACTCTAAATGTGTTCTTGGAAAACTAAATATTATAGCAGAAAATCCAACACATTGTTGTCATTAAAGCATAGAAGTATTATGCAAAATTGCAAATGAATTTTGATCAATTACATGGAAAAATTAAAATTATTCAGTTGTTTGTGAAAATCATCAACATATATTGAGTAATACTAACATCTTTGTGTTCCAGATAATTATTAAAATCCAATTAATTATTGATGTATTACAATTGTTTCTTTCTTCATATTTGTCTTAGTGTACACTAAATACATCCATGTTTAATTTTACATTACAAAAGCTAAGTAATAAAGGAAACTAATAGCTCGGTCTCAAGAGACTGACCACATGAATTTTGCTACATAATTCTGTGTTAGTGTGGCAAAATAAAATTCCCACATTCAATGCCCATAATATACAAATTGTGAATAAACATAGATCCAGTTGATGTGGAAATTCTCTATTTTTAACAAAAGGAATGAACTTTAGAAAACTTTTCTAGAAATGTCAAAGGAACTGTGACATACAAACCTCAAAACTGTTGCCATAACAAGAAGATGCTGAGGGACATAGGCTGGATTAAGCATTAATGGAGTGTCAGAACGCATGCATGTCAAGAATGCTCGTAAACGGCGTCTTCGATCATCATTAGCCGACCTAAAAAAGGGAAAAACATGTGTTTTTTTTTTTTATTTTTTTTTAAACATGTGTTAATTACAGGGTTATTTAATAATTTAATACTTGTACTAATTTAAACTCTTGTAGCATAATAAAAAGAATATGACAGGTTTCATAGAAAACATACCCAAACCACAATCGTTGAATGGTTGGCACTCCCCATCCAATTTGTTCAGCTTTCACATACTCTGGCATTTGATATGAATTAGTTTTTGACCATATCCACTCCTTTATTGTCAGTTCAGGGACTTCAGTCTTTTCAACCTCTATAATAATTAAAACACGATGAAAATCTGTTTTAGAACAGAAGTAATTTAGTCTTAATTTTCTCTGCATTACCTCCTTCTTTTTTGCTTTTTGAAGCCATATACATATGATGGTGTAAATTAAAAAGAATAGCATACACCATTTGACGTATTGGTCTATAAAATAAATGGATACTTGGCAATTCCTTATGATTTTCATCTTCCATTAATACTGGAAACTTCACTTCACCCTGAAAATTACAAAGATTCTCCTTGAAATCAATCATCAAATTATCTCTTCAAAACATGCATTTACAGAAAACTAACCTGGGTTAATATTTGATAAATAAATGGAGACATTAATCCTTTCTGATGTCGTTCACATGCAGTTCGCATCACCTCTGGAGGGATACTTGGTAGTGAACTCAGTTTGTTTGTGACCGGTCCCACAACATCCTCAGCCACTGAATTAAGTTTAGCATTCTGCAACAGAATATTTTAAGTACTTGCAATGATGAACATTCTGGTCTCTTTTCACTAACGATCTTCCAATAAATAAGGATATCTTGTGTTCAGGCTTAAATAAAACAATTTCTTTTGTTATGCCAATGTTTCGATATAATCTATATCTTCTTCGGGGCTAACATTTCTAAAAACTTATTATGTTCATATCATCCATAACTATCCTAAATTAAAATAAAATATACCAAGGTGAGGAAATAAAAATAAAATAACATTTTAATTTTTGTCGAAAATGTATTTCTTCAACATAAACTTAGTAGAAACTAATTTTCACAACCAGCTTTGTATTAGTGTTATTTCAATTCGTTTAGTGAATTTAGTGTTATTTCAATTCTTATGATTTTTAAACACTATACTCAGAATAATCTTTAGTTCGATAATAATTTGTACAAGTAAAATAAATTCTTGGTGTTAAATTACAAACATACTGACATTCTATTAGTATTATAACTCGTAGCCAACTTTTTATCTTATGTAGAAATTTTTGCTTAAATTTTGGAATCCGTCTCTGCCTTAGGGCCCTTGATTGGATGGTCCCTTGCTTGCTTCCAGAGAGTAAATTAGTTTATTGTCCTCCATGTGGTATAAGCAGTTTGTACTATTTTGACAATAAATTTATTTATATGTATTTATTTATTGAACATATGATTTAATTTCAGTAAGGTATACACTTATACAATTTGTTGTTAATAATGTTTTTGTAAGCCAGATAGGAAATTAAATTTAGTGGGAATGCTTAGATAGGGTTGTTCACTACAGTGGCTCAGCGCTTCGCAACAAAAGCATCGGAAATATCAACATAATGATTCTAAGAATTCTCTGTGTGCTTCTGTCACCAGCAAAGAAGGAAATCAGGCAACATAGGGAAGGCAGTAGGAAATTACAGTGCGACATATCTAAATAAACCATAAAAACAAAGAAATTTGAGTGAAATTATAAATAGTAACAATAGTAATAATACACATTAAGCTTTTTAATGACAGTAATTTAGTAGTTCATTTAATGTATATGTAATAATTTGGTATAATTACATAATTCATGAGATCAATTTACTTTTAGGAGGAGGGGGGTCTTATTACAGTGCAAATTTCTTCTTTATTCACCTAATCTATGTATAGGTAATTGTGTACACCTCTGTAGTGTTGAAGTGTTCACCTCTGTTATTTTATTTTCTCTACTGCACTGGAAAGACATAGTAAACTACAAATTAAATAAATAAACATTCTAAATATAAATTAAGGTGAGATAAATAATCTAATTGACAGAAACTGATTCCAGTTAGACATAAAATATTTTCTTATCAAGCCATTTAGAAAAAGCACTACATGTAGTTATCAGATGATAATTATTAATATTCGCAATGTTTCATCACCTACTTAAAAAGTTAATAACAATAAGCACCATTTTCAAATAGATGGTAAGCAACTTATTGATAAATAATTTAATATATTTGTTCATAATGAAGTTAAGGATATACATTTTAAAAATATAACGGTATGAATATTGTCAGGACCCAGATTCGAAGGTTCATAGCCATAGGGAGCACAGGATGTTTCCTTCTCACTGATTGCAAAAGCAACTCCCAAAGCTATCTAAACAATCAAAATTCACAGCAGTATTGGATAATCCTTCATTGGAATAAAATTTACACAATACTGCTGTGATTTCAATTTTAATAATTCCAGAAAAATGTCCAATACGACGTGTCTTAAGAAAAGCGCGTCCTTGATGAAAAAGGTTCTACTGAAATAAGCTATATTATACCAGAAGTACATAAAAATAATTGTTTTTAAAATAAATTAATGCTACTTTTTCACAAAAAGAATTTATCTAAGATGAACAGAAATTATTAGTATACTCCAGTGGCATTAGGTGGTATATAGACCTCAGCCGGTTGAAGACAATAAGATGGTTTTCCTACTTTCAGTGTGTATGTCGGGATGTTCATCACCACATGTTACTTGAGAAGTGATGAACTTATAGGTGGATGCTGGACTATTTCTCTATTTTGAATGATTAAAATAAAATAAATAAAAAAAGTATGAATTTAATGTTAGTTGAAGCGTGGATATTTGTGTGCTAAAGGTACTTATTTTCCCACTACAACAATCCAGGGTGAAGGGTTAGAAGTGCTTGGACATCCATCTCGTGCAGATTGTTAAGTTGTGGTATTGAAATTCTGTACTATAATATGTTGCTTCCTATAATGATACCAAACTGATTGTTGACTGCTACCAACCAAATGACTTAAACATGAAAAAAAAAAAAAAAAAAAAATTTCAAAAAGTTGTTAATTGTTTGAAAGGGTTGCTTGAAGAGGGTTATTACCAGGGGTTAGGAAACGCTTACAAAGAATAACCACCTTCGATATAACTTCAAATTTGCTCAAGAGAATGTATAAGATTAATTTTCCTACATTTATAATACCCCACATTTATAAAATCCATTTAAATGAAAAAAAAATTGAGACTTCCTTAATAACTATTCATATAGTAAGGTAAATGGTTATTTGAAGTAGAAAGAAAATTCATGAAGTCTGATGAAATCCTGTAGAAACACAGAAAAGTGTAAAATGATCAGTTAATGACTATTAAAATCAGTGGGGTATCTTCAAATTTGTATCACCAACCTGGAGAGCTCTCACCTCAGGTGTGAGGCGACTAGGAGAAGTAGCACTTGAACTACTAGAAGAACTGGAAGAGCTAATCAAAAGCTGAGCATGATTGCCTCCATTTATAACATGAGATTCAGGGTTACCTAGAAGAAAAAGAGAAATGGGAAACTCGTATTAAGTTATATATATACATGCGCACACGCACACCCACCCCTGACTCATTGAAGTCAGCCACCCCTGTTCGGTAAACAACGCATATAGGGTTTGGTCCATTTAATAGATCGTAAAAATATACCTCGTCCTTCGAGAAGGAAACACAACACTGTGTAAAATTGATCTTAATTATTTATTCACATCCAAATTATACATTATTCTTACTTACTAATCTTTCATACGCAAGCATTTTCCCCAACATATATCCTTTCAATGTTCCCCCAAAATCACAATTACCATACATAATGATAGAATACTCTCTTCAAGTAATTATGATACTGGTTACACAATTGTTCCAGTCAACGATTAATTAAGCTACGCGATTGAGAGTATGTATTTTTAACAATCAATGTTTATCTTCCACAACCTTGTCAATTAATGTTCTTGATTGCCACAAGAGCCTTTGACCAATAACCAGGACATAAAGAGTTCAATTCACTGGTTCTTCTCGCAGCAAATATAAACAAAATACTGGATGCAACCAGTCAGTAATTATTTTCGTCAGCTCAGATGTGTTTAGCTCAGATGGATAGAATTTTTGCTCAGATGTGTTTATCTCTGCCGAATAGAATTTTTATTCACACTTTTTTTTTTGGCAGCGCTGAGACGTTGCTCAGATCGCGCTAATTTGTCGCAGATCACATGTTTCTCCGTCGCAGCGATTAGATGCTGACGCGAATCATATAGAATTTTTGTTGGCAGTGCTCAGATCGATTTTTTTATCGGAGTTGAGATACAAGTTTCGTCAGCATTGAGATAAGTTTGTCGGAACGCTTTGCGGGTGAGAACTAGACATTGCGATAAAACGCGGAAGCTGGTTGGCGCTGCTCGCAAATAATCCACGGGGGAGCCGTGCTGACATCCGTGAGGGACCCTCCTCCTCTGCATTCCAACAGTCAGGCATCTTGTACAGGTATTCTGCGATCGTTGGCGAATGTGAAAGCCATCATCGCAGTGCGCTTGCGAGTCAGTATGTGTTTGATAGTGGCTACCAGTATGAGCGAGAACATTAAACTGAATGAGTGCTTTGATTAAACTCAGTCGCTCGGAGAGGTAGGCCAATAGAATCAGTGAAATATTGGGACTCAG